>CM065725.1:41166805-41174305 GCA_033310375.1 Conus canariensis
CACCGTTCCAAAGCTATGACGCTGTATACCAACTGGGATGATGTCACGAATCCGAATAAACCGATGAGGTAATTCTGAATAATAAACTGAAAAGCCGGTCCTAGCTCGACCCCTCCTCCCCTGACGAACGTGTATATTTTATCACCGTGGAAAGCAGCGTTAATGGTGACGCTCAACAGATCCACCAGAGACAACGTGAAGAGACATCCGTTGATTCTTTGATTTAGCCCGTGTTTATAGAACACCACCATACTTATAATGTTCGTGGGAAAGGAAATGAGAAACAGCACTTGATTGATTCCTGCAAACACGACATTGATGGTGTTCGCGACTTTCTCTGACACTAGGTTGTCCTCATTGTCCCAAGGAATGAATGGGTAGAACTGCAGCACCAGCCATCCCTCAGGCACAGAGATCACACTGTTGTTGCTTACATTTGATGTCACGGAGGCCTCACTGAGTGAATCCTCTTGTGGCAATGAAGACGTCTCTGACCGTGACATTGCAACTGAAACACCCGAACATGGTTCTTATTTCAGATGCGTATTTTACTACACAAGGCTCTCCAGAATATCTTCAATCTGATCTTAAATCATGGAACGAGTTCATGTATCAACTATTAATGTATACTTTAATGGAAAATCTATAAAAAATAGTTTTATTAAAAACTCATGGCAAATGCATGAAATTTAACAGAAAAAGAACCCGAAAGAAATGTATAGTATTACGTGATCGACATTAGCTTTTTGCGATCAGTGATCACTGATCAATCATTTCTTTGGTGAACATTTTGAGACCTACACGCGGTGATTCATAAAATTGCAGTATGACTTACTCACATTCAGTCATTCATTCTTGCTTACTTCAATAGTACGGTAGCCATGTATTATAAACAGAAGGAATGTACAGCCAGCCATAAGTCTTACCCGTATGTATTCGATCAACATAATAAAATATATCATAACAAGCGAGTATGGAAGAAATGTAAATATAGTGAGAGTATCTGGTTCCAGGTAACTGGGTCTTGGAAATCTTTCGGCTTGCCAGCATTATTTATCGTATACTACTGAATTTTGTCGCAGTTCATCCAGATCTCAAGGTCTGCACTGCATGTCTGCAATACCAGCTTGTCAGGCAAGAAAGGATGACTAAATGAAGTTGGGGACCTTTAGGAAAACTCTCATGCATCAGTAGTACGTGGTGCTGATAGAATCGGACACTGGAGAAACAGGTGGCGCGAAACCTTGAGTAATACCATATGAAAAGGCAGAAGGCTTTCCCAGTTCTGCCATTGATGCAAACGGTCTAGGTGCGGTCAGTCATGTAAGCTCGAAACCAGGAAACACCAAGCTAGTGAATGCAAAGACGAATGCTGAAGCCTATAGAGAAGAAGACAGTTAACGACAGTATATTTAGCTGCATGAAGGACTAGCAGAGCAAGAGCATGCATATCATTAAAATTGAAACCGAAAAGCATGTTGTTTATAGTTTTCAGAAGCAAATTTAATAGGATGTGAAATTCTTAGTGACCGTTGATTGTTTTTTTCGCTACAACATTCACAATATGTATCAGACTTGCTTCAGGCATGTGGTGATTTCAAAGTTATCGATTTAGGCTGTATAGGTGAGAATGTGGCAAGGTCGCAACCGTAGGTCCAGAATACCGCCTGGCCCTCATACCAGTATTGCTGTCCCTTCTGTTTAGTCACTGTAACTGTTCCTTTTCCGTCAAAACAAAACGCACCAGGCAAAGACAATCCAAATGATGAAGATGATGATGCTGTTGCTGTTGCTGCTGCTGCTGCTGCTGCTGCTGCTGCTGCTGCTGATGATGATGATGATGATTTGTATTTAAAAAGATTAACGATGTAGCGCCTTCCTTTGACTCCATCACACTATGAAAAAAAATACGGGGACCTCTTGCAAAAAAAAAAGGACATTGATCAGCTAAAACTGTACTTCAGATGGAGATGCTGAGGCGTTTTGTAATCAGCACCTGATGCTTTTCGTTGTGTAACACCTCAATGGCGAGCTTGGTACAATTTGGTCTTTGAATGAGAACTTGGCATTAAGATTTGCAAAACATCTTTGGTGTGTGTGTGTGTGTGTGTGTGTGTGTGTGTGTGTGTGTGTGTGTGTGTGTGCGTGTGTGTGTGTGTGAGCGCGCGCGTGCGGGTATGCGTGCGGGTGTGCGTGCGTGCGCGCGTGCATGAATGTATGCGTGCGTGCGGGCGGCACACTAACAATGAATGAATCTAAAACGGTACAAAAAATTACAAAATGGTCCACAAATAAATGAATATGAAATTGTAATCTGCGTAGGTGTTTTTTTTCCCAAAGAAATTTCAAAGACAAAGAACAGCAGATGGGAGAGTGGTAGATCTGGCGTCAGTTATACTTCTTTTCATTCTCTTCTTTCTTTAAACATCCGCCCTCATCATTTTGATGGTTCTGATGTGTGTAAAACTGCGGGGTTTCCACAAGGCTGTTGACATACACATGTAGGACTGGCAGTAGGGGGACTTGTGGGGTGGGGGTGGTAGGTGAGGGGGGAGGGGGAGTGGGGAGAGGGCGCTGGTTGGTCAAATTTGGGATTTGAAACACTCCACCGAGGTTGAGGAAATAAGCTCAGGAGGCAGGCTGTTCCAGTCCCTGACAGTCCTCGGGAAGAAGGAAAACTTCCTGTAATTGGTTTTACAAGCAGGGAGGAGATATGTCTCCCCGTGAGACTGTCTTGTAGACGTGCTGGGGTGTTTGGTGTGGGCCTGATTGGGGTGTTTATGCTGACCTCTTCACGATGATATTTGAAGAAGGTGGTCAGCCTTGCTGCTCTTCTTCCGTCTGCTAGGGTGGACCACTGTAGATGTGTCAGCATGGAATCGACACTTGAGGTGTGACGGTGGCGGTTCACAACCCATCGAGCTGCACGGCGTTGGACTTTTTCCATGTTGCTGATGTTTTTGGCAGTATAGGGGTCCCAGACAGATGAGGCATATTCTAGGGTGGAGCGAACTAGGGCCTTGTAGGCAGTTTCCTTGATGTTGATGGAGCCTACTGTCAGGTTTCGCCTGAGGAACCCTAAGGTCTTGTTTGCCCTGTTAGTCATGTTGGAGATATGGGTGTCCCAGCTAAGATCTTAGGAAATGGTGACCCATAGGTACTTTGTCTCTTCAACTCTTTTGACATTTTGGCTATGGAGATGGCATGTGCCAGTCAGTGTGTTTTCCTTCATGGAGACATGGAGGGCCTGTCACTTGTCAGGGTGGAAAAACATTTTCCATTTTGTTTCCCAGGCTGCCATGTGGTCCAGGTCCTGTTGTAGCTTCCTTTGGTCTTGGGGGGAAGCTACAGTTCTGTGGCAGAAAGTGTCATCTGCAAAGAGCCGCATTGTTGAGGAGAGTTGTTCAGGGAGGTCGTTTATGTAGAGGAGAAAAAGGGCTGGGCCCAGGACTGATCCATGCGGGACTCCTGACTCTACTGGGACGGCCTTTGAAGAAGCTCCATCAACAACCACCGTCTGCTGTCGGTTTACCAGGAAGTTCTTAATCCATTCGTGGACCTGGCCAGTGATCCCGTAATGTCGGAACTTGTGGATTAGAAGGGAGTGTCAGACTTTGTCAAAGGCTTTTGAGAAATCCATCACTAAGACGTCTGATTGTTTCCCCTTTTCCATATTGTAGGATAGCTCATCCACAAGCCCCAGCAGTTGGCTTTCACAGGATCTGCCTCGCCGAAAGCTATGCTGTTCCTCGCGCAGGGTGTTGTTTGCCTCTGCAAATCCCATAATTGTGCTTACTACAATGTGCTCTAGGATTTTGCACGGCACACTCGTGAGTGAGATGGGGCGATAGTTTTCAGGCCTGTATCGTTCACCTTCTTGAACACAGGAGAGACGTTTGCCTTTTCCAGTCTTTTGGTACAATGCCTGTATATATGGAGGACTGAAAGAGAAGCGTTAGAGCTGGGACATTCATCACCAATTTCCTTCAGGAGGCGAGGGGTGATTCCGTCTGGTCCAGGGGCTTTGCTCGGGTCTAGGCCTTTTAACCCATTTATGCCTAGCGTCCCTATAGTGGGACGCTTTTGTTATTTGCCCTTTATTGGCTTAATGTTAAAGATAAGGCAACTAAATTGTGATAATTAGTTAAAGGGAAGCAACTTCTATAATTCTAATACACACAAGCGTTATCTCCCTTGGAATGTATTTTCGGTTGTCGGCCATTTGTGATGAACCACATGGTTGAAAACAGTCAAGATGGATCAAAGCAGAAGGTAAGTCAATATCTCTTTTGTCAAACACATTTTTAATGATATTATTGAAGTAAATGTAATACGTAGGATATAAACTAAAAGCGTGTGCGATGATATAAGCTTATTGTTTATAATAGGTAAAATTTGTTGCGTTTTATAGGCGTTCCACTATAGGGACGCTAGGCACGAGCGGGTACAGGTTTTTCATTTCATGCTAGTGACAGTTTTTTGTGTTTGAAATCAGTCTAAATTGTAACAGTGCTGAAATATTTATGTAACATTGTTATTTCGTTTCGTGATATGTTATAATTTTGATGTATATTATATTTTTTTTAACATTTCGTTACGTCAATGTTATTAGTTACACGATTGATAAACAGGCACAGGAGAAACGAAAAAAACAAAAAGATGAAATAAAATCAAACTAATCGAAGAGCTGGATAGCTCAGTCAGTAGATGGTTCGACTCTTATTCCAAAGGTCAAGGGTTTGAATCCCGGTATTACTGAAACTGGTTCGCTGGTGTCAGGACAATGTGACCAGCTGTCTCTGATCCGCGAAAGGGGCTGAGACGTAAAGCACCAAAACAACCAACAGTCAAACTAACCTAAATATGTGCATGCTCGACTTCCTTGGTGCTTACTTTATCAAAATGATCTCTGTTTTGCAGACGATACAATGTAAATGAAGTACTGGATATTCTGGAAGCGGACACTGCTTTCCAAACTGCCAATATCTTCAATGATCGCCCACCTACAGATGAATTGACGGACGAGGACAGTGGAGATGAAGATGCTGAAATTCACAATCTGAGTGGGCGGCAACTTCAGTCATCTGCTTCAGCAACAGTCGTTTATGCTGACGGAAGACAGATCACCGGTGGTGACAGCACTCAGTCTACTTCCCAAGAGAACGACATGGTCAGTTTTTATAGTTATTTTTTTTCACATACCTACCTCCCTCTATTCCCTCTCCCTCCCTCCCTCCCTCCCGAGAGAAGAAAGAGAGAGAGAGAGAGAGAGAGAGAGAGAGAGAGAGAGAGAGAGAATCAAGAAAGAAAGATAAAATACAATATCTAAAACGCGCGCGCGCGCGTGTGTGTTGTGTGTGCGTTGTGTGTGTGTGTGTGTGTGTGTGTGTGTGTTGTGTGTGTGTGTGTGTGGTGCAGGATTCAGATGAACACGTTTCTGAACTGGGGAATGCAGAGTACGGTGCAATCTCTCCACAACATGGCAAAAACGCAAAGCTGACTCGGAAAGGTTCGCACCTTTCTGGCCATCCTAATTCTATCTGGTTACTGCACACTTCCCCGACGCAGAATGTACTGGTCCAATGACAAGGACGTTCATAATACAGCTGTCACCTCAGCCATGAGCCGAGACAGATTCGAGGAGATCATGAGATACCTCCATGTGAGTGACAACACCAACCTCGAAGCTGATGACAAGATGGCCAAAGTCAGACCACTGCTGACCATGCTGAATGAAAGAAGCGTTCGTTACTTTCTAAGACAACAGAATCTCAGCATTGATGAGAGCATGGTCCCGTACTATGGTCGGCATGGCTCAAAACAATTTATAAGAGGCAAACCCATCCGATTTGGATTCAAGATGTGGGTCCTTGCTACCCCCTTGGGATACGCCGTCCAATTTGAGCCCTACCAAGGGGCGAAAGGAAGGCAAGCTGTTGCGGCCTGCCCTGGTGTGGGAATGGGAGGATCAGTTGTCATCGATCTTGTATCTGAAATCCAAGGACAATATGCTTTCCACCTCACGTTTGACAACCTCTTCACGTCACTGAAACTCGTGGACTACTCTTCCAAAGGCATTGCATGCAAAGGAACCATTCGTGCAAATCGGGTTGAAGATAGTCCGCTGCGATCAGTGCAGGTGATGAATAAAACTCCAAGGGGCACCTTCGACTACTACACTGACACAAGCAATGCAATAATCGTGGTTCGTTGGAATGACAACAACGTTGTCAGTGTAATCTCCAACAAGGTGGTCGTGAATCCTACACAGAAAACAAGAAGGTTTTCCAGGCAAGCCAGGCAGCACGCCAACATTGATCAGCCAGCTCTCAACCACTACAACAAGACCATGGGAGGGATTGATAGGATGGACCAGAACATTGACAAGTACCGCGTCTCCATCCGATCGAAGAAATGGTGGTGGTCCATTTTCTCATTTTGCCTGGATTTGGCCGTTTAGCAAACCTGGCTGGAGAAGACCCCCCCCCCTCCTCCCCCCCCCCTCCCCCCCCCCCCCCCCCCCCCCCGGATCTTCTTGCTGTGCGACGAGCCATTGCCACTGTCTATCTTTCTAGATCAGTGAAGCAGCATCGCGTGGGACGTCCACTTGGTCGCCCTGCCCAGATTGACAAGCGTGTTGCACCGGCCCTTCGCTTTGACGGCAGAGATCATCTTGTGGAACGTGTCCAGAAGCGACTCAGGTGTACTTCCTGTAGCAAGAAGAGCAGTGACAAGTGCACCAAGTGCAATGTGGGCTTCATGCCAAATGTTTTGCAGCCTTTCACACAGATAGCTGATCAATGATAGTATGCTTAGGAAGACACGATGAGTGAACTACGTCAATCTGCTGTGACTCCACTATGAGTAAAATGCTCTTTTTGTGCTTTTTGTATTCAGTTATGTACAATTAATCTGTCAACAATCTAATCGATAATGCTATTTCATGTTTTGATGCAAAATTCAAGAATACATTTGGCTGAACTATGATTTCAAATGAGTTCTGTGTCTTTGTATGTATCATAAAAACCTGTACCCTCTCGTGCCTAGCGTCCCTATAGTGGGACGGTAGGTTTTATATGTCTAAAACACAAACCGATAAAAAAAAATGTAAAACCAGCCTTCAAACCTCAATACTTGCAATATTGTACACCCCTGAATACATGAAAACCAAAGAAAAAAAATCAGGCATATATGGGTTAACAGTTTTCTGACTCCCGCTACTGAGATGTGGATGTGGTCGCATATAGGTCCTTCAGGCTCTGGGCTCACGTCAGTCCAGGACTCAAATTCCTCTGGTGATCAGGACAGTTTGCTGCTGAATGCTACTGAAACTGTGCATTCAGTATTTCTGCCTTATCCTTAGGTTCTATAACTAGCTTACCAGCTAATTTCAGTGGAGAGACACTGGCTGCTTCCCTGCGCTGGGACAACATGCACATTTATGGTATTTACTTCGAAACTGACGTAACAAACAAGAACATAGTGGATGAAAGAAGGAAC
>CM065725.1:41179305-41194305 GCA_033310375.1 Conus canariensis
ATGGGGTTGGGATGTGAGGGCTGGTGGTGGTGGTAGTAGTAGTAGTGACCGTAGTGGTGGTGAGGATGGGGTGAGTGGGGGAGGGCCAGGCGGTAAGAGCACAGAGTGTCCAAAATCCCGGGGACAACCTAAGAGTTGGATTCATCATGTTGGCCTGAGATATGACGCAGAGTTTGAGAGCTTCTCGAGAGGAATCCGAACGACACTGTCAGCGTTTTCACAGTTTGCTCGTGAGAAGTTGTCATCCTGTGACGTCCATATCGGTACAATGTGCCATAGTCACTCCCTCCTCAAATTCACTCCCCGGCGGGTGTGAAAGGGCACGTGCCCAAATTCTCTCTTCCCTCTTACCCCCTGTTCGCGGGGAGTTAACCCAGTCAGACCTTCCTCTTTGTTCCTAAATCACACTTCCCCTTGAAACTTCTCAAAGTGGTGCAAATGGCGAAACGTATCGATCAAAGCACATTGCACCTGATTTTGAGGGGAGGATGGACGGGGTTGGGGGGGGGGATTCTGGTTCTGAGCTAGATGTACTCCACACTGTGCTCCAAAACCAGTCCACCTGTGAGTGAGACAGGGTATGGTCAGAAAACACCACGTGGAGTGAATGTTGGCACTCCCCAACACTTACCCGCCCTAATTGACAGAGAGGCGGAAATCACAACAGAAAAAAATGCTTCCGATTTTGTATGAAGCAAGCGCCCACGTGTGTGTGTGTGTGTGTGTGTGTGTGTGTGTGTGTGTGTGTGTGTGTGTGTGTGTGTGAGAGAGAGAGAGAGAGAGAGAGAGAGTGTGTGTGTGTGTGTGTGTGTGTGTGTGTGTGTGTTGTGTGTGTTATCAGACAGTTTGGTGAAAAGTGAATTTCCTTTTTGATAGCACGTAATCTAAATTCAGGTGTAATTTTCCCGGCAGTCAATGTAGTTCACATTAATTTCAATTTGCGAGTAGGCAATAGTAGAAAGAAACTCGTGGAGAGCGTGGCAGTAGAGAGTCCTCAGAAGAGAAGCCCCCTTCAAGCAAGTGTTTCGGCCCTTATCTCCTGACACTCTAGGGGGGTTGGGCCACACCCGGTTCATGACTCCGGATGTCCCTCTGCTGCCCCTTTGTTTCCCATCTTGGGACGAGCCATGGCTGGGATTCGAACCCATGACCCTCTGGACATGCTCATTTTCCACTTAATGACTCGCGCTTTAACCACTGAGCCACAGGGACACCTGATATTTGTAGGGAAATTAAGCCTTATGAAGTTCACTTTTGTTCCTCCTTGACCAGATCCAGCTTGAACACCCCTCTGCCGCTTCTGCCATTGCTTTCAGGGCTCTGGTTTTTTCCTTCCCTGCAACTGAGAGCTGTTTCATGAGGCTGTATGCAGACGTTCCTACAAATCCCCTAGCTCCAATTTCTGCAGTGAGGACTTTGACCTGATAGCCTTCTCTCCTCAGGCTGTTTGCCAGATCAGCATACTTTTCAGTCTTGTAGATTTGAGCTGCCTCCATTCTGTTCTCATATGGCACCGTGAGCTCGATCATGATCAGCTGCTTGGTTGACTTAGAGTGGACTACTATGTCTGGTCTCATGCCACTCTTGCTGATGATCTCTGGGTGACTCTTCCATTCTGGGAGGTCTGCAGTGCACTCCCAGTCATCTGCCCCGTCCAGCAGACTCTGCCTGCATGTTTCGAGTGGCACTGTTGTTCTTGGCCATGATTTGCTGCCTCCTGCCGTGAAGAATGTTGCGGGTGCTTTTGGAGTCCTGATTTTCCCTTTTGTGGTGTTGGTACTAGCCCAGACTACTTGTACAATCTCATTGAGCACTTGGTTGTGCCTCCATGTGTACCTTCCTTGAGCCAGGGCTACTTTACATGAGCTTAGGACATGCTCCACTGTTTGTTTTTCATGGCAGAGGGGGCATGCAGGATCGTCTGTTTTCCCCCACTTCACCAGGTTTGCATTTGAGGGCAGAAGTCATATGCAGATCTGAGAATGAAGCTGATCCTGAGAGGGGCCATGCGCCAAATGTCATTCCAAGTGAGACTTCTTTGGAGTGCATTCTCCCACGTTGTCCATTGCCCTTGCTGGCTCTGCTGGACTGCTTTTTGGAGTCTTTTTTGGTCTTCTTCTTTTCTCATCTCCTGAATCATCATGTCTCTTTTGGCTTTTCCTTTGGCCTTTGACCACCATTCAGTTTTGGTCACCGCCAGTCCTTGTCTGTTGGTCTGTGTGTGTCCTGTTATTTCTCTGATCTTGAGACTTTCTTTTGCAGAATCCATCGCCTCTTGAACTTTCCATTTTCTGCCTGTCTTCAGCTGGGGCTTGACTGCTTCTACCACCTTGTCTCCTGAGTCCTCCAGCATGCTTTGAAGTCTGATCTTCCCTGCTTCTGTATTCCTCCAGGATGGATTTCAGTGGTAGTTTCAGCTTTGCTTGGCGACAGTACAGCGCTACGTCAGTCAGACAGGGTGGGACACCAAGCCATTTCCTTGTGAACTTGTTGAGTTTGGCTTCCATTGCCTCCACTATGCTGGTGCAGATGTCGTATATCATCAGAGGCCACAGGAGCTTTGGTATCAGCATGAACTGCAGACACCAGACCTTGTATTTGCCAGGGAGCCCACATTGGTCAATGGTCTCCAAGCCTTCCTCCGCCATCTGCTTGGTTTCTTTTGCTCTTTGTGTGTCTTTCAGCGTATCATCATACCATCTTCCAAGGCTCTTGACTGGTTCTTCTGTGACTGTTGGAATGGCCTGGTTGGCAACACTGAAGACCACAGATCCGGCCACTTTTCCTTTCCTCAGTGAGAGACTCCGTGATTTCTTTGGCTTGAACTTCATTCTGGATGAGGCAACTATGTCGTCCAGCCTCTCCAGCACATGACGTGTCTCGTCTTCTCTGGATGAAATCACTGTAGTGTCATCCATGAAGGCCTTGAGAGGAGGCATCTTGTATCCATCGCCAAGGTCTATTTGTCTCGCGTTGTTTGTTGCTGCTTTCAAGATGAGTTCCATTGCCAGCACGAACAGTATTGGGGAAATTGCACAGCCCATTGCAATACCCACTTCCAAGTTGATCCAGTCTGTTGTGTACTCCTTGGTAGAGAACCGCATTGAGAAGCCATTGAAGTACTTCTTGAGCATGTCGCGGATGTTCTTTGGCACATGGTACATCTCAAGAGCCAACTGTATCATCTCATGGGGCACAGATCCATATGCGTTTGCCAGATCAAGCCACACTACGTCCAGGTCTCTCTTTTCTGTTTTTGCTTTTTGGATTGCGTCCCAGATCATTGTGGCGTGTTCTACACAGCCAGCCACGCCTGGGATGCCACCTTTCTGGACTGACACATCCAAGTACTTGTTTTCCATCAGGTACTTGGTCAGCCTTGCTGCCATGACAGAGAAGAAGATTTTCCCTTCGACGTTCAGTAGTGATATTGGCCTGAACTGGCTGATGTCACTTGAGTTTTGCTCTTTGGGATGTACACACCATCTGCCGTCATCCACTGGCCGCTGATCTTCTGGTTTCTCCAAGCCGATCGCAGCAGCCTGTGGAGCCACTCCAGCACCTTGGGACATTTCTTGTAAAGCTGGTAAGGTATTCCGTTTGGCCCTGGTGATGATTTGGCTCTGGCTTTGTCGACCACCTTCTTGATTTCCGCCAACGTTGGAGGCTTGCCATTGAACTGTTCCTCAGGGTTGGTTGGCCACACCAGACCTTGAATGTCGAGTGGTGCTTTGCTCTGTGGGTCAGAGTATGTTTTCCTCAGATGCTGCTCAAGAACTCCTTTGTCCACACTTAGGGTCCCAGATTTTGGCTGCTCAAACAGTGTTTGGCAAACTGGAAGGGGTCTCTGAAGAAGCGCTCTTGTGTCTTCTTCTTTTTGCTCTTCCTCTTCCTCGCAGATTCCGCTTTGCTGAGGGCGCTGTGTTTTTCTTTCAGGTCTTTCCACAGTTTTTCCAAGCCTTGTTTTTCATCTGGCAGTGCGGTCTTCATTTGCATCTTGAGGTTTTTCTTTTGGACCCTGATCTTGTCCATCTTTTCTTGGCGTCTGGATTTCTTTGGAGGTGTTTTCTCTTTGGGTAGTTTTGCTCCATAGGCGTCTCTACATGTGGCATATACAATGTCACCATATGTGGCTAGTTTGTGTTCCAGGGTGCTTTTCCCTATCAGTGCATCGAGTCTTTGGACGCTTTTTGCATCCAGTTTCTCCCAATCTTCAATTTCGTTTGCTCGTGGCAGGTTGAGTTTCAGGCGCCTGGCATCGAGGGCCTGTGCAAATTCCTCATCCGAACCAACAGCGTGGATGTCCTTGGCACTGTGGTTTAAATCCTGGCCTTGGTCTTCCGACGTCTTATCTGCTGATGCAGTGCGCTGCTGCTCATTCAGATGAGTCTTCACACATCCCATCTTTGTTCTGTGGATCTTCATGCCACGGGTGGTAGCGAAACGCTTTCCACAGACACATGGATATTCCATTTGGTCCATGTTCATAGTCCGTTTGGGATTTGCAGTCATGATTGGTTGAGCACCGATGGATTCATCATTCTCTCCCCCTTTCGGTGAATCCTGGGAGCATCTTTTCCTTTTATTCTTAGTAGCCACATGTTTAAGGCAAAGTGGGGAGCCAGCCCACAGAGCCCTTGGTTCTGGTCTTTCCCAGTGTCCTCCGGTCTTTCCCGGACGTCCTCCGGCCTATTCCCGGAAGTCAATGGTTTACCCATGCATCAGTAGAAAGAAACTCGTGGAGAGCGTGGCAGTAGAGAGTCCTCAGAAGAGAAGCCCCTTCAAGCAAGTGTTTCGGCCCTTATCTCCTGACACTCTAGGGGGGTTGGGCCACACCCGGTTCATGTCTCCGGATGTCCCTCTGCTGCCCCTTTTTTCCCATCTTGGGACGAGCCATGGCTGGGATTCGAACCCATGACCCTCTGGACATGCTCATTTTCCACTTAATGACTCGCGCTTTAACCACTGAGCCACAGGGACATCTGATATTTGTAGGGAAATTAAGCCTTATAGTTATTGTAAATTTTTATTTGGCAGAAGGCAAAATGTTTGCCAACAGGCGATGTAAACTTTAATACTTTTGTTTTGTGGAATTGTGTTTAAGATGTATTTCATTTGTAAGCTGCCTTGCATTTTCGGCCAACTTTTTAAAGGTAGATTATATTTGTTAGAAGAGTCATGTAACATTAATTCCTGCCAACAGTTACACGATGAAGAAAGTATGTAACATCAAGCACAGTGAAAACCTTGCTGTGCGTCCAATGTCTTTTTCCCCTGCAGCATACCTAGTGATGTTTGCCCTGCCTTGTCTACCGCCGTATCAACTCTCAAAAATCACAGACAATTTGTGCACAGCAGTCGACCTTGAAAAGCATCGATCCTTTGCCGCCATACCTGTTCATCTTATGGATAAATCCATTGCCTCCTAACGCCTCGATGCTGGCCCTCTTTGAAATTTTCTTCTTCTTTTCCTTCTTCTTCTTGACAGCTCAAGGGAGTGAGTGAGACACCACTCTAAAGAACAGCTTTCCAAGGTCCTCCAGTTCTGTCGTTTGTGTGCCAAGGCCTGGGTTTCTGCAAATGGTTTCCCTGTCCACGCTGCACTATTTTTAGTCCGTTGTCTTTTCAGTCTTCCCATCCGTTTACTTTTTCAGCAGTTGCCTGGAGGATCGTTTAAGTAAGGCCATTAGATTTTGAAACATGACCATACCGGCAGAGTTGTCTTTTCTTACCAGACGTCTGAAGATCGTATGGCCGTTATGTGCTGCTGGGTGATTAGAAGCATTGGTTGATTGGTGACATGATCAGTGTAACTGATGTTTAGTATCTCGTTTCCGTGGCTTGGATTCTTCTTTCCAAAGTCACTGTGAGTTCCCGTGTCTCGCATGCATACACGAAGATGGAATATACCAGAGCTCAGCAGAGCTTTGTCATGTGTTCCATGGATATTCTTCTTTCCAAAGTCACTGTGAGTGCCCACGTCTCGCATGCATACAAGAAGATGGAATATACCAGAGCTCACCAGAGCCTTGTCATGTGTTCTATGGAGATTTTCTTGTCCTTCCATACATATTTTAGCCTAGACATTGCTACTGTTGTCTTCATTGCCCTAATGATGATACATGCACCCAAACTGCGCACAGTGCCAAGCGAACGGTCAAGCTGTGATAGAGCAGTTTGCGCGACACTGTTCACAGCTGCAGGTGCTAGTACCTCTTGAAGAGAATGTCAACACATGTGGCGAGGAGAGTGTGAGTAAGGATTTACCAGAACAATCGTTCTTTCTGAGCATCAAAATATAGGCTAAACACGTGTCGGAGCGCTGGTTTGCTCCAGTCTCAGAAATGCATAGCGAGAGAGTTTAAAAAAGAATTGCTTTTTTCACAACTACACGTGACGTGGACCTATAGACTCATTTGCTCTTTCTGAGACTCGGATGCCCGGCGACTACTGGATAATCATTGGTTCTTTTTATGAGAATTAGGTGAATGATGAAATTAGGTGGAAGCGATGGTTTACTGGCAATCAGATGGATGATCAGTGGAACCCTCGTTCTCCCTGAGAATCAGATATGTTGTGACAACTGGTAGAACCATTGGGTTTTTCTGAGAATTAGAAGTCATGTAATAATTCATGTGATAACTGGTTCCCTGAAACAGCCATATATCTAAGTGATAATTCGTAGAACAACTGCTTCTCTCCCGATGACCAAGTGGTGCGTTGAAGAATACGTAGATTCACTGGTACACTCTTGAGTATTTGATGTGTGATAAAAAAAAAAGAAAGAAAAGCCGGTTTTACTACTGTTCACTCTGAGGACGAGATGTAGGTAATAAGTTCTGGAACTTTTACTTCATTCTGATAACCAGATCAGGGGATGTTTTTTTCTGAAACTGCTGGTTCATCTAAAACGAGGTCCATAGTGATAATTCCAATGCCATTGTTTCGTGCTGACGACCTGATCTGTATCGAACACTTCTGGAACCACTAGCTCATTGGGATGACCATATCTGTGGTGATAATTTCTGCAACGACTGTATCAGCCGAATGATCAGATCTGTGGCAATACACTCTGAAACCGCTGGTCCATTCGGGTGATCACATCTGTGATGATAAATCCTGGAACCAATAGTTGAACATGAGGGCCGGCTGTATGGTAATAAGTTCTGGGGGAAAACAAGATGCATTCTGAAGGTCAGGTATGCGGTGATAAACTCTGAAACCATTGACTTATTTTGATGATAGGACATGTTGAGATGGTATCTCAACTGGCTCATTCCGAAAGCCATACGTTTGGCGATAACATTTGAAACAACTAGTTAGCCTTGACCACCAGGAATATGGTGATAAATACTGGAATCACTGGATCAGCGTTAGAGGTAGATGGACTATGAGCTTCTTAGAAAAATTACTGGGTCAGCCAGGGACCCAGCTATATAGCTTGACAATCTTGGAAAACCAGCGGTTTACTACAGAACGGCTGTCTGCTAAGCTACTGACTGTGTCGTCTTCTGTCTACAGATTTCAGAAACTGTTTGAAATAAAACATTATTGTGGATAAGACGATTGTACTGGGGAAAAATATTTATTTGAAATAAGACATTATTGTGGATGAGACGATTGTACCGGGGGAAACATAGATCGTTTCAACAGTATGTCGTTTGTAGGTCTTGATGTATGTGAACGCTCTGTGCTTTACAGGGGAGGCTGCGCATTGCAACAAACAGGTCTGGTCGTCAAATCACGTCGATAAGTTTTCGTGGCTGGAAAAGGGGTAGATTTTCATTGCAAATAAATCCATTGGCAGATGTATGGTTAACGATTGCAAATGTACATGAGAAGGGGCTGTTTGAAGCTATGAACGACAAAAAGGGGCAAGATAAGGAGCAAAGAACCAAGAACAAAATGTTTGAGTAGATTGCGTTATCGCATCTCCATTCTCACACATACCCAAAACATACACTGACGTAAAATTGTTGCAAGTCGATTTACGTTTTTGTATTACATAGCCATGATACCATTTTCACGAATTTCTTCCAAGCTGTTCCAAATATGATCATGTAATATATCTTCCAAGACTTAGATCATGCTAAATGTTAATACAACCGCCAAGCCACAAATCTGCTGTAGCACAAAAGAACCAAAATCGTGCATAATTGCGCAGTTTGTGTCATGTGTTTGGCTGTTCTACGAAAGGCCTAATACTCCTACGGCTGTTATTATTAATGTTATATTGAGTCTTACTATTAACTCCGTTCTGTTTCATATCATGACAGCTGATGGTGGTGAAGTGGGTGCCTGCACTCATAAATGGATTTAAACAGGGGAAGACACACTGATCAAGACATGTTATGTGTATTAATGCTCTCATATTATTGTGAGTTGGAACAGCCTGTACATGTCAGTCTACGCAAATCATCACCTTAATGTAGATTCCTCAAAATTGAAATAAAGAAGGTATCCAAATCTCCACTGACAAGGCCATTTTTTTTCTCGAGTGCCTATTGGACATCAACACGAGGTTCAACATAGTTCGACACTTCATTAATTTTGCAGGTAAGAGTGACATTCAGTGCAACTAATGTCATACTTCGTTGATGTTCATATCTCGGTGATCAGTTTTGGTCAAATATGGCTGATGGAACTGAATCTGCATAATGCTCATATGTAGGTGGCATATTCCGCCAGATTCATGGATGTAAGAGGCAGAAACACAAATGACCAATTAAAAAAATGGTTCTGCAAACAAGTCGTCTTTTTCTGGAAGAAGACAGTTTCAAAGCCGAAGAGGAGTTTTACTACAGGTCTAGTTTCCTGCTGAGCTTCTGCTTTCGTCGCACCTGACCTATGTGTCCATTTATCCATTTAGGTATTTATGTGTCTGTCTATCAATCTATTATTGATTTATCTAAAAAGATACATAGGTATACACGGAGAGATCGTTTAACATGGGAAGATCTTTGCTGATGTGGATTTGCTTATCAGCAGTCAACCATAATGCACGGACAAGCCCGATAAATTCGTATTTGATATATTCCTGTCCAGCTAACCTCAATTTTGGAGAAACAATAAGTATGGATTACTCACTGGAGAGGTCTCCCTTTTCGTGTTCAGTTCTCATGAACACAAAACTGTCTTTGTGGGTAATGATCCTTTAGTGTAAAGAGTTTGGATAGTTACTGCACCATCTCTGGAATTTGAAGGCTTCGGTGATAGAATTTATCATTTGCACACATACACACATTTCCCAAGTCACATATGTGAAGGCGTGTTTGCCCCATTGGCTGAACGGGTAAAATGCATTTTGATGCAGGCAGAACACGATAACGTCACACAAAAGACAGCGCAGTGACCCTTGCTTATAAGCATTCTTTCACCCATTCTGGATTGACTGTGACAGAAGTCAAATAAAACTTCATGTCGTTCACGCTGAGTCTGCAAAAATGAAGAACACAAACGGATTCGTTGCACACTTACTGGGTGTCGAACCACTCCCTCAAATTTAGTTGCTTGTTTAGGCTTCTAGTTCTGATTATCCCTAAAATGGAGCCTGCCATAAACTCTGGCGAGAAGCTCCGCTCTGTCACTTTCCTCACACTAGCCATCGTGCACGTCCAACACGTAAGGTACAAAGGGCGCCCACCATTTCGCGAAGCATATGCAACACCAACAGCCATGCACGTCCAACACGAAAGGTACAATTGGCGCACACCATCTTCCGAAGCACGTGAAACACTGAGTCATGTACGTTGAACATAAAAAGTACAAGGCACGCACACCATCTCCAAAACACATGCAACACAAACTGTCATGCACGTACACCACGTAAGATACAAAGCACGCACACCATCTTCCAAAGCACTTGCACAAGCTAGTGACATCTCATCTGCCCGCACCTGTCGGAAGTTGTCAGGAACCAGCGCTAGTGGGGATGGGAGGAACCCTCCACACCATATCAATGTTCATATTTTTCTGTCAACAATTCCAGGGGTGTCATGATATCAGAGAAAAACATTCAGCAATCCTCATTCTTCCCCCCAAAACAAGATTGAACGTAAACAAGTTGTGGTGATGGTTTTTGTACAAACTGTGTAAACCTTTTCTTTGAAATTTAGTTTTCTCACGATGCTCTTTGTTGTTCGTTGGAAAGGCAAAAAATTCATTGCAATTATTACGCAAAAACAAATGTTCATGACCTCTTAGCAGGATACTGCTGTTCTAAAATTCGCCTTTTCACCAGTCACACAAAGTAACGCAAAACTTAAAATGATGAGAGACTATTCTCCGATGGTAATGTTGTAGCTGCTAGAGAGATCAAGGGCGTCTGACATGGGCGCTATCTCACTATCACTGCGACCCAGGTACCTGTCTGGTCAGTTTACTAGAGAGAGGTCATCACTCTCATCATCCACACGCTGTCCACCGGTACTACCCGTGCCTCCACTTGAAACCTGTAATGATTTGAATTGAAAACATGCTCTTCTGCAGAGACTCTAATACACAATTTTCTTCAGTATTAACTCCGTCTGAAAGATTTCATCTTTCAGTTCAAGCCATGGAGTAAATAGAAGCGAAAACAACTGATTTTGACGGTCAGGGAAGGTAGTTCTGTGAGACATGCATCTAAAAAAATCTACAGGTAGCCAACGTTATTTTATGTCTTCTACACACGAGTAAGGCGTCTGAGCCGAAACAAATGATGATTATTTTGTCCTACAGCGACTTGCTGATCTCGTTGCAAGTTGCTGATTGGTTGATACCTAGCATTTTTCACGAGGAAAATTGATGGTTCCATTCATTGAATGAACTCCACTTCGCTCTTGGCAGATTTAAATAGTACACTGTCTTGTACCTGATTCATCGTGTTTTTTTAAACATGTACCAAGCTAAAACAAAAAAAAAAACAAAAAAAAAAAGATTTTGCAATGGAAGTACGCCCAAACACGAATGAGTTTCTTGTTGTTTTGGGAACACGTAAATCTGAAAATTTGATTCGCGAAAGAAACTGATTCTAAGCAACAAACAAGAGAGACAATTAGCATATTTCAGTTCACATGTTATGAATACAAACTGCAGTGGCAAGTACTTAGGAACTTACTTCATACGCGCGCGCGTATTCATACAGAGAGAGAGAGAGAGAGAGAGAGAGAGAGAGAGAGAGAGAGAGAGAGGGAGCTTCCGAAGTAGTCCTTGATTTCAAATTCCAGTAGACAGGAACTGAGGAAAGAAAAAGCCTCAGACATTTCTTCAGACCCCTACTCTCACCGCCGGTACTGGTTCCAGACATATTTCAACAGCTCGTATGTACAGACTAGGTTCATTCCGTCACTCTACACGTCAAACCAAAATTTCGAAACGAGTGACTATTGTATTGGAATACTGTAATCGATGTGTACGACCGCAATGAAGGTTCCCACCAAAATACGCACAGAGGAGTTCCCACCAAAATACGCACAGAGGAAGTGCCTCAACCGTACGAGCAGAAGTTGTCAACAAAAGTTTGGTCTTTTCCTTGACAGGTATTTAGAAAGGACGTAAATAAACAGGTGCATTATGTTGCGAGAATGGGTGCGGTCAAAAGGAAGTTTTTTTTGTCCACAAGTGCATGTAGTACACCCAGTTTCAGAAGCCTCATTTTATTTTTCTATCTGTTGCTCTGAGTGTGTTGGCATCCACATTTTGTGCTAGTTACGTTACTTTACACAAAAGTATGTGCGTGTGTCGCTTTCTTGTGAGTTTAGACCCAGCGTGAGTAGTTCATGGTCGTCGCGAAGATGGATTTGCTCTTTAGCTCCATCAGATCCATTGGCTGTGCAACTTCAAATCAGGGAGCATGGCAATGGATTCCAAATGTATCTAATCACAGTGACTAGACTCAAAACAAAATGAAATTATATGGACGTTGACACAGGTGCATGCATATTTGTGTCTTCAAATTTCATATGCATGAAAACAATTATTAACAGGAAGCAGTTTCTTACCAGGTGTAGAGGATGAGGGAAAGGGTCGGATGAGGGAAAGGGTCGGATGAGGGAAAGGGTCGGATGCAAAGACTTGAAGAGAGGCGGAGAAGCAAAACGGTCTGAATTTTTCATTTCATTTTAATGAATCCTCAGACATTTTTCTTTAGTTTATTTTTGTATTTACACCAAAGTAGCAAATAGAAGAAAACAAGTGTTTCGTTGTTTCCCAAAATTTGCTTCCATACAGAAGTTGAAGCTGTTGTTGATGGCCGAGGCTAACTGGTAACAGCTTCTGATGACCCATGCCAAATTATTATAGCGTCCTCCTATGCCGAGGTCAGGTACAACAAGGTAGGAAGACCGCATGGCTATTGCCGGCATAATGCATACAACGAACAGAACGGAAGTAGTACAATAACGCGAGTTATCGCTAAATCTCGCGAAGCGACAGACTTGGGAGCAGACGACACTGACTCTCTCCACTTAGACAGTTTCTTCAGTTTGACGGCAGTGACAACTGTGCAAACAGTAACAGAGGTGAAGGAGAGCCAGGGGAGAAACAGACCGTAGACTGAGCTATATAACAAATCCAGGATAAATTGGTGGCGGAAATAAAACTCTGTTGGAAAGTTAATGTAAGCGATAGAGCTGTCTCTCAGATCGAACAAACAGGTCACGTTCAGGCGGACGCCTGCCACGACCACAAAACCGCCAGTGACGACGAACGTCATCATCCACAGTATCACAACTGTGGTCTTCGTCGACATGAAGCGTTTCACCAAGAAAGGCCGGGTGATACACAAACACCGTTCCAAAGCTATGACGCTGTATACCAACTGGGATGATGTCACCAAGCCGAATAAACCGACCAAGTAGTACCGGAGAAAGAACTGAACGGAAGGTCCTACTTCGACTCCTCTTCCCATGACGAACATGTATATTATATCACTGGTCAAGGCAGCGTTCATGGTGATGCCCAGCAGGTCCAACAGAGACAATGTGAAGAGGCAAGCGTTGATTCTTTCCTTTAGCCCGTGTTTATAGAAAACCGCCATACTTATAATGTTTGTGGGGAAGGACAGGAAGAATAGCACTTGACCCATCCCTGCCAACACAGCGCTGATGATGTTTTCGACTTCCTTGGAGACTAAATTGTCCTGGTTGTCCCAGGGAATGAATGGGAAGGACTGCAGCAAAAGGCATCCTTCAGGCACGGAGGCCACACTGCTGATGTTAATATCTGATGTCACAAAGATCTCACTGAGCGAATTCCCTTGTGAAATTGAAGATCTCTCCAACCCTGACATCGTAGCTGAAACACCGTCCAACACTCGGACTTTCTTCACATTTAAGACTTTTATTATTCTTTTAACTAAATTTCTCATTTTCTGGTGCTCTTCCATGTCAAAACACAGACACATTATCATTTCTGGGTACGTAGTTTTGTGCAAATTGAAAACTACCACGATAAAACATACAATCGACACAATAATCATTTACAGAAAAAGGAAAAGGTGTTCGTAGGATATTGTTTGATCGGCATAAGCTGTATACAATTGATAACTCAGTGATTATATCATTACTTGCCATATGTTTAGGTCACGTTCTAAAGACCTGCGGATTCTTTTGCAGTGCTAGATGCATGCTGCAGTCCGGACCTCTTGCTGTCGTCAGCTCCGTGCAAGACAGACCAAAGACCCAGGATGTTCTTGGCCACTTTACTACATTTCTGTTTCTGCTACTACTAGTATCATACCCCTGCCATATTCAACGTCTTTAATACATCTTTCACTGATCAAAACACATTCTAAAACATCAGTTACTGTGCTAAAGTGGCGAGCGTCGCAGGCTGGAAGGTCGTGGGTTCGAGTTCCATATGAAGAATTTATTTGTGGGATTTTTGTTTTCGGCCCCGACCAGCTCCTACCCAGAGTTGAGTGTGCTACGAGCTCTGAGTGGAGACCGGTCCAGGCAGTTGAGTTTCATTCGCTCAAGACATGCGCCTGTGGGAATTTTGTTCTAATTTTCTGACGTGCAGATGACTGTAACTCCTGTGCCTGGTCGCAATTGTGAAAGGAGGCGTGGTGTACATCCCCGTCGTGTAGTCTGTCACCAAAATGGAATTTCATAGCATCATCTTCAACATCTCCATACTCATCAATCATAACAGAAAATCTGAAATTCTGTGGGTTTGTTTTGGTGACCGGCTGACCCCCGTTTTCTCGGTTTTGATTTTCGCTACACATCCAAACCAGTGAGAAAGCCCTCGGTACCGGCAAGCTTTAGCAGACTGTCGCTCAGAGATGTGGTGGCACCTACCTTCCAGTGGAGAGGAAAAAAGGAGAAGGGAGGGGGAGGGTGAGCTTGCTGTTCCGGCACAAAATGTCACTCAGATACAAAATGTTATCCAGTTGCACTTGGTAGCAACGTTGCGGTGCAGAATGTCACCCCGGTACTGGTTGTCACTCCGGGTGAAATTTTGTTCCAGCAAGTCACAGAGTGATTACTTCGGTGAAAACCGTCGCATTTGTGGATGTATACTTCAGGGTCTGGTCTGACTTGTATTGTGGAGTATGCTCTATTCACACACACGCACATGTGTGTGTGTGTGTGTGTGTGTGTGTGTGTGTGTGTGTGTGTGTGTGTGTGTGTGTGTGTGTGTGAGGGTATGTGTGTGTGTGTGTGTGTGTGTGTGTGTGTGTGTGTGTGTGTGTGTGTGTGTGTTTGTGTGGATATTGGTAAGAGGGTGGGATGAGAAGGGAGAGGGGTAAACAGTTGAGAAGCAATATCGCAGAGAGTATACAGATGATGAGGCAGCTAAGAAATGTTCCAAGTATCTCTTCAAGACAAGAGCGATCAAGGTCATCAATCTTCACAATTGCACTCTTGTCTGTTTAAACAGACTTCGTCCCATTTTCAGTTGAAAGTGCACATAAATACCTTATCTGTTAACCATGTTCATTTCTTAAAAGGTACACGGAAGTTTTGATTTAATGGTAATGATAAGAACGATGAATGTTTATATCGCCCAACATCT
>CM065725.1:41204305-41211805 GCA_033310375.1 Conus canariensis
AACCCACCACTTCAATCTCAGCCCATAATATCCTCCCACAACACACATACATACTACCTTATCTCCCACTATTCACCTCACACACAACTTATAGCTATCTTATTTATGCATTTATTATCATTATTATTATTATTATTATTATTATTATTTTTAATTATTATTATTATTTACTGATTTTTTAATTTATTATTATTTTTAATGTTTCATTTATTTATTTATTTGATTATTATAAACATGTATTTTCTAAATATATTTCTGTATCATGCTTTCATTACCTTAACCTTCACTATCGTTGTTAGCAGTATCACTCAGTAATACTATTGCTAGTATTGATACTACCACTGGCATTGACATCACCTTCGCCTTCGCCTCTGGGACTGTTGCCACGGCAACCCTGCTGTTTAAGAATCCTCTAACCCACTCTCCTTTCTCCCATACCCATACTTATTGACACTAAGATTGGTAGTAATCTTGTCCCTTTTTTTTTTTTTTTTTTTTTTTTAAAGTATTTTGACCATTATTAGTATTCCTATCAGTAATAGCTCAGACTTTGACTCGCTCACTATTTCCCTTCCAACAGCCTTGTTCTCATTCAACGCCTTCTTCCTTGCGCTGAACCCTGCGAAGTGATCTGAAGCGATCAAAGCTAAGTGAATTTTCATTGTTTTATTCGTTAATGTCTCACCTGATGAAGACCTAAGAGGTCGAAACGCGTTGTGTTTCGTCTTGTGACTCGTTTGTCCACGTTCTCTGGGCGGTTCGCTAACATTTATTTAAGATTTGAAAGCTTGGCCGTGTCTGGAGTTGTACTGGCTTCAGCTGTCAGCGGGACAGCAAGGAGTGAAGCTGCGGGATGCACACGGCTCTTGCATGACGGTGGCGTGTTTCGCTGGTGGACTCTGCCGTCATAAGATATGTGCTGGTCCACCCATGAGAGCGCGTCCGTGGGATTCTGTCGTGTCACATCCAGTGGCTACCATACAATGGCATCTGCTGGAGAGCAATTGTATCACTTGTCGTCTTAATGGAATGCCTTGAGCGTCCCGGCACCCTGTATGAACACAGTGCAGGCTTCCACGTGTGGTGCAGGATTGCTCCAAGCTGGTTTGTTTGGCAGTTGTGGACAGCACTTCTCTGGGTCCCACCCGCGCCTTCTTTTTCTTTGTTTCATTCTCATGACTCTCGGTGAGGAATGCAATATTTACTAGTGCAATAATTCCATCCTCCTTCTCCCCTCTCTCCTCACCTCCAGTCTCTCCAAATGCCTGTTAAGTCTGGATGCTTTAGAGTTTGTAAACTGCACTTGGTGGCTTTTCAAATCAATTTCTGAAGTTGAAACTAATCAAAATATTGACCCATTTGATAGTTATGACAGTATAAATCACCTTGGCAGGGCACTAACAAATGTATCCAGGTTCTTGAATGTCGTTATGTATTGTTGCCTAGCTCTACATCCCCGAATCTTCCCCTGCCCAGAGTGAGGCGCATGTTATACGTTTGGTTACCGTTTTCAAATGTGTGAGAAAAATGGTGTGAAACAGCACAGCCGCAATGAATCAGTTCGGGTCTTTGGTGTCAAGGGTGAAGAAGGAGTGACAACTGAAGCTCTTTAAAGAAGGCAGAGAAGATGATTGCGACGCTGAAGCTGAAGAGAGGCAGGAGGACATCTTGGTGATCCACAGTTGGCAAGCGACGAAAACGGTGGCTTATGTCCTGGTTTTATGCACCATGTCTCCGGCGATTAGCTTAAGAATGTACTGAAAAAAAGCTTTGGAGACAATTTGAAATACAAGACGATCTTCACCAATGATGATCTGACCCGCTTCGGTCCAGGCTTTTGGCAACGGTACAGGATCTTCATTTTACTGGCAGAGCTTGGACTGTGAAGGGTAGAATCCATTGCACAAAGAAACGACAGGCAGGCTCCTCCACTGCTCCAATGCTCCGGGCTCTTCCAATGCTAAGCCCAGCCCTTATAATCGAGAATCCCAATATTTGCTTAATTTGGGATGAAGGAAAACGAGCAATGTGCAGTAAGCGTAATAGTTGCCTTAAATTGCGCCAGGTGCCGCAAACGTAACAGGTGCCGCAACTTAGAGGTGCCGCAAACATAACAGGTGCCGCAAACGTAACGGTCCCGCAAACGTGACAAGTGTCGCGAATGTTCACTCCGCGTGGGTGGTTTGTCCGCTTTGGGAATGTAAAAATTCCAATTCGGAGATTTGAATCAGTCACTGTATCTTTGCTGCTGTTTTTTTTTAATCTCCTGCTGCAAACAAGATCTTAAACGGGGAAGATTCTTTTCGCTTTTTTTTTTGACAGAGTGGATTTTTAGCGTGTTAAAGAGCTCACAGGTGCAAGGGAGTTGTTTACTGGTTGAAAACGCAGACCTTGAAAGTCGATCTTGGTGCTTATCTTCCGGGGAAAGCAATAAACCAAGATTAAATGTGTTTTATACGAATGTGAAGCTCTCAATTACAATGAAAAGTTGCCGAAACAATAGCTTTACTCACAATTTGGACTCAGAGAGCCGTAATACTTGTTTTGTGAGTCGCAGTCCTAAAATCACTTGTTTTTGTCATACCAGTTTAGTTTTGATTGTCTTACCAGATCGATCTGACCACTGTGTATCAGAAAAACTTCAGAATTGTGTTTTCCAATTGTGTGGTATAGTAAGCATGGTAAGATCAGCACCAAAGCAACAACTAGGACAGTAAACCAAGGCGGTTTGAAAACACCTGACATTAGGATATACATTTATGTTTTCAAAGTTCTTTGTGTAGAATATCAATTTGCAATAAATAGAAAAGAACATTGCATCATAAGCCCAACCATTTATTTACCACACACCACACACACACACACACACACACACACACCACACACACACACACACACTAACACACACACACACACACACACAATCTTGAAACATAATGACCTACAAATGCTTCGACGAGAATGAAGTCGATTCATTTTGAAGTCATAAATTTATGGCATACAAAGAATGTTGTTACCGTGTTGAACCCCAGCTGCAAGCGAAGTACTTGCGGAACCCGTCTTTTACAACACTAGAATCAAAGCGGATGGTGCTGAAATTGCAAGAGAGGATCAAAGAAAAAGAAGTGTATGCAGCAAGGCATTTTCTGAAGAAAAAAATGGAAATAGAGAGCTTACAACCGACTTCAACTATGTCATTGGTTTGGCTACCCACATTTTATTGATTTCTAGTATGAAAGGAAATATGAACAAAACTAGGATATAATTAGACAAAAAAACTCAACTATAATCAAGACATGCTAAGAGCTGTAGATATTATAACAAAGGCAAGAAAAGGAGCTAATTATATTCTGAAAATGTAACCTTTGACTAGCATAAGCGAAACCGCTGTGCTTAATTAGAACAAAAGATAAAACCAGAGGTTCCCTAGAAAAGGGTATTCTTGCATATTCACAAACTAAATGATATTGAATTAAAATGGCCATAAATTAGAATAATTGAAACAGAATCATTGCCACAGACATGATTTTAAATGCAAGAGGTTAACAAGTTTGACACACTGAACATACTTTCAATGAAGAGAAAGACTCGATTGAAAACTTTTTGATGGAAATGCACTCATGTAGAAAAGTCTGGAAAACCTGCAGAGCATCTTTTTCATTTAAAGTGTACGAACTCTTTCATGGTAAGGTCAGTTGTAATATTGCAATCTTCGGGATAACATGCCATCTGAAAACAGAACTTTTTTCTTACTTTATTAAAATGACGTGAAAATGTATATCGTCATATCGAAATTGAAAAAAAAAAAAACGTGGCTCAAATGTGTGGGTTTTGAAGGCTCCTGGGCAATATATTTAAGACTGAACTGCTCAGTGCTGAAATTGATAACAACCAAAGCAAATCTGAGGCTGCATGAAGCAGTTAAAAATGAATGTTTATCCATCCAAATACATACAGCCAGTTTCTGTCTGCATCTGCAATTTTCTGCACTCAGTTTCTGTTTGCTCATCTCAACTTTACATTTTCTGTGGTGTGTACGATTGCATGTGCAAATATGTGTATGGAGAAGTACCCAGGCACTTACTGACTTACTGAGCCATGGATATGACAGGTTGTCCATGTATGAATGTATTTAGTTGGAATTTCTTCTTCTTGTTATAGTTCTTGTTTTGTCAGGGTCATTTCATGTCTTGTCATTGTTGGTTGCAATTTCTTGTTTGCGTATGGACATTTTAATTTTTTTTAAAGCAAAACCAATGAAAGATGCAAAACGTACAAAAACGTGTGGGAGGTTGTGATGTGGTGGTGTGGTGGTGGTGGTGGACATGGTGTATGTGTGTGTGTATGTGTGTGTGTGTGTGTGTGTGGTGTGTGTGTGTGTGTGTGTGTGTGAAGGTGGAGGGCGGTGGGCAGGGTTGGGCAGTAAACAAGAAATGTATCTTTGAAAATGAAGTGCAGAAAAGCCCATTTTGAAAAGTGTGTAAAAACACCTGAATTAATTTCTCTCTCTCTCTCTCTCTCTCTCTCTCTCTCTCTCTCTCTCTCTCTCTCTCTCTCTCTCTCTCTCTCTCTCTCTCTCCCCTCCGTGCCAGTCGAAGAGCGAATGACATTTCCTTTTTGAAGCATCCTCTGTTTCCACAGCCCAGTTCCTTTCATCCTGATTCGATCCGTTTACTCTTTTCTCTTTCTGTTTCTCTCGGCTCTCAGACCGACCTCCATGGTCGGCTGAGAAGTAGGTAGCGGCTCAGTGCATGACGTATCTGTGGTTCAAGTCTCGTTTGACTTTGTTGTTGTTGTTGTTGTTGCTGTTGCTGTTGTTTTTTGTTGTTGTTGTTGTTGTTGTTGATGCGGTTGTTGTTTTCTCCCTGGAGTTCTGCTAGTCTTTAAATAGTCTCGGCGTCTTTGGGTTCAAATGGTCCACACGTGGTCAATGAGGATTCGGTTTTACTGATAGGAGTCCTCAGTGATAGTAATGTAACAATAGTGTGGGTGGAGAAAAGAATGTTTTTCTTCCTCCAACCATCACCTTAATTTAGTGGCTTCCTGCGTTGGTTCTCGTCTGTCCTCTGTGCTACCATCACTATCTTGCATGTCTTCTTGCTTGGTGAATTAGCTCGTTATTTCTGTGATTTCTAGATTCTGGGGCGGCACTGTGATTGTGATTCCCTCGATTCAGCAGCACAGCAGTGTCCAATCCAAGACAGATGGCGCGTGGTGAACAGCCGAAACCCCCACCAGATATTCGTAGACATTACGTGGCTTTCGACTCTGGTCTAAATGATGATGATGATGTTAATGAAGATGATGAATGAACATGGCAATGATGATGATGATGATGATGATGATGATGATGATGATGATCTGGATGATGATGATGTGATGATGATGATGATGATGATGATGATGATGATGATGATGACGACGACGACGATTATGGTGATAACAGTAATAATAATGATAACGACAACATCATAATCGTCATCAACAACAACAAAACAACAACAACATTAACAAGAAGAAGAAGAAGAGAAATAATGATAGCAATAACATTGATGATGGTGGTGATAATGGTAAAAACGATGATGATGATTACAATGATGATGATGGTGATTATCATGATGATAATGATGATTAAGATGATGATAGGGAGGAGGAGATAGAGGTACAGTTTCATCAAAGAGACGTCATTGCGAATGGAGTAGTCCATATAGCTATGAGTCGTTTCAGAGTGAGCTCAGAGTTGCGACAAAAGACCAAGATAGAGAACACATGGCGATAGTGGGATTTCAGAGGAGCCAAGACTTTTTACGATGAATGTTGCGACCTTGAGTCCCAGATTGTTTTTCTTAAGTGAACTGTTATGTCATCATAATTTCAGTGTATCGTTAGACGCCCACAGGTTCATATCAGAGAAGCATTTTCTTACGGGAGTCTCATTCGTATCTAATGTGTCAGTATGATCAAACCGGGAGTCATCAGCAAATATTTCGTGATGAACAGAATGATTGTTGATGACCTCAGTCAGGGAGGTTGTGTACGATGTGAATAACACTGGATCCAGTACAGAACCCCGGTGAAGCCAAAGTCTGATGACGCTGTGTATAATGACGAACTACTTTCTGTTTGACAGATACAGTCAATTTACTGCAGTGTCATATATGCCAAAGCTTGTGTTAAGACGTGAGATGATGATTTCGTGGTCAATGGTGTCAAATGTTGCAGACATATCTAAAAGAAGAAGAAACGATACTTTATTGTCATTGAAAGATGTCCGAGTGATATTCAAGATTCAGGTGAGAGCACGTTGTGTGCTGTGTCCAGCGCAAAAAAAAACTGTTTGGAGAGAACAGAGATGATTGTTCATAAGAAAATACTGGGTACAATTAACGAAGAATTTCTTTCCATGTGATGCTTGACAAAAAGCGGAACGATGAAGACAGGTTGGTTTTCTTTTCTTCAGTTTATTTGGATCAAACGATGGTGTGCTTTTTTTCAAACGAGGCTTGGCATTTGTAGTTTTGAGGTCACCAGGATCTTAACCACTCAAAAGACATCTGTTGAAAATATTTAGGACGGTAGGAACAGAGTGCAGAGTTTTCCATAAACAAGAAAACGATTGGATCAAATTTGCCAGTTTTGTTGTTGTGTTGTTTTTTTTTTAATTTAAATTCCATTATTTTTGTATAATCTTTCACAAACATGGGCGTGAAAGGTTTTTAACTTGAATCGAGTTGGACTTGCCAGAATAGGTGAAGGTAACTTCTGAAGGCAAAGGAGATTAAAAATGTGCTGCAGAGAGTGACTATCGTGTCTTGGAAAACGTTTAAAAGCTATCAGCAAGTTTGAAGGTGCTGTGTTTGTGGGAAATGCAGCAGCCTTTCTTTTTTGCCCTGAATTTCATTCACCTTGCCGTGAAGTTCTTCTACAATTCCTGCTAGCTGAGATCTGTGTAGGGTAAAACTTGGTCTCACAGTTGTGAGGTAAGTCTGCAAGGTTCCGTTGTGCAGAGCTGTAAATCGGTTTGTGGACAATGAGAATAGAGGAGCGCCAGTGCCTTTCTGCTTAGCGGCGCTCAAGTTTCAATTCTACAGATTCAGGGGCGACGGGGTTGTTCTGTGACATAGCTGTCTCTGTCCTGACTAGAAAATACTGCAGATCTAGAAGATTAATCATTAAAATCAGTCCAGGCAAACTACAGATGGCCAGCAGTCTAGGAGAAAACTCTCATATTAAACTCCGGGCAAAATGATTTCGATATCCGTCGTAAACCGTCCTTTAGAAACGACCCCTTCCATCGTCCATTCCAAGTGAAGTGCTTGAAGCGTTGTCAATTGTAAATGACATTAGTTCAAGGTGCACTGAGTTCGAGGTGTTTATAGTTTGAAGAGTGATCAGTTTATAGCCTGGTCAGATCGATTTGATGTCAGTTCACAGAGAATGCATGACTAAGGCTGGATGCTCACACCTCTTTATCCGTGCTCGAAATAAACCTTAAAAAGT
>CM065725.1:41216805-41226805 GCA_033310375.1 Conus canariensis
GCCGTCTGCATCAACAACATCGCTGAATGAAAGGCGAAAATACCATTCAGGTCATTCCAAATTTCATAGTTCAATTCGTGTGGCTTATGGCCCAGCCGACCGCAAAGGACCATATCAGGGCTGTCACCTGGCTGATCAACACCTCACTGTTCAGTCACAAGAGTATGAAAAAAACAGCTATAATGTCACGAATGGAAACAACAGGAACACGAGTAGCGACTTTCTGTAAAACAACATCGCCAGAAAGACCACGAAAGCAGAAAAGAAAACAACACACGATCAAACAATAACATGGGAAGATACTAACAAAATAAAATCAAGAACAAACACAAAACAAAACAAAAAAGGAGGGGGGGGGGGGGGGATAGTTGAAGAGACAGACATACATTGCCAAAAATTCTTGCACAGAAATTCCCAGTTCATATCATATCAATTCATACCAAACAGGCTAGAGGGTTGCCGTGCCAAATTGTTCATCACAATATTCCAGTGGTTAATGGCTAATGCTTCTTAGCATTGGCTGCCTCCATCCCGAATACCCTGGTGCTATTAGTTTATTCGGGTTTTTTGGGATCCACCAAAACGCCATCATCCATTATAGGGTCTTGTGCGTGTGTGTTTCGCACGAAAACTGCCTCAACTACGGGAATGTCTGTAATTATGCTGATATGGAAAATCGAAAAACAAAAACAAACCAAGCAATATATTATGAACAAATAAAATAACAACAACAAAAAAGCAAAAACAAGCAAACAAACAAAACCATGCCTCGTTCATCCAACAGGCGCGACCGTTCCGAAGATTCGAATCCCGACCCTGACATTGAGGGTCATTGTTCAACCACTCGACAATGCACCCGTCGAACAGCCGGCACTGGATGCAATTTCCACTTGAAAGAGCCACAGCAGCACACCCACTGGGACGAGATGACTGAGGGAAACAGACAACGACAGGCGAAGAAAGAGCGACACATGTTATAAATTCAAAACAAAAATGAATGAAAAGAAGTCAGCAGAAACTATCGAAAGCAATCTGACATGCCGCTGGCATATTGACATGCTCTCTCTCTCTCTCTCTCTCTCTCTCTCTCTCTCTCTCTCTCTCTCTCTCTGTGTGTGTGTGTGTGTGTGTGTGTGTGTGTGTGTGTGTGTGTGTGTGTGGAGAGAGAGAAGAGAGAGGGAAGAGAGAGAGCGCCTCGTCTCTTCATTCCGTCTTCTCTCTCTCTCTCTCTCTCTCTCTCTCTCTCTCTCTCTCTCTCTCTCTCTCTCTCTGACTTACACACACACACACACACACACACACACACACACACACACACACACACACACACACAACACACACGCAGTGCGCACGCGCGCACCACGTCAGCCTACGCCTGCGCGCAAACACACACTGGTGTAATCTTCATTGTCCTGCTTTCCCGTTGAAGAGCATCCATTGTTTCCAGACTGAAAGGAATCCTATTTCACAACCCAGTTCTCTTCACCAGGCTTTGTCGTGTTCCTGGAGTTTATAGGGTGCAGAAGGGGCAGGGTTCCTGAAGGAGAGAGGGAGCAGGAGACTATCTGAGAGAGCGGGGTGGGAAGTGAAGCTGGCAGAGTGTCTAAGGATAACAATAGGAACACAGTGCCTCCGAGGTTTTACTAAAACCCAGGATGCTTGACATGCAGTGTGTCAACTATGCTGGTGGTCTGCTCTTAGTGGATATCAAGTTTCACAATCCAGGCGTGCGTAGCTGGGTTTACTTACTTGTTGTATTGTTTGATCCTTCAGTGCATGCCCTAAAATGTTAACAGCCACAATTCCATGACAAACCGTCAGAGATGTCACCCGCAAAGTCTTTGAATTGCCGGAAGAGATAACAATTGTGCATTGATCTACGAGATGTCTACCGAGAGGAAGACGAAGTGGTATTTCAAGAGATGTGTTGAATGGTATTTGTTGTTGTTTTATTTCTGATGACTGGTGAGTTACTTCACGTGTGACAGCCTATATGGCCTTGTATCGGCTGGGCTATGAGCAATATTACCTTACCTTACGTGCCTGCCACAAGACGTCTACTATGGTGTTTCTGACAGCTGGTCTCTCCAGAGTGACAATCTGAGATCGCAATTCCTACTTATCAGAGAACATTACTTTTTGTACTTGAAGGAAAATCAGTCATAATAGTACAAATTTTTTCAAGAAAAAAATCGTTTGTCACATACAGACTTTAAATCACAGTCACTTTGTATCTTAAGACGGAGTAGATTTTTAGTTGGAAACTATGTGAATCAGAGACCGCAGTGTTTAAAACATTGTCTTTGTTTTTCATCTCCATTTCTTTTAATTCTGTACAATGATGTATGACTGGCTGAGCGATTCGCAGGTTTCAGAACCTTTCCCGCGATTGGTGTTGAGAAAGATCTCGTTCACTTGTTGCTCTCCTCTCTCTCTCTCTCTCTCTCTCTCTCTCTCTCTCTCTCTCTCTCTCTCTCTCTCTCTCTCCTTCCTTTCTTCCCTCCCTCCCTCCTCCCCTCTCTCTCTCTCTCTCTCTCTCTCCTCCTCTGTCTCTCTCTCCTTCCCTCCTCCTTCCTCCCTCTCTGTCTGTCTGTCTGTCTCTGTCTGTCTGTCTTCTCTCTCTCTCTCTCTCTCTCTCTCTCTCCTCTCTCTTCTCCCCTCTCTCTCTCTCTCTCTCTCCTCTCTTCGTGTATTTTCTTCCTCAAGACACTTTTCTTCTCTCGATGTCTCTCGCAGGGCGTCCATTGTTACACTGATGAAGCGACTTCCATTTCCCAGTCGAACGCTTGTTTTGCTTCACGTTTGGTGGTTGATTGCTTCGTAAAAAGAGTAAAGAAAAGGCATGGGAACGAGGGCAGATTGGATGACCTGCGGGTGCTTCGTGGAAATAGAAATTCTTAAGCAAGAAACACTAATGCATTGCGATGAAAAAAAAATGTGTGAAGAAGTGTTAGACGTTATGCTGGATTTGCCTAAGGTTTATCATCTTGTGTTTTATTCCTTTGTTTTATATTTTCAAATATTAGGATTTTTCAGTTATGTATTCATTCATTCATTTTTATCTTTATCTGTTTCATTATCATTCATTCATTCATTCATTCATTCACTCATATCTTTCTTTCATCCGTTGGTAATCTTATCCCTTAACGTGAGAATGGCAGTACCATCAATACCACCCCAATGCCCAGCTCTGCTGTCGCATTACCAGCTCCCAAAGATTACCTGAACTGTCAGTTACAGATGTCGTTGCGCCTCCTGCCAGAATTATCCCCGCTCCATAATCGAATCACTTCGATGATTTTCGATAATGTCGGTTCTGATTGTATACACGCATGATACCGTCCACTATAAGCCCCCTACCAACAACTATTATTTCCTGGTGACACAGAGCGTCAACCTTAAACTCCTTCACCTCCCTATCCTGTGTCCCCCTCCCGTCGTTCCTCTAGACAGGAGGCATTCCAAACGTCCCCCCAGCGTCAATTTGCGTGGCTCTACTGACACCGATGACGTGGACAGCAGCCTACTAAGAACCCAGATGTGCACTGAAAATGTAAACCAGGATCAACATGAGAAAAACAACGCAAGGGACACCAAAAAAAAACCCAGACGTTTCTATCTCCTTCAATGGGGTTATGTTTACACCTGTGTCTTTTCTGACTACAAGCTCTTGATTTCCACGAGGCTTCCTGAAAAAATTAAATGTAGCTTTAGAACGACCCCTATTAAATCTTGGTGCGGATGCTAACAAAATGTCGAATCCCTTTTTTCTCTCCAGTTTTTAAACTGTGCGAGAAATGCATTTTCTTTTACAGTTTTGTAATTTTCTCAAGAAATAATTATCGCATCTCGATGGAAAAAAAAGAAATCAGACTGATTAGGTGTATTGATATCTTCGCATTTGTAGGATTTGGATTGGACCCAGATTTCAAGCCAATACCGGTGAACAAAATGACATTCATAGGGGAGGAGAAGTAATACCTATTCAATTACTGCATGGTACCAACTTCAGCTAAACGCTGGCGACTACGACCGATGAATAGCTTAAGCAATGGATCCCAGAAGTTTGGATTTACCTGTGCAAGATTTTGACACATATCAAAAGATATATGATGAATTCGTGTGGGTTTCGCTGAAATTAATAGGACAGCTTGACCTCGACAGAGTCTGCACTAAACGGTATACCTTTTGATTTTGTGTGTATGTTTTCTTGTTGTTTTTGCTATTAGTTTTTTACTCACTGAGAAAAAAGAAGAGGATGAAAATATAAATGGGTTATATTTTTATTCAAAATAACGCGACAGGACTGCACACTTTATGTGGTATGTGTAGTCTCTTTCAGTGTCAACCGCACCGGAGAAATGCAGAACTTTTAGTATTAGTCAGCAGAGAGATGGAGATACCTGTAATTTTGGTCACCAGAGAAATGCAGACACCTTCAGTGTTGGTCAGCAGAGAGATGGAAATACCTGTAGTGTTGGTCACCTGTATTTTTTATCAGCAAAATTCGCAAATGGCTGAGGTTCGGTTGATAGATCCTATGGGGTTTTTGTTTTTCGTTTGTTTTGTTTATTTGTTGTTTGTTTGTTTTTACCCCATAGTTTATTTGATTTTGATTCTGTTGTTAGCTCGATGGCAGAGAACTAAGTCGGCAGTTCAGACGTAGCGAGTTCAAATCCCGCTGACGCCCTACATACCAACGAAACATTATCGCTGGCCCTCTCAACCTGCAATTCAGACAGTGTCAGAGCACATATAGATCCCCTGTCCCTGGTCCTTCCTGTAGTTATCCGTGTCTGCCATATCAGTTTTGGGAGTTGTGGACGATAAACGTGACTGTAAACAACCATTTGCATTGTGCTCTCCACAGCGTCAATCCACCACGATAACCATTCTACCACAGTGGGCGGTCTCTCTCTTTTTCCCCACTGAGAATGCTGTCGTTGTTCTCTTGTTAAATGAAGGGTGGAGGCGGAGAAATGGGGGTATGGCGAAGCGCTGGAGGGGTATCGTTTCAGGAATGAAGAGTCTTTAATTTCACATTTCAATTCTTTTGGAATCGTTTTGGATCTGGTTTTACATGGTTTCCATAGAAACGAAAATCAGACGACAGTAAATAACGAACAAGTAGGGTAACTCTTGGTTCCGTGATGAAATAGATACACGCCCATAACTGCAAACGAATGCTGCTTACGACACCGAATCGCCTCTCAGAAACGACAGCACAGAGCACACAGAACAAACGACGAGACATTAAAAAAAAATGTTCCAAGCTTGCACATATGCTGTGTGCATGACACGTCTACACAGCAACAACAAAAGGAGAAATGAACAAACACAGAACAAACAAGTTCACCCCCCCATAAAAGGATGTTCCAAGCTTGCGCCTGTACTTTGTATCCGACACATCTGCACAGCAACAACAGGAGAAATGAAGTAACACCGATTAACCTTTATTCAAGACTGGCACAGCTTTTTTTCATCTTCGATATTGTCAAAGAAACACACGGACGAACAGTAACAAACACAGGTAAACTCGGTCTGATTGGTGTGAAAGGAAGTCTTAAATGAGGCAGAGAACAGTAAACATTTCACTTTCCCTGCCGCATTTAAGACGTTCCTTCAATCAGAAGATAGGCTTGGAGCTACATTCGAGTGGGTAGAGTGGGTTGGTAACGTTTACTGACAACAAACACAATTAGACACAATCGAAATCTTTGTATGTTAGAGAGTCGAAATAGTCTCAGAATCTGTTTGATGGCTCTAATTCCCTGCATGTATGTATGTTTGTTTGTTTGTATGTATGTACGTATGTGAGTGTGCATGTGCATTGCAATACATACATGCTTTTATTTCCAGTATATCTATACACATTGTCTGAACTTACCATTCGTTGATAGCTTTTACGTTTTGAAAGAGAGAGTTTACAAGATGTGAGTGCTCGAACGCTTTTGAAGATACTAATGTTGTTGTTGTTGTTGTTGTGTGCATGTGTGTGTGGGGGGGGGAGGGGGGTAGGTAGGTAGGTAGGTACTCGATGCATGTAAGCGCGTCCATATTTCGACTTCATTCGTAAGAAGTATCCGAGTGATAGAAAAATTATCTCGTTAGTTGTAACACATGCTTTTTGTGCGATGTTTGCTGATAACGCGTTTTCTATGACGATTACAAAAAATAATAATAATGCCAGATTTATCCTACCTTCTTATCAGTATTCTTTGCTGTGTGTGGCCACAATCAGCACTTTAACAACTTCGATGTTAGTGTTCATAGACGAAAAACCACGTGTAGGCTGGTACATTCATCTTGGTATATTTATTACCTTCTCCGTGATTGTAATATTTCCACCAATATCTGTCGATTTGTTTCTCAGCAACACTGGGGAAAACAACCAATTTGAACGAAACATTGTGGGGACATTACATGTGGCCCAACAACAAAGCAATTGAATTTGGAGGCGAATTTGTGGTCCGGATTCGGTGATGACTCCATAATCACTCCACGCCTGAAGTTTGTCCCCGGTGGATGAGAGAAAGGATTCATGCCCAAATTTCCCCCCCCCCCCCCCCCTCCAGGAGTGAATCCAGACCAACCTCCCATCCTTTGTTCTAAAAATCATTATTCTCCTTCAAAACTCGTCTTCCTTCTTCAAATGAACAGAGGGGCAAAGAAGAACCAGGAAGGAGGAAGTAAAAAAGAAGGAGGGGGGGGGGGGAGAGAAAGGAATAAGCTCTACACCGAAAGCATCCATTTCTCAAAGCATGACCAGATCCTGCAATCGTGTAAATCTCTATGACTGTCGGGCTGTGGAATTTGGGTAGGGAGAAAGGGGAGGGGGGGGGGGAGCGGCTAGATGAAGGAAATAAGGGAAGGAGGAGGAGAAGGAGGGGGGATCCGGGAGGAGAGCATGAGAGAGCAAAAAAGGGGCCTTCTTGAATACTCGCTAGCTCGTTAATGAAGCGTCAGCTGTGTGTCCCTTCGGTGTGAATGGCCGTTGCCACGCGCAGAGACAGCTACGTTTCCCGGGGGAAGGATAGGCGACAGACATCTGACCTCTTCACTGGGGAAATGGAGTGGCCTGGTTTTCTCCAGAGAGCTCTTAAGAAGCACGCAAGAGCGTGATAAATCAGTTACACAGGCGCGGTGTTCCACAGAAAGAAAAGAAAAAAAATCGGTCACTCTGTCTCTTCCGAAATCCGTGCCTTCCTATCCCCACCCTACGTCTCTCTCTCTCTCTCTTCCCTTGTTATGCCTCCCCCCCCCCCCCCATCGCCCCTCTCCTCCTCCCTCGCCACTCTATCCGTCCCTCTCTTCTCTCCCCTACTTTCCTCTCTCAAGTGTGATATACAGTTCGTTTGAGGGGGAAGAAGAAATGTAATAAACGTGAAGATCAAATACACTTTCTCTATCTCTGTCGAAGGTGAGTGGTGTAGATCTCTGGTAAGCTCTCCTGCCCTGCCCAACCTTCTCTTGCCTCGCCGTGCCTTCACTTGCCCTGCACTTCTCTACCATGCCTTTCCCTGTCCTGATGAGCCCTCCTTCCCGCCCAGACTTACCTCACCTAGCCTTGCCTTACCTAGCCTGGCCTTGCCTTGCGTCGCCTTGCCTTGCCCTGCCCTGCCCTGCCCTGCCCTGCCCTGCCCTGCTCTGTCCTGCCCTGCCCTGCCCAGCCCTGCTTTGCTTTGCTTTGCCTCGCCTTGCCCTGTGCTGCCCTGCCCTGCCCTGCCCTGCTTGCTTTGCTTTGCTTTGCGTTGCCCTGTTCTGTCCTGCCCTGCCCAGCCTTGCTTTGTTGCGCTTTGCCTTGCCTTGCCCTGCTCCGTCCCGCCCAGCCCAGCCTTACTTTGCTTCGCTTTGCCTTGCCTTGCCTTCCTCTGACCTGCCCTGCCCTGCCCTGTTTTACCCTGCCCTGCTTTCCTTTGCTTTGTTTGCTTTGCTTCGCCTTGCCTGGCCTTGCCCTGCCCAGCCCTGGCCTGCCCTGCCCTGGTTTGCTTTGCTTCTTCTCGCCTTGCACTGCCTGCCCTGCTCTGTTTTGCTTTGCTTTGCTTCACTTTGCCCTGCTTTTCTTCGCCTCGCCTTACCCTTGCCCTGCTCTGCTCTGCCCTGCTTTACTTTGCTTCGCCTCACCTTGGCCTGCCCTGCCCTGCCCTGCCATGCTTTACTTTGCTTCGCCTCACCTTGGCCTGCCCTGCCCTGCCCTGCCTGCCCTGCCCTGCCCTGCTTTACTTTGCTTCGCCTCACCTTGCCCTGCTCTGCCCTGCTTTACTTTGCTTCGCCTCACCTTGGCCTGCCCTGCCCTGCCCTGCCCTGCCCTGCCTGCTTTATTTTGCTTCGCCTCACCTTGGCTGCCCTGCCCTGCCCTGCCCTGCCCTGCCCTGCCCTGCCTGCCCTGCCCTGCCCTGCTTTACTTTGCTTCGCCTCGCCTTGCCCTGCTCTGCCCTGCTTTACTTTGCTTCGCCTCACCTTGGCCTGCCTGCCCTGCCCTGCCCTGCCCTGCCCTGCCCTGCCTGCCCTACTTTACTTTGCTTCGCCTCACCATGGCCTGCCCTGCCCTGCCCTGCCTGCTTTACTTTGCTTCGCCTCACCTTGGCCTGCCCTGCCCTGCCCTGCCCTGCCCTACTTTACTTTGCTTCGCCTCACCTTGGCCTGCCCTGCCCTGCCCTGCCCTGCCCTGCCCTGCCCTGCTTTACGTTGCTTCGCCTCACCTTGGCCTGCCCGCCCTGCTCTGCCATGCCCTGTCCTGCTTTACTTTGCTTCGCCTCACCTTGGCCTGCCTGCTCTGCCCTGCCTGCCCTGCCCTGCCCTGCCCTGCCCTGCCCTGCCCTGCCCTGCTTTGCTTTGCTTCGCCTCACCTTGGCCTGCCCTGCCTGTTCTGCTTCGCCTTCGCCTCGCCTTGGCCTGCCCTTGCCCTGCCCTGCCCTGCCTGCCCTGCCCTGCCCTGCCCTGCCCTGCCTGCTTTGCTTCGCCTCGCCTTGCCTTGCTCTGCCCTGCCCTGCCCTGCTTTACTTTGTTTCGCCTCACCTTGCTTTGCCCTGCCCTGCCCTGCTTTACTTTGCTTCGCCTCACCTTGGCCTGCCTGCCCTGCTCTGCCATGCCCTGCCCTGCCCTGCTTTACTTTGCTTCGCCTCACCTTGGCCTGCCCTGCCCTGCTTTGCTTTGCTTCGCCTCACCTTGGCATGCTCTGCCCTGTTCTGCTTCGCCTCGCCTCGCCTTGCCCTGCCCCCTGCCCTACCCTGCCCTGCCTGCCCTGCCCTGCCCTGCTGCTTGCTTCGTCTCGCCTTGGCCTACCCTGACCTGCTTTGCTTTGCTTTGCTTTGCTTCGCCTTGCCTTGGCCTGCCCTGCCCTGCCTCTGCCCTGCCTGCCCTGCCCTGCTTTGCTTCGCCTCTCCTTGGCCTGCCCTGCCCTGCCCTGCCCTGCTTTGCTTCGCCTCGCCTTGGCCTGCCCTGCCCTGCCCTCCCCTGCTTTGCTTCGCCTCGCCTTGGCCTGCCCTGCCTGCCCTGCCCTGCGCCTGCCCTGCCCTGCCCTGCCCTGCCCTGCCTGCTTGCTTCGCCTCGCCTTGGCCTGCCATGCCCTGCTCTGCCCTGCCCTGCTTTGCTTCGCCTCGCCTTGGTCTGCCCTGCCCTGCCCTGCCCTGCCCTGCCCTGCTTTGCTTCGCCTCGCCTTGGCCTGCCCTGCCCTGCCCTGCCCTGCCCTGCTTTGCTTCGCCTCGCCTTGGCTCTGCCCTGCCCTGCCTGCCCTGCCCTGCCCTGCCCTGCTTTGCTTGCCTCGCCTTGGCCTGCCCTGCCCTGCCCTGCCCTGCCCTGCCCTGCCCTGCCCTGCTTTGCTTCGCCTCGCCTTGGCCTGCCCTGCCCTGCCCTGCTTTGCTTCGCCTCGCCTTGCCCTGCCCTGCCCTGCCCTGCCCTGCCCTGCCCTGCCCTGCTTTGCTTCGCCTCGCCTTGCCCTGCCCTGCCCTGCCCTGCCCTGCCCTGCCCTGCCCTGCCCTGCCCTGCTTTGCTTCGCCTC
>CM065725.1:41239305-41241805 GCA_033310375.1 Conus canariensis
ACTACGAGACTTAATAATCCGAGACTTTGAGGACAGTCTACAAATCACCCCCACCTCTCCTATAATCTGATGAACGTCCTCTTTCCTATGCCTTCCACTGCCCGTCCCCGCCCCACCCCCACAATCCCCGGTTGTCACCAGGTGGTGGTTTAAGCTCACGGCGATCTGTGAAGAGAAGGGACCTGTTTACTGCTTTTGTGGATTTTACCTGATCTTTGTGACAGATAACAAGTCCATGTATAGCTTCAGTCTGTCATGTTGATGGCATTTACCAAACAGGATCTCCAGCTTCAAAGAAGGATACACACAGACGCATACGCACACACACACACACACGTGCGCGCGCGCGTACACACACACACACACGCGCGCGCGCGCGCAGAGAGAGAGAGAGAGAGAGAGAGAGAGAGAGAGAGAGAGATTTTGGTAGTCATTGCAACATTAAAAGTTCAAACTGCTCCTAAAGATGGGTATGATGTCCTTCTTAATCCCCCTTCTTTCTACTGTGATCGATTGAATGAACTCCTAAAGGTAATGTACGACTCTGACAGGAGAGAGAGAGAGAGAGGAGAGAGAGAGAGAGAGAGAGAGAGAGAGAGAGAGAGAGAGAGAGAGAGACGGAAAGACAGGTTCTTTATTTGTAGCTCTTTGTAAGCTATCATATGATAGGCTGATTTTGTTTATGACGTTTATCAGTCAAATGCAGCGATACAGCAATAAAGACAAAAGTTTAAATCGTTCATAGAACGTTTAGTAGCTACTAAATCCTTGAACCCATTTACTAGAAACTGACACAAAAAAACAAGAATCCGAAAGAGACTACAAGAACCCGAAACAGATTTCACTAATCCAAAACAGATTTTTAGAAAAAGCCTGAAACAGATTTTATGAACTCTAAATAGTTTTAGGACAATGGGAAACAGTGTAGAAGAGTCTCAACTACTGTGCAAAAGTATTGAACAGTTAAAAACTAAACTAAAACCGTTTTCCAAGTTTTTACTTTTTTTTTGCACCCGTTTATTTAGACAGCAAGTTTTCTTTATTCACACACACACACACACACACACACACACACACACACACACACACACACACACACACACACACAGAGAGAGGAGAGAGAGGACAAAATGTGAAAAAGCCAAGTCAGCATTCTTTTCCCTGATTTTCATTATCGCTTATTTCTCAACCAAGGTCATGCACAGCAAAAAAAAAAATAAAATAAATAAAAATAAAAAGGCACGTGACAAACAAGGCTTTTTTTCTCTTCGTCTTTTTTCTTTGTAAGTTTTCAGTTTCAGTTGTTGTTTTTTTCATTAGACACGTGACAAAGAGGGTTGTATTTTTCTTCGTTTTTGCAAGTTTCGAGTTTCAGTTGTACATGTTGTTTTGGGTTTGTTTGTTTTTTTTTTTTGGTTTATTTTTGTGGCAGTGGTGGTAGTGGCTCTGATGGTGGTGGTGGTGGTGGTGATGGTGGTGGTGGTGTGCGTGCGTGTGTGTGTGTGTGTGTGTGCGCGCGCGCGCGCGCGTGTGTGTGTCTTTGTTTCTCTCCTGGTAGGAAAGGAGCGACAATGGATCGGGAAGGGGGGTTATAACGAAAAACGTGAGACAGACAAACAAACCCATTACGTTAAAAAGGAGACACATAGGACACTTAGCCATGCTTGCAATGGGCTGTTTCCGATGTGTGGAGACTGTATTTTCAACGCCCTGTGTGTGACATACCTTAGCTGTCTGATCTTGTTGAAAGGAAGGAGAAAAAAGAACAGAAGGGAGCAAACTCATCTATGCAGGGTCTCCAGACATTCTGAAGTACGTAGTTTGTGCCTGGCGGCAATTAATCTTAAATCATTCTCTTCTTCTTTGTCCGTGGAGATGCCATTAATCTTATGTTATTTTCTGTCACTTTGTCTAAAAGGACGTCAGTGAGACATCATTTTGCTGTTGTTGTTGTTGTTGTTGTGTTGTTTTTCTTCTGCTATTTCTAGCTCCTCGCCGTTTATCTTTTCTCTTCCTCGTCGCTTTCATCATTATCAACATCGTGGTCTCCTACTTCTTTTTTCATCCTTTTCTTTTTATCTTCACTTTCTTCTTCTTCTTCTTCTTCTTCTTCTTCTTCTTCTTCTTCTTCTTCTTCTTCTTCCTCCTCCTCTTCTTCTTTTTCTTCTTCTTCTTCTTCTTCTTCTTCTTCTTCTTCTTCTTCTATCTTCTTCTTCTTCCTTTAATTTGCTCTTCGTCTGCTCTTCTTGTTGCCATGTTGACGAGAACGTCTGTCATGGTCCCTGTTGTATGAGAACGTCTGTCATGGTCCCTGCTGTATGAGAACGTCTGTCATGGTCCCTGTTGTATGAAAACGTCTGTCATGGTCCCAGTTGTATGAGAACGTCTGTCATGGTCCCTGTTGTATGAGAACGTCTGTCATGGTCCCTGTTGTATGAGAACGTCTGTCATGGTCCCTGTTGTATGAAAATGTCTGTCATGGTCCCTGTTGTATGAGAAC
>CM065725.1:41246805-41251805 GCA_033310375.1 Conus canariensis
GACCTTGAAATACCATCTTCTCCTACCACGGGTACCCTAGTTCCAGCTGCCTCCCCTTCATGTCCCTGTTCTACATCTCTGCTGTGCGAGGAGGACCCTTCAGACAGCGCTACAATACACGGAGCGATTATTTTCCCACCAACTCCATCACTGAACATGGAAACAGATGATGGAGATAACAAAGAGCAGTCCTCTCCCTCATTACCTTCAGTGCAGATTCTTCAGCATCCTGATTCTCTGGGTGATGAGGAAACAAAAGCCAGCACTGGACTTGATACAAACAGGAAAATGAAGAAGAGTAGTATGCGAAGGCGTGCCCTCTATTTTACCCCAACACACAAAGCTTCCTCTCCTCAGCATGTACCCCATGTTTGTCGGACTCGCTGGGAGCGTGTGAAAGAAGACATTGAAGACCTCCGTGCATTGCAGATCGAATCCGATCACAGGATCACCACGCTCATCGAGGACGCTAAAACGTACACCAAGAATGAAATCAGAACTTTCTGCAGAGACCAGGCAGATAAAATGAACAGTCATTTAAAAGAAATGATAGCGCAGATCTCTGGTCTTCAACAAGAAAATGGACTTCTACACAAAGAGCTGCATTCCTGTAAGACTCAGCTGGGAAATCTACAATCAGAAATAAAGAAAATAAAAAAGCCCACTTCAAGAGAAACCACAGGGGTTCAGACTGTTTCCACAGGATCGCCCCCATCCTGTTCAACATTCTTTGAAGAAGCACGTCAACCTGACCTTGGCACAGAACCCCCACAGCGGAACAACCCCCAGGACGACAAAGACAGCGACCATTTGTTGTTAAGGAGGGAAAATGATTTTCAGGATGCTGCCCCCTCCGATGACGGGGCTGACCAAAGTCAGGAAGGAAAGGCACAGAGCCAACCTCAGTATGCCGTGTCCACGGCCAACTCCTTCTCCCTGGTGGACAATTCTGAAGAAGAACCGATCCAGGAAAAGAATCTGAATCTACCAAAACGCTCCATACCCCCCGACCATAATGAACCCCCCTCATCATCCAATCCATCTCCTGTTGATGTTTTAAAAACACAACGTGTTCCAGAGAGAGCAACAATGCTCATAATAGGTGATTCAGTACTGCGTTTCGTCAACCCTAAAAGACTTGCCCCTCCGAACGAATTTATGTACAAAATCTGTGTTCCGGGGATGCAGGTACATGAATTGTTTTCCTGGCTGCTGTCCCTGAAATCTTTCCCTGACATCAGTCACGTTATCGTCCATGTCGGGGTGAACTCCTGTCCTGCTGGTCCTGTCCAGAAGGAAGTCTGGATGCGACTTGTGTCCCGATGCTGTGAGATCTTCCCCGACGCCAAGCTGTCCTTCAGCTCCATCGTTCCTGCCAGAGGTCGACATCACCTGAATAACTCGATCCGCCCATCCAACCGCCATCTACAGGCTGTCTGTGACCAGATGGGAGTGTCGTTCATTAACCACGACTCCACATTCACCACTCCTTCAGGGGCCCCTCGTCTGGCCCTCTATCAGGACCTGATCCACCCCAGCGCCAAAGGAACTGGCAGACTGGCTGCCAACCTCAAGTCACTGTGGCGTGGAGGTCCATCAGGTGACGTGCCTCAGCCGGCCCAAGGGGGCTCATCCAGAATGCCGTCCTTCAGCAATAACGTTTTTATTGATGGTCCTCAGCGGAGGAGGCATCAACGCAGTACAGATACTGGATTTTATAATACTACTGGTGCCTACGATTCTCGTTCTCTCCATCGTGAATTCCCACCAAACACTGATCCAGTCCCCACAGACTGCCCACACCCTTCTTCCCTGTTCCATTACCCATCTCTAAATCCAAGACCCAAACAGACAGACCTGCGCTCTGCAAATCATTACCCTTCCCACACCTTCCCCCTGATGACGTCGATATAATTAACAGAACTCCACAAAATCATTACCCGTCCAACACCTTTCCCACTGATGATGTGAATAAAATTATCAGGAATCCACCCCCACATCATTACCCTCCCCACACCATTCTCCCTAACGATATGAATAAAATTAGCCGTAATTCACCCCCATCCACGTATTTCGGACAGGAAAGGAGTTACCATGGTAATCCTTCCCCTGCTTTCCCAAAAGTGCAGTATCCCTCTAACATTCCCATTCAACCCATTTACAACACCTCAGTGGGTTCCAATCATATGAATAATCATTATGCTCTCGAACTGTTCAGGATGGCATCTCAGCTACTTTCCCAACAACACTTATCTCCTCCTTAAATCAAAGAAAACATTACCATGGGAGTATATGCGGAGAGAGAGAGAGAGAGAGAAGAGAGAGAGAGAGGAGAGAGAGAGAGAGAGGTGCGATGGAAGGGGTTGGGGTGGGGGTGGAAAGGGGTAATAAATATGTATGTGGGTTTATGTTTCCACACGATTTATATTCACTCCTGTGTCTAAGAATAGAAATGCCTGTGCCAATGTGTAAGCTTAGAAATGTATTCAACCCATACGTGCTTACACGTACGGCGCGTGATGTGTGCGTGCGTGCGTGCGTGGTGTGTGTGTGTGTGTGTGTGTGTGTGTGTGTGTGTGTGTGTGTGTGTAAATGACCTCACCGGGCTCGGCATGATTTCTTGCTTAACTTGCTACCGAGGTTTTGACAGTGGTCTCGTTTTGTCTTTTGCATTGATATTTTGCCTTTGTTACTGGCTGGGATTTCTTTCAGCGCTTTGTTTATTGCTGCTTTGAAATTTGTATTGTTGTTTGCGTTGCAGTATTCACTGATCTTTGTATTTTTTTCTCACTTGTTTGACTTGCTACCGAGGTTTTGACAGTGGTCTGTGAATTGATAGGAGCAAAACAGACTGATAATTGCGCTTGTGTTTATTTGGAGAATACTTCACTTTGTCTTTTGCATTGATATTTTGCCTTTGTTACTGCTGGGATTTCTTTCAGCGCTTTGTTTATTGCTGCTTTGTAATTTGTATTGTTGTTTGCGTTACAGTATTCACTGATTTTTGTATTTTTTCTGACTTGCATAGTGGATCGTGTTTTTCTTGTTGGCCTGTATAATGTCAGAACGTGGTAGCCCTTGGCTAACCGAGGATGGACTTAGAGTGGGGCATCTAAATATTAATCATGTTATAAATAAGATTACTGAAATATCATCCATATTATCAAATTTGGGCAAACATTTTCACATATTTGGTTTTTCAGAATCCCATTTATCTCCTTTCATATCTAATAGTGACCTTTCAATTCCAGGCTATAATATAATTCGTAAAGACCCCATTCAAAAAAAAGAAACTGGCATAATAGTGTATGTCCATCAGTCAATTAAAGTTGAAAGAATTGATTACCTTGAACAGCATCACGTAGAAACTATTTGGATCGAAATACAACTGAAGTATAACAAGCCCATACCTCTATGTTTTCTATACAGGAATCCAGCCGAACATGTCGATTGGATCGACCGCTTCATTTCAATGTTGGAAAATGCTAATGATAATTACAAAGATGTCATAATATTAGGTGATTTTAATATTGATTTATTCAAAACTGATAATCACTGGACTCAAACTTTTGAATCATTTGGTTTGACACAATTAATAAAATCAGCTACCCGTGTAACCAATTCTTCTGAAACATTAATAGATCATATATATGTTACCAATTCAGAAACAATAGTAGAATCAGTTGCTCCTGCTTATGGCTGCAGTGACCATTTTCCGATTTGTTTTACGTGGACCAAAAAGGGTGTCAAAATACCCAAGTTAAATCATAAAACGATTACATTCAGGAACTTTTCTAAATTTGATCGTGACAAATTTCTCTCAGATCTTTTAAATTCCCCTTTAAATGACGTGTATCAGTATACTGACCCCAATCAAGCTCTGCAAGTATGGTATAACATCTTCCATGACGTATACAATAAGCATGCCCCTCTTCAAACTAAAAGAGTAAAACATCGGATAAAACCACCTTGGCTTACAAAAGAAATACAGGACACTATATACCAAAGGGATTATCTGTTAAAAAATGGCTCTCGCGAAGAATTCAAAAAGTACAGAAATAAGGTGACCTCCCTAATACGATCAGAGAAAAGGAAATATTTCTTGGACCTTATTAATAGAAAGAAAGGCAGTAAATCTATTTGGAAAGCTATACATGGCTTAACTAAGAAAAATTCTGACCCTGTATTAAACTTAACAAAAGACATATCTGCAAGTGAACTGAACGCCCATTTTGCAAGTATAGCAAATCAAATCATACGAAACGATGAATCAAAACGTAACGATCTACAAGAATTACTGAAATACTGCCACCAGAAGAACACCCATTCAGCTTTGGATATTAGTGCCATGGATGTCCACGAAGGTTTCTCTTCTCTTAGACGGTTAAAACAGACAGCAACTCGTGGAATTGATGGAATTGACGGGAAAATTCTTAAGCTATCAGCATCTGTTATAGCAGAAACTCTCACATATATTTATAATCTCTGCATTGATAAGCATTGTTTTCCTGATGCTTTTAAACAAGCTAAAGTCATACCATTGTACAAATCAGGAAATATGGCTGATCCTTCTAACTATCGACCTATCTCTATTCTATCAGTTCTTTCAAAACCATTAGAACAACACATAAAAAGTGTCTTCTTTCTCATGGAAAAAAAATTCGATCTACTACACCCTAATCAATCCGGATTTAGAGAGAATCATTCTTGTCAAACAGCTCTTACCAAGATAGTTGATCGATGGCTTTCAAACATAAACAACAAACACTTTTCCGGAGTACTCTTCGTGGATTTTGCTAAAGCTTTCGATGTCATTAATCATGAACTTTTGCTCAGAAAGTTAACTATTTATCGACTAACTTCCGACACTCTAAAACTCATTTCATCCTTCCTTTCCAACAGGCAACAATTAGTATTATTAAATGATTGTTATTCTACTTTGATTCCCAATAACTTTGGTGTACCACAAGGCTCGATGCTTGGTCCACTGCTCTTCTTAT
>CM065725.1:41256805-41261805 GCA_033310375.1 Conus canariensis
GCTGTTGTCTGTTCTATTATACTCACACATGTTGCTAGTATTGCTGCCAATGTTGTTATTCTTACTCATGTCTTTTTTTGGGTGGTGTGAGTGGTGATATGTTGGATTATTTTTGTGTGTGCTCATGCCTTAATGAGATGTGTGTGTGTGTGTGTGTGTGTGTGTGTGTGTGTGTGTGTGTGTGTGGTCACAAAAACCCTTACGGTCTTTACACAAGCATGGCATTAGGAAGAAATCATCTGTAATGGATAGTCCATAATTCCTGTGGGTCCATGTAGGAAGCCATCATCGTCTTTACAAATTCATGCAATCTTGAACCTATTTTGCACTACGAATTTGTAAGTCATCATTCCCTCTGTGTGTGTGTGTGTGTGTGTGTGTGTGTGTGTGTGTGTGTGTGTGTGTGTGTGTGCGTGTGTGTGTGTGCGTGCGTGCATGAGTGCATATGTAAATGCGCCCATGCGCGTGTATGTGATTGAGGACAGGCTGGGGAACGGGACTGACAATGACAGAAAGAAGAATGTAGACCCCCATGGTAACATGTTCGCCTGTCTGTGCGTCTGCACGTCTTCATGGCGTGTGTCCACGTGCGTTTTTATGATGCACTTCTTGTCTCTCTCTCTCTCTCTCTCTCTCTCTCTCTCTCTCTCTCTCTCTCTCTCTCCTCTCTCTCTCTCTCTTGAGTGATACTTGATTCGGAGGATAAAAGCAAAGCTGCACAGTGAAGCCGAGGACACGTGGTATGGGGAGAAAGTGCAAGGAGGGGATGTGAAGGGAACTGTTGGGCAGTCAGAAGAGAGAGAGAGAGGGAGAGAGAGAGAGAGAGAGAGAGAGAGAGAGAGAGAGAGAGAGAGAGAGAGAGAGAGAGAGGGCGGTGTTAGGGTGACTAATTCAGCACGATGTTGCGTTTCAGAACTCCCATCTCTCGCTCTCACCGCTTAAATCCTGTTACTGCCCTGTTTTGGGGCTTCTTTTCAACGTCGTTGACATGAGAGAAAAATGGAGCCACGAGGCTTCACCGCCGGAACCGTACACAGGTTTGTCTATGACCGTTTCAGCAATTCCTTCATCAGAAGCATGCTCCGATCATCCATTCATGTTATACTCAATCTCCGTCTTCTACGACTTCCCTCTCATCCTCTTCTATTGGGACTTCTACCTCAACCCTCTCCCATCCCACATTCCGTCCTGCCGTTTTATCCCCTCTCTCTCTCTCTCTCTCTCTCTCTCTCTCTCTCTCTCTCTCTCTCTCTCTCTCTGTGTGTGTGTCTCGTGAATGAGAGTTATAGGTTTTCTGTATATAGGACTTTTTGTAATCCGTGTGGCTCTCTACCTATATATCTATGCATGGGTCTTGACAGGCATTTAAAATATGTTATAACTGAGTTTAGATTTGGCATTTCTGACTTGTCAATTCACTACTATACGTATAGAAACCATAGGCCACAAGACTTAATTTGTAAACTATGTAAAGTTGCTGTCAAAAACGAAATGCACTTCTTATTATGTTGTCCATTTTATAATAACATAAGAGAAAAGTTAATTCCTCAAAAGTTCTTTCATATTCCAAATAGCTTTCGTTTATCTCTCTTGTTGGCCTCAACGAACAGTAATACAGTCAGAAAATTAGCACTTTATATTTATCAAGCGTTTAAAGCGCGGCAGATTGCTATAACTTGAATGTATATCTATGTATGTGTATTGTAATGTTGTTTATATGTATACCACTCAACACTTGCTAGGGATCAGCAATTAAAAACAGTGTATGAAAAAAATCATTTTGAACTGACTTCAATAAACACGTGATCCAGCAACACAAAACAATGTGAAAGACAATCACACTGTTGCCTGCACCTTCACGCTGGAACATGCAGCATGGTGAACACGTGAATTGCGTGACCCGCATTCTGGGGGTAAACAGGGGGAGAGGTCAGCGTCACATTTGCTGTTTTGGGACCGGCAAACAGTGGTTCAGTGTGATTTGGGCAGTGTTTATCGCACCACAATGGAACAGCAAGCACAAAGACGACGCTTCTCCGCAGAAGATATGGCGAGAGGAGTTGGGATGCTGCTAGGAGGGTCATCGCAACGAGAGGTTGCTGGAGCCTTGGGCGTATCCCAGAGCGTTGTTTCCCGTATGTGGAATCGATATCAAATAACAGGGACAGTCACTCCACGACATTCTGGAGGTCACCCACGTGTCACAACCCAGCGAGAGGACCGATATCTCCTTGTCCAGGCACGAAGAAATCCTTTCCACAATGCCACACAGCTGCAACATGACCTCCAGAACGCATCAGGGAACCGGGTGTCAACCCAGACAGTCAGGAGAAGGCTTCACGACGGTGGTCTTCATTCAAGGGCCCCAGCAGTTCGGGTTCCATTGACCAGACAACATAAACAAGCAAGGTTGCTGTGGGCACTGGAGCACCAAGGCTGGACTAGATAAGATAATGTTGCTTATAGCCCAGCCGACCGCAAGGGGCCACATCAGGGCTGTCACCACGTTAAAATCAACTCATTTAAAAAAAAAAAAAAAAAAAAAAAACCTTTCACACATCTCTTTAAAAGACATCTTCTAGAAACGCCCCAGAAACTTCGTTAAAAATCTTTCATCCGTAAAATCTTAAATCAGATGAAAAACGTTAATCTCTCTCAAAAACTCAAAGATCACGTCAGGCGGGACATCCCTGAACAGGATTTTCATGGACTCGGCTGTAAAATGTTTGTGTCTCACATCGTGCAAGTCCCAACACTCTAAAAGAATATGTTTCATTGTGAGTGGCACATGACTTGGAATGCACCACGGAGCTTCTTCACTCTTTAAAAGGTACGAATGGGTAAAATACGAATGGCCGGTGTGCAGCCGGCACAGAACTGTTTCTTCTTTACGACCACCAGACGCAGATGGGAGGAACTCCTTAAGGTTTGGACGGATCTGAAAGAGTTTGTTATCCGTCTGTGTATTCCAATCCTCCTGCCAGAGGTCTCTCACATAATCGTTAATTTTGGGTTTCAGATCTGAGCAGGGGATATATATGTTGGACAGTTTCTCTCTTGTGGCATTCTTGGCTAAACGATCAACCATTTCGTTCCCTCCAATGCCAACATGACCAGGAATCCAAGCCCAAATAATGTTGTAACCATCCGCTTTCAACTTGGTCAAAAGTTCAAAAAAGTGTAAAAGTTCTGGGTGCTGAAGGTTGCGGCCAGCTATGGCCTCCAACGCTGACAGTGAATCTGACAGAACCAGAAAGTCCCTCTTCTTAGATTGTGAGATTATCTTCAATGCCAGAACCAGAGCAGTAAGTTCAGCGGAATAGACAGAAGCATCTGGAGGTATATGTTCTAACAGTATCTGAGAAGGAGCCCCAAGGCAGTAGGCTGCACAGGCCACTCCATCCTCAGACTTGGAATCGTAAAGATGCAAGATCAAAACAAATCTCTGGTGTGAAAAAGGTCCACGGAGGCTCATCTGGAAACTTTGAAAAATCGGACACAACTCCTAAGTCTAGACCTGCATTCCGCACGTGAGGCTGCATACGAAGACCAAACGGCGGAATACAGTTAGGGTTGTTTTCAAATTTACTTTGGAACGGAGGGTCAAAAACACAGTCATAGGCAGGGTTTTCTGGTTCCGAGAACAGTCTGATATAATAATTCAGAGACAGTTTCAGCCTGCGGTTGGACAGTGAGGGTTCACCTGCCTCTGCATACAGGCTGTACACAGGAGTGGTGCGGAATGCTCCAAGACAGAGACGAAGCCCTTGATGGTGGATAGGGTCCAAGAGTTTTAGGTAAGACGGTCTTGCAGAGCCGTACACAGCACAACCATAGTCCAGTTTGGAACGGACCAAGGCTCTGTAGAGGTGCAGCAAAGTTTTCTTATCAGCGCCCCAGTCAGTGTGTGCTACAACCCGCAGAATATTCAAAGCTTTCTGGCAAGAAGTTCTGAGGTTTTTAATGTGGCTGAGAAAGTTGAGTTTCTGGTCAAAAATAACTCCTAAGAATTTGGCCTCTTTGACAGCTGGAATGGGAGATTTCCCTATTTGAATTACAGGATCTGGAAAAAACTGACGGAAATTATGGAAGTGAATGCACTGTGTCTTTGTAGGAGAAAAAGCGAAGCCGTTTTCATCCGCCCACTGATGAATTTTATCTACACAAAGCTGGAGCCTGCGCTGGACACTCGGGTACAGGCTTCCAGTTGCGTAAACAGCAAAATCATCCACAAACAATGAGCAGTCTGAGCCCTGTTGAACAGATTTAACAATGTTGTTGATCTTGATGCTAAAGAGGGCAGGAGACAGTATGCTTCCTTGCGGAACACCCAACTCCTGCTCATGAACATCAGAGAGAGTGGTGCCAACCCGGACCTGAAACTGTCTGCTGCAAACTGGACTCCAGTTTTGTTCAGTGATGAGTCCAGGTTTTGTTTGGACGTGACTGACCGGAGAAGGAGGGTGTGGCGAAGGCAGAATGAACGATTCCACCCCAACTTCATTGCTCAGCATGACCGCTATGTTGGGGGCTCAGTAATAGTGTGGGGAGGCATTTCAATGCAAGGCAAAACCGATCTGCTGGTGATGGAGAATGGCACCATGAAAGCAGTCCGATACCGTGACGAGGTTCTTCACCCCATTGTCCGACCCTACGCTGGTGCCATTGGTCCCGACTTCATCCTTGTGGATGACAATGCCCGTCCTCACCGTGCCCGCATTGTCAACCAGTACCTTCAGAATGAGGGAATTGCACGCTTGGAGTGGCCTGCACGCTCACCAGACCTCAATCCGATTGAGCATGTCTGGGATATCATTGGGCGAGCTGTCCAAGCACGTGAGCAGCTGCCTCAGAACATCCATGACCTTGGAGTTGCCCTCCAGGAAGAACGGGCCAGAATCCCCCAGCAGCAGATCAGGAACCTCATCTGCAGCATGAGGAGGCGTTGTAGAGCTGTGATCGCAGCCCGTGGTGGTCACACACATTACTGAGAGTCCATT
>CM065725.1:41279305-41316805 GCA_033310375.1 Conus canariensis
AAAATGTGTGCCGTTGAGTTCGTACGTATGTGCGTCCGTTTCTTTTCTAAGCTTTATGTATTCATGCTTGTGCGTTTGCGCATGTCTGCGTACACGTGAGACTTTCCTACGTGCGTGCATGCTCATCTTTTGTTACCAGACTTATCTCAGTGTTAGTTGTTCTCAATGAGCTAGAAAGACAACGACGACGACAACGACAATTATAACGTTCCGTGCGTTAATGAGCAGAAGATGAGTAAGTGACAAGCTCTCCATTCTAAGAAGTGCCGAAGAAAAATGGAATGGTTTATTGAATGCACAGGCATGACATACTGTTCGGCTATACTGAATCGGCCATTGAGCGAATCCGCACAAGTGTAGTGACATTGTCCGTGTGTTTTCATTGTCGCCTTCTTTATCTCCCGTGCAGCCGAGAGCTGTATCAATACTTTTCTTTTTTTTTATCCAAGTTGAAGGTGGTTGAATTAAGCTTAACAATGCACACACACACACACACACACACACACACACACACACACACACACACACACACACACACACACTCACGCACGCACGTACGCACGCACGCACGCACCACCACCACACACACACACACACACACACACACACACACACACACACACACACACACACACATACACACACACACACACACACACACACACACACACACAACACTACACACACACACACACAGTTGCTTAGAGCCCAGCCGGCAGCAGAAGGTCGTATCCGGGCTGTCACCGCGTTGAATATCAATGCGTGTAATAAAACGTTGGAGAATGTTATTCTGACTGAACAACACAGGGAATGTGAACTTTTAGATGTAGTGCTAACTGGGCGAGGCACGTTGCGTTTGAGGTTTTTGTTTTTAACCTTCAAAATCTTTCGCTACGGAGAGAGAGAGAGAGAGAGAGAGAGAGAGAGAGGAGAGGAGAGAGAGAGGAGAGGAGAGAGGGGAGAGGAGGGGGGGGGGGGGGGGGTGGGGGAGGGAGGAGAGAGAGAGGTGCTAACTACAAAAAAGACACATTGTGTAGAGTTTTGAATATAGTGCTAACTGAAAAAGGCACGGTGTATTGAGGTTTGAATGGAGAGCTAACTGAAGGAGGTAGGTTGTGAAGAGTTTTGAACAATGGCACTAAATGGGAAAAAAGGCACATTGTGTAGAGGTTTAAATGTTGTGCTGCCTGAGAAGGCACGTTCTATGGAGTTCCAGATGTGGTTCTATCTGAAAAAAGGCACATTGTGTAGAGGTTTAAATGTTGTGCTAACTGAAGAAGGCACATTCTATGGAGTTCCAGACATGGTTCTATCTGAAAAAAGGCACATTGTGTAGAGGTTTAAATGTTGTGCTAACTGAAGAAGGCACGTTCTATGGAGTTCCAGATGTGGTTCTATCTGAAAAAAGGCACATTGTGTAGAGGTTTAAATGTTGTGCTAACTGAAGAAGGCACGTTCTATGGAGTTCCAGACGTGGTTCTATCTGAAAAAAGGCACATTGTGTAGAGGTTTAAATGTTGTGCTGACTGAAGAAGGCACGTTCTATGGAGTTCCAGATGTGGTTCTATCTGAAAAAAGGCACATTGTGTAGAGGTTTAAATGTTGTGCTAACTGAAGAAGGCACGTTCTATGGAGTTCCAGATGTGGTTCTATCTGAAAAAAGGCACATTGTGTAGAGGTTTAAATGTTGTGCTAACTGAAGAAGGCACGTTCTATGGAGTTCCAGACGTGGTTCTATCTGAAAAAAGGCACATTGTGTAGAGGTTTAAATGTTGTGCTAACTGAAGAAGGCACGTTCTATGGAGTTCCAGACGTGGTTCTATCTGAAAAAAAGCACATTGTGTAGAGGTTTAAATGTTGTGCTAACTGAAGAAGGCACGTTCTATGGAGTTCCAGACGTGGTTCTATCTGAAAAAAGGCACATTGTGTAGAGGTTTAAATGTTGTGCTAACTGAAGAAGGCACGTTCTATGGAGTTCCAGATGTGGTTCTATCTGAAAAAAGGCACATTGTGTAGAGGTTTAAATGTTGTGCTAACTGAAGAAGGCACGTTCTATGGAGTTCCAGATGTGGTTCTATCTGAAAAAAGGCACATTGTGTAGAGGTTTAAATGTTGTGCTAACTGAAGAAGGCACGTTCTATGGAGTTCCAGACGTGGTTCTATCTGAAAAAAGGCACATTTTGTAGAGGTATAAATGTTGTGCTGACTGACGAAGGCACGTTCTATGGAGTTCCAGACGTGGTTCTATCTGAAAAAAGGCACATTGTGTAGAGGTTTAAATGTTGTGCTAACTGAAGAAGGCACGTTCTATGGAGTTCCAGACGTGGTTCTATCTGAAAAAAGGCACATTCTGTAGAGGTTTAAATGTTGTGCTAACTGAAGAAGGCACGTTCTATGGAGTTCCAGAGTGGTTCTATCTGAAAAAAGGCACATTGTGTAGAGGTTTAAATGTTGTGCTAACTGAAGAAGGCACGTTCTATGGAGTTCCAGACGTGGTTCTATCTGAAAAAAGGCACATTGTGTAGAGGTTTAAATGTTGTGCTAACTGAAGAAGGCACGTTCTATGGAGTTCCAGACGTGGTTCTATCTGAAAAAAGGTACATTGTGTAGAGGTTTAAATGTTGTGCTAACTGAAGAAGGCACGTTCTATGGAGTTCCAGACGTGGTTCTATCTGAAAAAAGGTACATTGTGTAGAGGTTTAAATGTTGTGCTAACTGAAGAAGGCACGTTCTATGGAGTTCCAGACATGGTTCTATCTGAAAAAAGGCACATTGTGTAGAGGTTTAAATGTTGTGCTAACTGAAGAAGGCACGTTCTATGGAGTTCCAGAATGTGTTCTATCTGAAAAAAGGCACATTGTGTAGAGGTTTAAATGTTGTGCTAACTGAAGAAGGCACGTTCTATGGAGTTCCAGAGTGGTTCTATCTGAAAAAAGGCACATTTGTGTAGAGGTTTAAATGTTGTGCTAACTGAAGAAGGCACGTTCTATGGAGTTCCAGACGTGGTTCTATCTGAAAAAAGACATTGTGTAGAGGTTTAAATGTTGTGCTAACTGAAGAAGGCACGTTCTATGGAGTTCCAGATGTGGTTCTATCTGAAAAAGGCACATTGTGTAGAGGTTTAAATGTTGTGCTAACTGAAGAAGGCACGTTCTATGGAGTTCCAGATGTGGTTCTATCTGAAAAAAGGACATGTGTGTAGAGGTTTAAATGGTGCTAACTGAAGAAGGCACGTTCTATGGAGTTCCAGAGTGGTTCTATCTGAAAAAAGCACATTTGTAGAGGTTTAAAGTGTGCTAACTGAAGAAGGCACGTTCTATGGAGTTCCAGACTGTGGTTCTATCTGAAAAAAGACACATTGTGTAGAGGTTTAAATGTTGTGCTAACTGAAGAAGGCACGTTCTATGGAGTTCCAGACGTGGTTCTATCTGAAAAAAGCACATTTATGAGTTTGATGTTGTGCTAACTGAAGAAGGCACGTTTATGGAAGTTCGACGTGGTTCTATCTGAAAAAGGCACTTATATGGAATCTCTGATGTGGTGCTAACTGAAAGAGGCACGTTATATGGAATCTCGATGTGGTGCTAACTGAAAGAGGCACGTTTATTATGGAATCTCTGATGTGGTGCTAACTGAAAAGGCACTTATATGGAATCTCAGATGTGGTGCTAACTGAAAGAGGCACGTTATAATTATGGAATCTCTGATGTGGTGCTAACTGAAAAGGCACTTATATGGAATCTCGATGTGGTGCTAACTGAAAGAGGCACGTTATAATTATGGAATATGTGCTATGAAAATTGTGGTTTTGGCTTGTCAACTGAAAAAGGCACGTTATAGGGAATCTCTGATGTGGTGCTAACTGAAAGAGGCACGTTATAAATTTGGAATCTCTGATGTGGTGCTAACTGAAAAAGGCACGTTATAGGGAATCTCTGATGTGGTACTAACTGAAAAAGGCACGTTATAGGGAATCTCTGATGTGGTGCTAACTGAAAGAGGCACGTTATAATTTTGGAATCTCTGATGTGGTGCTAAGTGAAAAGGGCACGTTATAGGGAATCTCTGATATGGTGTTAACTGAAAAAGGCACGTTATAGGGAATCTCTGATGTGGTGCTAAGTGAAAAAGGCATGTTATAGGGAATCTCTGATATGGTGTTAACTGTAAAAGGCACGTTATAGGGAATCTCTGATGTGGTGCTAAGTGAAAAAGGCGTGTTGTGTAGAATTTTAAGTATGGTGCTAACTAAAGGGAGGCATGTTGTGTAGAGTTTTAAAGGCGGTGCTAACTCAAAGAAAGGCAAGTTGTGTGGAGTTTTAAGTGTGTAGCTAACTAAGAAAAAGGCACTTTGTGTAGAGTTGTAATTGTGGTGCTAACTCAAAACGGTACGTTGTGTAAAGTTTTAAGTGCGGTGCTAACTCAAAAACGGTACGTTGTGTAAAGTTTTAAGTGCGGTGCTAACTCAAGAAAGGAACGTTGTGTAGAGTTGCAAGTGTGGTGCTAACTCAAGAAAGGAACGTTGTGTAGAGTTGCAAGTGTGGTGCTAACTCAAGAAAGGAACGTTGTGTAGAGTTGTAAGTGCGGTGCTAACTCAAGAAAGGAACGTTGTGTAGAGTTGTAGTGCGGTGCTAACTCAAGAAAGGAACGTTGTGTAGAGTTGTAAGTGTGGTGCTAACTCCAGAAAGGAACGTTGTGTAGAGTTGCAAGTGTGGTGCTAACTCAAGAAAGGAACGTTGTGTAGAGTTGCAAGTGTGGTGCTAACTCAAGAAAGGAACGTTGTGTAGAGTTGCAAGTGTGGTGCTAACTCAAGAAAGGAACGTTGTGTAGAGTTGTAAGTGCGCTCAGACAGAAAAAAAAAAAACACGCACAAAGATATTCTCTGTCTGTGTTTCTGTCTGTCTGTCTGTCTGTCTGTCTGTCTGTCTGTCTGACTGTCTGTCTGTCTGTCTCTCTCTCTCTCTCTTTCTTTCTCTCTCTCCCTCTCTCTCTCTCTCCTCTCTCTCTCTCTCTCTCTCTCTCTCTCTCTCTCTCTCCCACACACACACACACACACACACAGAGAAAAATGTGAAACAGTGTACTGCCCCAGGGCCTGCAGCGAGTGACCTGATGCCATCAATCAGCTGCAGCTCTGACTCATCTGCATGGCAAGTGCGATCACTGTGATCAACAAGGGAGAGGGGAGGCAACCAGTGGAGGGATGGGAGGCTGGAAGGTTGCCGTGGTCAGTGGCTGTCGCTGCTGAAAACTGCACTGGGTTGTTCTAACGAACGAGGCCGGCCTTGCTCTGTTGATACCCCTGTTGTATGCGTGGTTGGTTCAGTCAGATATAGCACCGACTTTAACGGTCTGGCACCGTACCATTTAGGTACACTCTGGTGCTGCTGAAACTATGCGCATTTATATCTCAGCATTGGTCTGTTGATGTCCTGTTGGATGGGATGGATGGTGGTTCCGTTAGATAAGGCACCAAGTTTTGAATTCACGATCTGACGTGTGTGTGTGTGTGTGTGTGTGTGTGTGTGTGTGTGTGTGTGTGTGTGTGTGTGTGTGTGCTCTGAATTATTCCAGGCTCATAGGTGTACACGACTGTGTATGCATATGTGTCTGTGAATATGTGTGTACATGCATGTGTCCATTTGTATCTTTGTTCATTTCAGATTTACATCCATACTCACCAACTTGTGTGTATCTTTGTGACAATGTATAGGCTTATGTAAACGTGTGTGTTAGTGTGTGTGTGTGTGCGTGTGTGCGTGCGTGTGTGTGTGTGTGTGTGTGTGTGTGTGTGTGTGTGTGTGTTTGCTAGAGAGAGAGAGAGAGAGAGAGAGAGAGGAGAGCATTCTCTTCAGCTCATCTCAACATAAATAAAACTAAACATGCATCAAAGACAAAATGAAAAAAAAAAAAAAAAACGGAAAAAATAGGCACATCAGAAGTCACTTCCCAACCCACAGGGTTCTACTTATCTACTTTGAAACCTTCTGAGAGTTTATGTAATGTTGTGTCCCCCCCCCCCACCCCCTCCCAATCAACCACCGGCAACCCTCCCCAACTTAATGAAACGATTTAATGCTATCACAATCTATCGCCTGACGTATCACCCATTCCTCACTTATCACCTTTCCAACTCACTTCTGTCTGTTACATGGTTCTTAAAATACCTCGTGTCTCTTTCGCTGGTGAACGATAGTGAGGCCTCTATGTAGATAATGCGGTCGGTTCAGTGGAAACGGAAAGAAAAAGTGACGTGGGTGTAGAGTGACTGCTGAAACACGTGAAGTGAAAGTGGGGGTGTTTTGGGAAAGGGAGTATGGGGAGATGGAGGGAATGGGGGTGAGGGAGTTGCTGGGAAACGAAAATAGGAAAATAGCTAAGAAGTTGGGGGGGGGGGGGGGGGGAAACTGTTGAGTGCAGGCGTGGATTAAGGAACTGTGGGGGGGGGGGGGGGGGGGGAGGGGGGGTGGTGGTGGTGGCGTGGGGATGGGTGCGGGATTGTCCAGAGATTCTGATCTCCCCCTCCTTTCTTCCGACCTCCCTCTCACCCTCAACCCGCTGCCATCACCGCATTCTTCTTGGCCTAATTTCGGCAAAATGCAAATTCTGGAAGCGCCTTAAAGGAGCCCATTTTGGAAAGCTGTAAAAAAGGGAAGAAGAAAGCACGTCGTCCACGTAACGCCAGGACATTGTGTGGATTATGCCCTTCATCCCCCCTACTGTTTCCCCCTACATCTTTCCATCAAAGTTGTTGTTGAAAAAAAAATGTAGTTCATTGGCTGAAAATGAACCACGAGATTCTGCTGTAAACCCATTTATTCCTCGCACCCAACATTTTGCCCCTTCACTTCCCCCAGCCCCCTCTCCTCCTCCCCCTCCTCCCTCCTTTCCCACGCCTTACCCTCTCAACAACATTTTTGCCACTGCTGACCTTAAAAAATGGAATCTTCCAACTGAATAATCTGCTCCTGGAGAGAGAGAGAGAGAGAGAGAGCAAGGGAGGCGTGGGTGTAGAGCTCCAGTCTGAAGCAAAGGTTGTGTGTGAGCTGGCTCTGACCTTCCCTTTAATGAGACCTAGTAAAACCTCGCAGCCAACATTCATCCAACAAATATAGATGTTCAGGTCGCCAATCAATCGATAGTGCTCCAATAACCTTTTTTTCTTTTTAGGACGCATTTGCAAAAAAAAAAAGAAGACAACAGAGGAAAATAGTCCTGTATCAGCTCGTAATAAAATGTGGAGAAAACGTGTAAAAAGCAGGGTGTCAGGAACTCTGTTCAAGTTCCCGGTGGTTTCGTATGTTTATTTGTTAGGGGAGTATGTCGACAGAAGACAATGATCGCTTGAATAGGCTGTTGAAGAATGGAAAAGGAAGACGTTTGCAGTCTTGTGCCTGCGCTCGCACCTGTTTAAGAAACCGTGCACCATGCATGTGCCCTGAGCGGTAGACAGAGAGGTCAGGGAGATTTGTTACCTGTAGGATGTGGAGTTGAAGCAGAGAAAAGACGGGTCAACAGCACCGCAGAGACAGCTAAGCTCCGCAAGAATGCATACCTCATGAGGCCCCACCCCCACCCCCCCCCCCCCCCCACCCCCAAAAGACACAGGAGGTGTCCTGTGAGGTTGTAAATTGAACGCCATGGCTGACCCATATTTTGAAACCGTCAGGTAAACAATTGATAAAGAAAATGAAAAATGAAAGAAACGGAGGATGAACATTCTTTTGACGAAGAACCATATGATGATTAATATATTGTTCTTCTTCTTTCAGGAACTTTCTCCCCGGATAAAGAAGGACTATAGTCTTTTTCTTGAGAGGGCACAGCCACAAGCTTTTGTAAGTCGACGAGAGATCGCAGAGCCTGGAATTGTTGCAGGTCTGTGAGGACCAGAAAACTTTTTTACGGAAATAAGTGTAAAACGTTTAGTTGTTGATAAACAGAGGGACCTCTCTTCTGTGGTGTCTGACTGATTGCTCGTGAACCTTGCATAAGTGAGGGGTTTGAGAACCGAAGACACTGATCATTGTAAGAGAGATATCAACATTTAGCGTAAGGTTTACTGTTCGTGGAGTCATTCTGTAATCTGAACGTTAACATGCGCACTTGTTTTTGACCCGTCTCTGCTAGCAACACTTTTCACCACACGCGGGTACGTGTTGACACACACACACAGACACACAGAACCACACACACACACACACACACACACACACACACACACACACACACACGCACACACACAGAGTCTCTCTCTCTCTCTCTCTCTCTCTCTCTCTCTACACACACACACACACACACACACACACACACACACACGCACGCAGACAAACAAACACACACACGCACGCACGCACGCACGCACGCACGCACGCACGCACGCACACATACACACACACACACACACACACACACACACACACACACACACACACAGCCTTTCTTCCATGGCCAGAGCATCTTTGCTCAACGGACTCTTTATCAGCAATAAAGAAACAGACAGTAACTCTAGAATTCACCTGCCGTGGTTTTTTTCTGCCAGATATATTATTCTTTTTCAGTGCATTGAGGTCAGCTGCCGGCGGCCCCCAATGCACTCTCTGTTATTCCAGTTATCTTGCAGCTTGACCACTTTTCCCTGGAGATCGCTGAAGTCTTTTTTTTTCCCTCTTATCTTTCCCTGCACAGTAGAGGCATTACGTCGATCGCCTTCTTCCACCCCATCCCTTCCATCTCTCTTCTGCTATCGTCTCTCCCTCCTCTCATCCCCGTTCATTCCCATTCTTTTCCACACTTCACCCTGCGACTATCAAGACTTTTACATTCTCTCATGGTTCAAATCTTGGAAATCCACAAATTATGGATTGAAAGTGTGCCAAAGACGTGTCAAACCGAGTATTAAAAGTGAAAAAAGGTGAAGGTGTTTCTGCATTATTTTCAGTCTCTTCTCATTTGCGTTGATTCCACATCATTCTGTCTGATTCCCTGAAGCAAGATGGCCCTGTCACTTTCTCGCGTCAACAAACAACTGGAAACTATCAATGGGAGATCGCCACAAGGTCGCCCATCAGCGGAGATCAAGCGTTTGTGGAAAGTGTTTACGTTTTACAGAAGAAAAAAAAACGTAGAGGGAAGAATAAATGGTGTAATTGCTATCTTGGTGGATTCGGGAAGTTGAGCTATCAGGATTTAAGGGCTCTCATTGACACAAATCAGTTTCATATCATACAGACAATAATGCCATTTGCTATGGGTCAATACTGACTATATTTACTATTCTTCTCTTTCTCTCTGTTGGATTTTTGTCACATGCACTGTTCGGCTTACATATTTTGATATCAGAACAGCAGTGATGCTACAATGAGGTTGAGAACAAGAGTCGCATTTCTGAATCAAAACAAGGAGCTTGCTGTGAGAATGCGGTCTTTACTGTGAGAAGAAGGGAAAGCCTGTTACAGATGTGAAAATCTTTTGAGTTTTCCATTTTTATGAAAGAAAAACCTGAGGCTTGTTGACATTAGCATAATTGAAAGACTGTGACTGTGGAAGCGACTGGCGCCATAAAGTATTTAAGAAAGCTGGTGTTGAAATGACTAACCAACTTCCAGTAGTGTTTCATAAATAGTTTGTTTATTTCTTTCGAAAAGAGGCAGACTGTCACAATAGAAAATGGAAGACAGTGTAATTCGGAATAGCAAAGACTGCATACTTTTGGTCCATTTTTTTCCATAGTAAAGTGTGAGATTTGAAGATCAAAAAGAGGAGAATTAGGTGTTGGGCATCAGTCATGTGTATATGTAAGGGATGTGTTATTCATTTTTCTACAGCTGTTAATGTTGTGAAGATGCTGAAGCTGACTCTGACAATGCATGCGTCATCAAGATTGTTTTTTGTCTGTAATCAACTACTTTCCTAAAGAGGTGAAGGAGTTCTAACGGACTGTTGGAAAACGAGTTACTCGAGAGGTCGTTTTTCTTTATACACTCGTTTCACACAATGTATCAACTTCCTTGCCCGTCAAAGAAAGGAACAGACGCATTTTACAGTGGGGTGGACAAGAGAGCGGGAGAGATATAATGTTGCATATAGCCCAGATGACCGCTAAGGGCCATATCAGGGCTGTCATTTCGTCAAAGTCAACTCTCAAGTCTGATTAAAAACACACACACACACACACACACACACACACACACACCACACACACACACACACCTCGCAAAAATACACCTCTAAAAACATACCGGAATTCTGTTACATTTTTTCTTCCGTAAAGTCCTTAGATCAGATGGGAAATGTTGATCTCTTTCCAAAACGAAAACGAAATCACGTCAGGTGGGATATCTCTGAGCAAGGTTTTCATGGAGTCTTCTATAAAATGTAAGATTCAACACTTAATAAGATCATGTTTCAGTTTGAGTGGTACATGACATGGAATGCACCACGGAGTTTCTTCACCTTTATAAAAGATAAGAATGGATGTAAAAGGAGTGGCCTATGTGCAGACGGCACAAGACTGTTTCTTCTTTACGGCTGCCCATATGACATGGTAAAATCTCTTTCTGGTTTGAACGGGCTTGAGTTTGCTAGCCGTCTGCAAGTTCCATTCCTCTTGCCAGAGGTCTTTGACTTAAACCCGAGCTTTGGGTTTCAGATCGATGTAGGGGATACAGAATCAGCTCAACCGTTTGGGTTTCTTGGCAAGTTGATCAACCACCCCATTCCCTCCTCGAATGACGACATAACCGGCCAAGCAAAAACTATGTCATACCCATCAAATTTTAGAGAGGTGTACAGTTCGAACGGTTTCAGAAGTTAAGGGTGCTCGAGGTTACGGCCAGCAGTAGCTCTCAAGGCAGAGAGGGAATCTGACAAAACGAGGAAACTTTATGATTTCATTTCAAGACCGTTTCAAGAGCCATGACTAAGGCTGTTAACTCGGCAGTGTAGATGCAGCTATATGTAAGAATGCATCAAAAACATCTTTGAGAGGGAATGGTTCAGTGGTGTGTGTGTGTGTGTGTGTGTGTGTGTGTGTGTGTGTGTGTGTGTGTGTGTGTGTGTGCGTGCGTGCGTGTGTGTGGTGTGTGTGTGTTGTGTGTGTGTGTGTGTGCACGCGCGCGTCTATGTGTGTGTATGTGTGTGCGTGTGTGTGTGCGCGTGCGCGCGCCCGCGCGCGCATGGTCAATTCATACATGCTGTTTACTGTTTTTGTTCGATCGCTTGTTATCGAGCTGGTGTCAACTCCCTGATTACTCATGAGTGTGAAAGATTAAGAGTTTAAGTCTCCGTAGGTCTGCGATCATGTCCATAGTGATAAACAACACCAACATACGCACATGTACACGTAGACAATTTGGCTAATATTTTTTTTCAGAATAATGCACATTTTCGCCATGGTGGTGCGCATTTCTTGTTCCTCTGCAGTTTGCAAACGAAGCTGCCGTGAAGCTCAGTTTTTGTGGGTCTTTTGCAGCCGATATGCTTTTGTTAATTCTCTCTCTCTCTCTCTCTCTCTCTCTCTCTCTCTCTCTCTCTCTCTCTTAGTGTGTGTGTGTGTGTGCGCGCGCGCGTATACATGGATATGTGTGTACTTGTGTGTATGTGTGCGTGTATGTGTGTGTACTTGGGTGATTCTGCCAGTCTGTGTAAGCACTTGCATGCATATATGTGGATGTGTGTGTATGCGTGCAGAAAGATATGTGAGGTGAAAGAGGTGACGGAATTTCTTCTTCCACTCATCTCAGTTTTAGAAAAGTTCTTCAAATCATGTCTAATTGTTCCCCTACAAACGTTTAGATTTTTTAAATTTATTTCTTTATTAAATTCAAAATGACCCAGTGTTTTTTGTTGTTGTTTTTTTTTTTACATTTAGTGGATAATATGTCAGTCAGCTAGTTATTAAGCGTTTCCAGTTTGGAATTAAATTATCAGTAGATTTTTCTAATTTGCAAACAGTTTGGATTCTACCGTGGCGTGGACATCAGTATGACCCGCCTGACGATTCGCGGCATATTGAGGACCGCAACTCTTCATTGTTTGAAGAAAGGGTGTTTGTTCTATTGAGGACCGCAACTCTTCATTGTTTGAAGAAAGGGTGTTTGTTCTCGTGTGTCGAATGGTCTGTGGGTAGTTAATGAAAAAAGCGAAGTCAACATCCACCAACAGCAACATGAAAATCCGAGAGCGTTAAAACGATTTATATAACTGAATAACCCGGAATGAAGCACCGTATGTGATCTACGACCACCGTACTTCGTTTTAATAGTTGGCAAATGGCGTTTTTTGTCCTAAGACTGGCAAACTCATGCTCGAGCAGCAGTTCATGGACACACGTGCATGCACCTGCACGCACAAACAAAAAAGTGCGTGATCGCTTATGCACACCACGTGGAGACGCTTACACATATGCATACATGAATCCACACACAAGCATATGCTTGTGCACGCATACACAAACACATACAAACGCAGACATTCCCTCTCTCTCTCTCTCTCTCTCTCTCTCTCTCTCTCTCACACACACACACACACACACACACACACACCACACACACACACTCTCTCTCTCTCTCTCTCTCTCTCTCTCTCTCTCTCTCTGTCCCTCACGAGACACACACACAGAGGAGAGAGAGAGAGGAGAGAGAGAGAGAGAAGAAATGTGAAACAGTGTACTGCCCCAGGGCCTGCAGCGAGTCACCTGATGCCATCAATCAGCTGCAGCTCTGACTCATCTGCATGGCAAGTGCGATCACTGTGATCAACTGGGGAGAGGGGAGGCAACCAGCGGAGGGATGGGAGGCTGCCGTGGTCAGTGGCTGACGCTGCGGAGACTGCGCGCATTCATATAGCAGCCTTGCTCCGTTGATGTTCATGTTGGATGCGTAGTTGGTTCACTCGGTTAAAGCAACTGTGTGTGTGTGTGTGTGTGTGTGTGTGTGTGTGTGTGTGTGTGTGTGTGTGTGTGTGTGCAAGAGAGAGAGACAGAGAGAGAGAGACAGACAGACAGACAGACAGACAGAGAGAGCATTTTTTCAGCCCAGCTCAACATTGACCATACCGAACATACCTCGTTGCATGCGTAAGGAGAAGAGAGAAATCAGTCCTAGCAGACACATCCTTCTACATATCAATCAAAGAGGAAAAAAAGAAGAAACGAGTCAGAAATCACTGCCTGTCCCACTTGGTTTTAGTAACCTAATTTCAAATCTTCCAAAAGTTTATTTAACATTGCTTGCTCCCCCAGCCCCCCCCCCCCCCCCTACCCCCCAAACTTAATGATACGACTTAAATCAACACTGTCACAATCAGTAGCCCGAAGAATCACCCATTCCTCACTTTTCCTGCTGGCTTCTCTCCACGGTTAATATACCTCGCTTTTCTTCTTCTGGTGGAAGATAGTGATGATTCTATATATACTACGCACAAAAAGTTAAGGATCGGTATGTGAAAACAGGTGCGTAATAAACTCAGTTCGCTACTGTTATTTATTTCTTAGTCCAGCCAAATTGTCATGAATTCTTGTTCAGCTGTAAGTGGGCGATGTTGTGTTAGTGCGAAAATTGCACGGGATTCTCTACTACTGAGCTGGGCCGCAAACGGAAAAGCGGAAACTTGCGAAAAATGACCTTGTTTTGGACCGTTCTGCCTGAACACATTGCACTTGCCAGAGGGAAAAACCATTATGCACGTGCAAGCACTGCTGTTTATGTGTGAGATGCTGTCGCTCGCTTGGCTATATAAGAAGACATTCCACCAGTAGTAGGCCTGATCTGACAATGCCTCCACGACGAAAATTAAGCGAGTTGGATAGGGGACGAGCTGTTTCATGGTTCCAAGATGGTGTTCCCAAGCGAGAAGTGGCCAGGCGACTTCATGTGTCCATCTCGGTCATTGTCCGACTGATTCAACGCCTCACAGCCACTGGGATTGTCCATGAAAGACGCAGATCTGGTCGACCGAAGAAGACAACCCCACGTGACGATCGTCTCATTGAACGACAAGCCCTGCAGACAAGAACAGCCTCTTCCAGCATAATTCAAAGGCAGTTCAGGGTGGCTACTAACATCAACATCAGCCAGCAGACCATACGGAACCGCCTACATGGGTTTAATCTCCGTTCTCGTCGCCCAGCAGTACGGCCACGCTTAACTCCAGCCCATAGGGCAGCACGCCGCGCCTTCTGCACACGTCATGTGAGGTGGACACGTCAGCAATGGTCCCAGGTCCTGTTCAGTGATGAATCACGCTTCACCCTTCACCACAACGACGGCCGACTGAGGGTCTGGAGGCGCCCAGGGCAACGCTTTACTGACGCCACTGTCCAAGAAAAGGTGGCCTTTGGTGGAGGTTCTGTAATGGTCTGGGGGGCCTTCAGCCTTCACCACAGAACACCCTTGTATCATGTACAGGGTAACCTGACTGGCATTCGATACCGGGATGAGATCCTTCGACCGCTGGCTGTGCCTACACTGCAGCAGATGGGACCGAGGGCTGTCTACCAGGATGACAATGCTCGCCCTCACAGGGCAAGGGTGGTCAACGACTTCCTGCAGCAGTCTGGAGTCAACAGAATGGAGTGGCCAGCATGCAGTCCCGATCTCAACCCGATTGAGAACCTCTGGGATGAGCTGGATCGCAAAGTGAGGAGCCACCCCCCTCCAGGGATGCCCAACACCTCTACCAGATGCTGCAGGCTGAGTGGCAGGCGCTTCCACAGAGGATCTTCACCAACCTGGTCAACTCGATGAGGACTCGCTACGTCGAGTGCCAGTACAGCCATGGTGGTTACACGCATTACTGAGCTTTTGGGAGCATCAGTATGCCCTGTCTTGTGATTTCAATGACTTTGGGAAATCAAATTTGGATACGTACCCACTTTAATCAAATGTACACACCAAACGATTGCTCGAGATTGAAGGCAATTGTGTATCGTTATCACTAAAGAATGGAATTAAATGTTGGCCAAACTTCAACGCATTGACTTTCTTATTTTGACAGTTATGAATGTTTGTGAAAGTGATCCTTAACTTTTTGTGTGTAGCTTAGATAATGTGTTTGCTTGAGTGGAAAGGAAGATAAATGTGAGTAGAATGACACCGCTGCAGCGCGTGAAGTGAAGGGGGGGGGGGGGGGGGAGGGAGGGATCGGGAGCTAGAGAGGATGATTGGGTGGGGGAAAGAAGAGTTGCAAGAGAAGCAAAAAAACACAAAACTGGAAAATAGTTTAGCGAAAACCAAAACCCTTTAGAGTGCAGGCGTGGATTAGAGAAGGGAGAGGTAGCGCGGGGTTCGGGTGGGGGGGGGGGGGGGGAGGAGGTGGGGATTATCCTGAGATTTTGACCCTCCCTCTCCTCTTTTCTACTCTCCCTCTCTCCCCAGCAGCACCTTTAACGTGCGCATGCTGGAAACAGACACAAAGAAAACACGTCGTCTGCTAAACGTGAGGACATTGTGCGGATTATGCCCTTCGTCCCCCCCCCCCCCCCCCCTCCCCCTACTCTATCCCCCTACATCCTTCCATCAAAGTTTTTTTGTTGTTGCTAAGATGTGGTTCAATGGCTGAACGAAAACAGATTCTGCTGTAGAGTCGTCCATCCCTCGTCCCCAGGCCCCGCCCCACCCCCCCGCCTCCTATACCACGGCCCGCTTTCCTGCCGCCCCAACCCCCCCCCCCCTCCCCCACCCGTGCTGTCGTCCTCCCTTCCCCACCCCAACCCTTTCAACAACGTATTCACCACTGCTGACCTTGAAAAAGAACATAGAACCTTCCCACCTGGACGAAATAATCTACCCCTGGAAAAGAGAGAGAGAGAGAGAGAGAGAGAGAGAGAGAGAGAAGACAGACAGACAGACAGACAGACAGACAGACAGACAGACAGACAGACGACAGAGAGGGGCTTGGGAGCTAAGATTCCGGTCTGAAGCAGGCTAAGAATATGTGTCATCTGATCAAGTCTGTGCCTCTAGTGAGACGCCATGACACTTCGCAGCGACCAAGTGTTCAAGAAATACAGACGCTCAGGTTGCCAATTCATCCATAGTGCTCAAATATACTTTCTTTAGGACGCACTAAAAAAAGACAACAGCGAAATTTATACAGTATTGCTCCCTGTTAAACATGGGAGACAACCAAATGCATGTCAAGGAGGGTGGATTGCAGTGGATTGGAAGTCGATGATAATGGCCATCGTAACAGAACATTTAGAATCTACAGGTTGCGGTTTCAAAGTTAACACGTTAAGTGTATCAATTGGGATAGACTTTGCCTTACCCTTTCCTCATCTCTCTCTCTCTCTGTCTCTGTCTCTCTCCTTTTCTGTCTCTGCTCTGTCTCTCTCTCTCTCTCTCTCTCTCTCTCTCTCTCTCTCTCTTCTCTCCTCTCTCTCTCTCTCTTGTGGCAAATGTAGATGACATAAATAGTTTTATTTGTATGTTCCGGCAAAGGTTAATTGACTGTAACTGGCAAAGATGGAATTCTCATATCGAGGACAGTTGCCGATTTGATGTTTACAGAGTGTTAAATCCTGCACATTGTATTCCAAAGTACTTATCAATGCAAATTAACAGACATATTAAACATATTGTCACTAAATTTAGATTTGGTGTATCGGATATCTGTGTACATTCTAACCGTTATCGGCCTTTTATTGATCGTAATTTTACATGTCCGCTCTGTCATGAAGATGATGAAAATGAAGTTCATTTTGTTCTGTCTTGTCCTGTACTACAAGTTATCAGACAGCAATTAATCCCACTTAAGTATCTAAGAAAACCTTGTTTCTTTAAACTCATCATGTTAATGGCATCATCGAATGAAAACACTACCAAACAGTTCGCTTTGTATTTGTATAAAGCTTTCAGAATGCGAAATGATGTGTTAAGATAACACATGTTAAGTTTGTCAAATTGAGTTTGCATTGATGAATTGCGCGATTTGTCATTTATTTACCCCCTTCTAAGGGGCTATGGCCTTTACGAATAAACATCTGCATCTGCATCTGCATCTGCATCTCTCTCTGTGTGTCTCTGCCAATCTCTCTTTCTGTGCCTCTGTCTCTGTCTCTCTCTGTCTCTGTCTTTGTCTGTCTGTCTATCTGTCTCTTTCTCTCTCTCTCTCTCTCTCTCTCTCTCTCTCTCTCTCTCTCTCTCTCTCTCTCTCTCTTTCTCCACGTATGTGTTTGTATGCGTGCGCACGAACCATTGAGAGGCAGAGAGAGAGAGAGAGAGAGAGAGTGGGAGAGGGAGGGGTATGGTAAGGCGGTAGAGAAAAAGTCATTAACACTTTCAAAGAAAAATGAACAAACATACATCCAAACTTGGCTGAAAAGATACAGATCCAACAAACAGTAAAAAAAAAGAAAAAAAAAGTCCTTCTAGCGCTGTTCTGTTGAAAACAACATTCGGCGTCAGAAATTTGTTTGGATAACACTGGGGTCTCTGATACCAAATGGACAGGGTTGTGTCCATTGCAATGCATCTCCTCACGGTTTGCTGTTTGCAAAGGAGGCCGGTGTGGACAGACATATAAAAAAAAACAAACGCATTTCTCATTCATTCGTTTGTTGAAAGAGGTCCGAGTTATACCCAGTGTGCAGGGCTTCAGCACTGCCGGCTAGCTCTGTGATATTTTTGCGTGCGTAAACTTTTGAATGGCGCTCACATATCAGACTCGTGCGCGGGCTGTCGCGGTGTGTTGTGCATGCTGAGGGGATGGGGGGGGGGGGGGGGGGGGGGAAGGGGAGGTGCGGGTGTCGCGGTGTGTTGCTCATTGAGGGGGTGGTGGGGGGATAGCAAGAGTGAACTCGTGCCCTTACTTTCTCATTCATCTGTGGAATAGCAGAAGTCGATCGATTTAGTGCTCACTTTACCGTAGTTTGCATAAGGGAAATCGAGGCAATGATCCTTTCCATCTTTACATCGTAGCTAGTGAAAAACACAAATCAGACAAATTCCGCCGCAATTGAAGTTCTAATTTCCGTGTCGATCTGTTTATGACGTGTGATCCTTGCTTACTCTATTGGACTAGCTAATTTGCTAATTTGATTTTTAATCTTATAATGTTATCTGTCCCTTCCAACCCACTGACCTCTTCTGTAACACACATCTTTTCTCTGCTGCTTACACTACCCTGAAGGATTTCCATCCCCAGGTATCTTACTACCATCACCTGTATTCATCTCACACGCTGTAAAATCGCCTGTAATTACACCGCTTTACACTTCCAATTTTCACCTACCTCGTGTAGATAAAGTCTTTTTGAGCACCAGTACAGCAATACCGTTACAGTAAAGCCTAGAAACACCGCTGTATTTCGGCATTAAACTGAGAGACGTACATAATCGACTTTCGATCGATTTAGAATCAAAGCTAGATCCAAAGATTTATCACCAGGACTCTTTAATTCTCCCCCCCCCCCCCCCCCCCCCCCCCCCCCCCCCCGCCCTCCTCTGTCGCTATTGCTGAAAAACAAAGAAGCAAATAAAGAAACAAATGAGCAAATAATTTCCCTGTCGATCTGTTTTTTGACTTGTGCTCCTTGCTTATTCTGTTGGACAAGCTAATTTGCTGATGTGATTGGTTCTAATAATAACATCTATCCCTTCCAACCCACTATCTTTCTTCTGTAACACACATCTTTTCCCTGCTGCTTACACTTCTCTGAATGATTTCCATCTCCAGGTGTCTTACTACCATCATTTGTATTCATCTCATACGCTGCAGAATTGCCTTTAGCTACACTACTTTACACTGCGTATTTTCACCTACCTTCTTTAGATTAACTCTTTTTGAGCACCAGTATAATCATACTACTGTAGTAAGGCTTAGAAACAACGCCATATTTCTGCATTAAAGCAAAGGACGTAAATATAAAGCTGAGGCCTTTAAAGTGAGAACTGAATATATCTTTTTTCTATAAAAAAAAAAGAGATGAGAGACTTGTTTTAGACACAACACAGTTCGATTATATCGACTGAAGAAGCGTCTGGCTTCAATAAAATCTCCAATTTGAAATAGTTAGTAGTAAAAGGGTTAATCAGTTTCCAGTCACATAATATAGATATTTTTTCACACCTTTCAAGGAAGCGCAGATTGCTACAATACAAAATTGCAGACACCGTTTTCTGGACCTGTGGTGATAGCATACGCTTATTTGCATTTTCATTTTTTTCTGTAGTAAAGCACGATGTATGGCGGTCAATATATTTCATGTAGGGCATCAGTCGTGTCTAAACGACATGGGCCTTTTTTTTTTAGTTACAGCTGCTATTGTTGTGAATATGCCAATTGGCAGTGTCACGAAACGTCGATTGCATGGTGCATCTCATCACGCATGTGTCATAAGACCCTTTTTGTCTTAATTAATGATTAACGTACCAACAAAAAGAGAAAAATGTTTTAAGAGACCTCACCTTCTCTCGCAATGACTCTCTCACTCAGAGCGTTTCCTTTTTTTTACCCTCAGTGAAAAGGAACAAATCCCTCATACAGTGGATGGACGAAGGTTGTCTGCTAAATCGAGGGTACGAATCTTGCCACCACGGTCGACCGCGCAGTAAAAGGTCTGCTTTTGGATTTGCGAGCTCCCGGCCTCTTCATTCTGTCTGACAGAGGACACAACTCGGTCCCCGTCCCCTCCCCCCCTCCCCCCCCCTCACCCCCCACCCCCTTTTTTCTCGTTCAATGCGGCGATAAAATCTCTTCCAGCACGTGCCTGTCGCTTGACCCTATGCCATCACCACGGCCATTTTCATCCTACAGTCTGAGACCAGGCATCAAGGATACCAATGAAAGCCATGCGATGCGTTTCCTTTCCGACTGGACCCACAAGGAAGACCGTTTTCAGCGAAAAGCTGGAGACTGTATCAGGCTCAACAGGAATTTGCGTTTAAGGCTATCGTTTTAATTTGGTCATACACACACACACACACACACACACACACACACCACACACACACATTGCTTTTCGTCTCTAGACAGCGTTTCTCCTTCTCAACAGATTCCAAGTTAGCAGTAAAGAAACAGACGATACCCTCATGATGCACAGTTAATAGCATTTTCAGCCACCTTTGTCATTGTCTTTCACTCTTGCCGGCCCTCAGCGCGCTCTTGCTTATGCAAGGTATCTTGCAGCTTGACAACTTTTTCCCTTGGGGTCGCGAAAGGTCTTTTTTTCCCCTTCTCTTATCTTTCCCTGTGCAGAGGACACATCACTTCTGTTTCCATCTGTCCAATCCCTGCCTTCCATAACTCTTTTTTTTATCGTCTCCCTAGCCCCACATTCCCATCGCCCCCTTTTCCACACTTTACCCTGCAACTATCAAAGCTACGATTGCTACGCTTCACACTGTTCTTTTCCAGTCCATAAACACATACTAAAAATGTGTTAAACTGAGCATTCAAGGGGGGGCGGGGGTGGGGGAGGGTGGGACAACAGGTTTCGCCATTATCTTCAATCTCTTCTCAATGGCACCGATTCCACACCATTCTTTACGAGTCCCTGAAGCAAGATGGCCCTGTCACAGTTCTGGTGTCAACAATCCACTGGAGAGCATCAATGGAAGATTCCCATGAAGTCAACCACCAGCAGAGATCATGTGTTTGTACAAAGTTGTAAAGTTTCATTGAAAGAAAAATATAAGGATAAATCTCGTCGCTGACATCTTAGCAGTTTCGTGAAACTACTACCATGATTCAGGGGCACACACACACACACACACACACACACACACCACACACCACGCAGTGCCATGGTATCCAAACAACTACACCAATTGATGAGGATCAGTGCTGACTCTAGATTAAATCTTTCTCAACTTCTTTCCGTCGCTACCGCTTATAAAAAAAACAACAACAACGAATTATTCAACGCACCTATTTCTGACTTTCTGTGTTTCGTTTGCTCTGGTTGGACCAGCAAATCCTTCAAATTTCAATTAACACTATACATGCCATCTGTCCCCTTCGCCCCACTCGTTCTTTTTCTATCACCCACATGATATTTTTGTTTCTCCTCCTCAGTTCTCTGAAAGATTCCCTTTTCCACATATTTTGGAACCATTACTTATTTCTTTTTTTTTTAATCTAACACGCTGCAGAATGGCCTACAGCCTGCATGACTTTTCCTTCATTTTTGTTCCCATGTGTTGTTCAGCTTACATCCTTTCAAATCGTTGTTGCAATAATGCTACAGTTAGGTACAGATTTAGAGACGCATTTCAAAACCAAACCAAGCAGCGTTACTGTTGTCGTTACTGTTTCAGGAAAAGAAAGCCTCTTACTGTCTGTAAAAACAACTGAGTTCTTCATTTTCATGAATAAAAAATAAAATCTTAGGCTTGTGTTAAATTAGCAATGCTCAAAAATAGTAACTGTAAAAGTCCCTAGCACCCAAAACCACTGCATTTAAGGCAAGCAGTGTTAGCTGGGTTTATAAACGTCTTGTAGCAAGCATATCATCAATATCTTTTTGTCATATTTTCTATATATAAAATGGCAGAAAGTGTGGTCCAGAATCATAATGATTGCCGACGTTGGTTCTCGTTTTAATTTCATTTAAGAAAGGATGACTTTTGGATATCAACGAGGGGAGAAGAATGTGGTGGGTGTCAGTCATATGAATATGTGAATATGTAATGGATTTTAAAGAAATACTTATTTATTAAAAGCCGCTGACTTTGTGAAAATGCCACTTGGCAGTGAAAAGAAATCTATGTAATGTGCACCTAATTACGCATGCGTCATCAACATTTTTGTCTTAAAATCAACTACCTAGTAAAAACAAAAAAAAAAACAAACAAACAAAAAACCACGAGTGTACGTTCCACGTGATTGTTGGAAAGCGAATTGTTGGAGAACTCAAACCGGAGACAGTCCTCTAATTCAATGCTTTGTTTTCAGAATTAATAAACAGAAACGGATATCCTTTTTAAAGTGGGAAGTTCGCGCGCGCAAGCGCGTGCGTATATATAAAAATCGAGGAAAAAATCTAGTCACCATGCTTGATCGCACAATGAAAGCCCTGCTCTGGGGAATGCATGCTCAAAACAACCTCGCTGTACATGATCAAAGAAAAAGCTTTTTAAAGAAAAAAAAAAACTGTAGAAGAGAGAGAGAGAGAAAGAACGAAGAGAAAGAAAGAAAGAGGAAAAGAAAGAATTTCCCCCTTATCTTGACCCCATGCGGCGATGACATCGCTTCGTGCACGAGCCTATCACCTCACCCATACTGCCATCACACCGAGTTTTATCCTTTCACCAATCTGAAGCAAAACCCCAAGGATGCCGTAAAGACCCATAAAACACCTCATCTTTCCAGCTGGACCCGTATTGTAAGCAGGAACTGACAAAGATTACAGATATTTTGTTTCATTTCGGCCACCTCTCGTGGTTTAATGAAACTGTATGGTTGTCTTGATTTTTCACGTGGGCGCATTGGTGACATCTCGTGAAATGAAAACCATAAAGAAAACGTGACATCAAAGAATTAGCTAGTTTTGGATCCATTAACAGACATACGTTGTAATTCTAATCTAACGTTCCAAATTTCTCCTATTCGGATGGGCGCTAGACCCTTTCACACAAAACATACCCATACGAATTCGAACTGTGTACTAGATTTTTTTTTTCCATAGATACCGGTCTCATTGTCCAGTAGCAGGAAATGGGTCAAGTGAGAGGTTATTTATCAATTAATGGACATACGCAAAGGACATGGGGACATGGTTGGCTTAGTGTTGAGCACAAGGTCGTTATGACACGTTGCAGGGTTGTACTCCTGATGTGCCCCACATAAACCTTGCCACGTTCACTGTTCATCTCATGATGCTGTCGTCCAGATGGTGACAGGGCGGTGTTAATAAGGTCTGCTGTCCCCATTCTTCTGTTACGGTTATCCCTGTCTGTCAGATTAGATTCGGTGGGAGTGAACGTTAAACCTGAATGTAACAAATGAGAAGCGGTCGCCGTCTGTATTTTTGCCACTGTGGAATTCTTTTTTTTTTTTTCTTTAATCATGGCACGAGGAATGGATGCAATACATACATGGACGAATATAGTACCGCTATCTTCTTTTCTTCAGTGTTTGTTCAGCATTTCAATAGGCAACAGTGCATCGTATGGAATGTGCATGTTTCTGCAACCTAAAAAAACTATATAGGATGCAGGAAGAACTGTCGGAGTTAGCAGTTCTGTATCCAAGCACGTGTAGTGTGTAGTCTCCGGTGCAGTGTTGCCTAACACGTTTATTACCAAGTATTTCGTCTGGGGAATAAGTACTAGCAGCATTTACTCCTAACTAGTTCTTTTTGTCTAAGGTTGTTCTCCCAATTTTGAACAATTCTTTAGTTTACCATTTCAGTGAATATGCTCATGGTATTTTGCTCTCACCAACTCCCAGTCCCCATGCTCCTCCCTACACCATTGCTACCTCCAGTTCTCTCTCTCTCTCTTACATTATCTCTCTTACACACACACACACACACACACACACACACACACACACACCCCACACACACACACACACACACGCACGCACACACACACACACACACTCTCTCTCTCTCTGTCTCTCTCTCTCTCTCTGTCTCACCCTCTCTCTCTCTCTCTCTCTCTCTCTCTTCTCTCTCTCTCTCTCTCTCTCTCTCTCTGGAAAGACATGTATATTTTCTGCTTTTTCATTAAAGCCATTTTGACTTTTGATCTGTGCTTCAAAAATAACTTCTGTAAAGAGCCTTTAATGACTTGCTGATGTCTGCTCCATGACAGTTTGAAAGATAGCAATAGCCTCGCAGGTTGCTTGTGGGTGACGCGGTAAGTGCTGGCAATGGAAGTAATGTTGCATCCGCATACATCCATGCCGAAAAGATAACTGGAGAGGGAAGACCTCGTCAGGAATCGAGTCCACACCAAAAAAACTGTGTCTGGAAAAAAAACAACGTTGAATTTGACAGAGGTGGTAATTTTGTGACTTCTTATTCAGAATAGATTTCTTTGTGTGAAATTCAGGCTGGTCTCCATGGGGAGAATGTTTATACAATGTGATAATGCAGAAGCTTTGTGAACAGTATAGACATGATATAAGTCTTCCACGCGTTATGCACACAAAAAAATGCAAGAGTTTTACATATCTAGTGTGTAATTCACGAAAAATGTTGTCATGTTCGCCGTGCATTGAGCTCTTAAAACGTAACAAACCAACGCATTTTGCGTGGAGAATAGCATGCTTTAGTTTAATAAATAACGTACATAAATCAGTAGTTGAGTGCAATACAATGTTGAAAAACTATAAATACACTAAATGTACAACTCCTGAAGACGGTCTATGACCGAAACGTTGTCGATATTTGTTCTGTTTTCCTTTTTTTAATCTTCTGAAAATCCTCAACGACATTTATCATTCGTTTATTAATGCACTGGTTGACAGGTTCAGGTAAAGAAGCAAGGCAAAACAAAATGAATCAGAGATGTTCACCCCAGAAGAGTCGAAAACTAAAAACATGGAAAGAACGAAAACAAAAGCAATCAGAGACGATCGTCTCAGAGGAGCTAGAATTTCACAATATTACCAGCCACCGTGGCGAAGCGGTTAGCGTCGCGGACTCCCGGCTGGGAGGTCGTGGGTTCGAATACCATCAGTGTCATGTGAGTTTTTCTGCCCGACTGGCTCCTACCCAGAGTTGAGTTTGCTGCGGACTCAGTTGGGAAGACTGGGACCACACAGTCGAGTTTCATTCACATAATGTATGCGTTTCTGAGAGTGTTGCTCAAATTTCCTGACCAACACTGCAGGTGCCTGTATCTCTCGGGCCTGGTTGACGCCGGGATATATTATGAAAGGAAGCGTAGCGTACAGCCCTGTCATGCAGTCTCAGACCGAAATGGAAATCCGTAGCATCATCTTAATCATCCTCATTCTCATCGATCAGCATTAAAAAAAAAATGTCTCAAATTCTGTGGCCTTCATGCCCTGCTCTCATGGTGACCTCAGTTTCGATGTCCTCTCCACGTCTGTGGCCTTGGTTTGTTTCCGTCGAGGTCACCGGTATCGGCGAGTCCATGGGGGCTGTCGTTGGACGGACGTGGTGGCGCCCTCCGGAGGGAGAGCTCACTCACGCCGGCTCCGCGACTAAGCAATTATTGTCGTCAGTAGGGGGATTAGTAGGTGGTGTCCTGCGTATGTTAGATCACAACAGGCGCCACTGAACACCACCGAAGTGACTCGGCAGAAATGCAGTGTCTTCTCCGGTGGGTTGCCTCTTGACGACTCGACATTGACTGTCAGTGACTGTCGGTGCCGGGGCTGCGGCGGGGCTGACCGGGCTGTGGCTGTGGACGGGGTATCGGAATGAGCGGCGAGTGTGCACTGCCTCTGAGGTGGCGCAGAGGTTGGGACAGCAAAAAAAAAAAAAAAAAAAAAAAAAGAATTTCACAATATCGAAAGAAAGGAGGAAAAAGTGAATTACAGATGACTGTTTTAAAAGGAGTCACAAACCGAAAAGTTCTTGTGACACCCTGTGACGCACACCGTGTATTGAAAAGTACACACACATACACACACACACACAGCACGCACGCACACGCACGCACGCACGCACGCGCGCGCGCACGCACGCACGCACGCACACACACACACACACACACACACACACATACACACACACACACACACACACACACACGCACACGTGCGTTCATGAGTTCATGTGTGTGTGTGTGTGTGTGTGTGTGTGTGTGTGGTGTGTGTGTGCGTGGTGCTGCGCGTGTCGTGTGGATGTGTGTGGTGTGTGGTGTGTGTGTGTGTGTGTGTGTGTGTGTGTGTGTGTGTGTGTGTGTGAACTATCAAGAATAGAAGGTGATCAGAGGGCCAGGATCCATATCACAGAGAGAGAGAGGAGAGAGAGAGAGAGGAGAGAGAGAGAGAGAGAGAGAGAGGAAAACCACTGACACTTATATCATGATGATCACATATTGATGACATATGAATAAATGACTGTAGAAGAGCAGAAGTCAGGAAACATGATTGCACTGATCCATCGAGATACCAGTGAAGTGATTTTCTTCTCCTCCAACAAGATCCATCAAAAAACAAACACAGCGGTAACCCATCCCTACAAGTGCATGAACTATTCATTACAAACAAACCAGTTTGCTCAGATAAAAACACTTTCATCCGCGTTAAAAGGTTCCGGCTGAATCTACTAATGGGCTCTAGCACTGATTCTGTGAAGGAGTGGCTTTGGCAAGATTACAGCTTGAAGCGATGAAAGGACAAGAAAGTAAAAAGAAGATGAGGAAAATGGAGTCAAAACTAAAAGAAAATTCAAGAAAGAGAAGAAAGGAAAGGATTGCGACTGGGATGGGAGAGGGCGTGCACGGTCAGATTCTGATTTTTGATCAAGAAGTCATGGCCCTTGAGTTACGAATGAAGGCAGGTATGCCTCTCTTCCAGAAGATCCACTGAGAGATGGGATGAAGCGCAGCGATATTCCGTTCCTCCTGACGATGCCATATTGACCTATAAAAGGTGAGAGAGAGAGAGAGAGAGAGAGAAAAGAGAGAGAGACAGGACAGACAGACAGACAGACAGACAGACAGACAGAGTATTAATGTAATAGAAAGTGACGGGAGAGAAGACGCTGGACCAGTTTGATGACATTACAGAAAGGAACAAAACTGAAAATAAGTAAAGGGACACACACACACACACACACACACACACAAATAGAGAGGAGACGAGAGGAAACGGAAGGTAGCAGAATGGGGCAAAGAGGTAGTGAATGAGGGGGAGAGATGGGGGAAAGAGAAACGAAAGAATAAATGAGACAAAAAAAAGAAGAGACCAGATGAAGACAATTGAGCCACGTAAGCTTTAACTCTATGTGACGGTGTAGTCTCTGAATCGATAGACCTGTCCAATTTCTCTCCATCACTACGCGAGTTGCCAGTCATCCAACTCCTTTGAAATAACGCGAGATTTTGGGTGAAGCTACGCAGTTGCACGTGATCGTTAAAAAAAAAAACAAAAAAACTGCAGGCACTTTTCTCAACCTGTACCACGGTAGAACAGGTGTAAACTGCAGGCTCTGCGTCTCAGTCGCTAAAATGTTACAAAATATAGATTAATTATGTAGCCTAAAATACTAATATTTACAGAATGTAGCTTATAATTCCGTTTCCTTCTGTTTAAATTCAACAAACTTCCAATACAAACAAGATAAATGATGTCGTAAATGACGAAAGATGTGAAAGAAGCTATGTTCGGCTATTACTTTTGATAGGTGGACAGAAATACACGCCTGTAGAATGCGTGGTGCTGTACTGCGACAACACATTGTGATATAACGCAAAATGTAACAATGCCGTACATTCCGTCAAAAAATGTAGCAGTGCAGCTGTCTGGACAAGAAATGCAACAGTTACTACATTTCTTCCCATATGATGCGTGAAAATTGAACCACTTCACAGTTTTTGTCCAGGGTTTGTGACCAATATAACAATGATTACACTTTTCTTCACGGCGGATGATTTTTTCAGGTTTTTATAGAAAACTTACGACTGAATCTGGTGGGATATAGAACCATGTATCTTTCGATGTTGATGTGTAAGAAGCTACACTCTTTCAATCTCCGCAATTTTTGTCCATTATGATAACAGAAACTTCGTCTTATGTTGTTTTCAGTTTATGATTCCTTTGGGGACATCATCTTTGTTTAACGTTTGTTTCTTTCGATTTTTGTAAATTTATGACTGCTTTGGGGTGATCGTTCCTGATTCATTTTGTTTTGTTTTCTTCGGAGTTGTGAATTTGCTACTCCTTTGAGATTATCTCTGATTAATCTTATTTTGTTTCTTACCCGGAGGCTATCAATCGTTGTTTTTATTGTTTAATAACGCTGCGCTACTTTCTGAAGTATAGAGTTTTACATGGAAAAATAATGATGCAGCATTCCACACATATAGTCATTGGTTATAGTTTTCGAGTTTAATACGCGAAATATGAAAGAATTGTCACATATCTTCATGGAATAGCACTGAATATGTAACTGCGTTATATTATTTTATTTTTCTGACAACTCATCCCAAAGCAGCAACATTTGCACACATTTTTGAAACAGCTGCATGGTTAGTTTTTAGATTGTGTCAACGTTCTCCCTCATGAGATCAGCATGATTTTCACACCTAGAAATTCTGATCGATTTCGACTAAATCATATAGTGTCATTACTATGTCCACTGATCTGGCCTTTCGTGCCAGACATATTATTGTCGGCCACTCAGTATACCTTGAAACTTTTATTCTCTGGTCAGTTGTCTGGCTATATGACCCATTATGGCAGCAACATTTCTTTTCTTGGCTCCTCTTATTATTTCAACCATACGACCAGCAAATCTATTTCATCCTTCAGAATGTCACGAAGAAGACACCAGCAAGTCGTTTAAAGACCTGTTACAGCGTTAACTTTTGTATAACAAAGGTGATGAGTGAATATGGTTTCCATGAAAAGCCAGAAAGCGTTTCCTTTTTCTCAGAGAGAGAGAGAGAGAGAGAGAGAGAGAGAGAGAGAGAGAGAGAGAGTATGGAAGCAGTTTGGTGACCGGGAGGTTGGGAGACCAAAATGATTCGAACACCTTAGGAGAGCAAGCCCACGATTTTTTTCGAAGTTTTGCGAATACCTTCAGTCGAAAGCAGCCAAGAGTCCCTGCGGCTTTAGCTCTCTCCCAGACACAAACTTTGATTTTTCTCACATGTATTGTTCAGCTTCAATCTGATAACATCAGTACAGCCAGAACTCTATACAACAAGGCCCAGAACCAGCGTCACATTTCTGAAGGAAAACCAAAGGGCTTACTGTAAAACTGTGGTCTTTACTGTGGCGAGAACAGAAAGCCTACATACGTGAAAACAAATGATTTCTTCATTTTTATGAAGAGTGAATCCAAGGCTTGTTTTAAAATTGCATAGTTTGAACACACTGACTGTCAAAGCGGCTGGCGTCAGAAGCTGGTGCATTCAAGACAACCAGCATGAAAAGGGTTAATCGAGTTCCTGTAGCACTGACTGTCAAAGCGGCTGGCGTCAGAAGCTGGTGCATTCAGGACAACCAGCATGAAAAGGGTCAATCGAGTTCCTGTAGCACTTTATCCATATTCATAAAGAATTCCTTTCTAGTACTGAAATGACAGACTGACCGTTACATAAAATGTCGGACAGTGTCATCCATGAACGTAATGACCGCCAACGTTAGTTCCAATTTTCAGTTCTCTTCAGTGAAGCGTGACGTTTGAAAACCAAAGAAAGGACAATAACCTGTTGAAAATCAGTCATGTAAATATGTAACGGGTTTTGTTTATTTATTAGTTAAGGTCGTAAATGCTGTGAGAGAGAGCCCATTGAAGAAAAAGGTCGTCTGTAAGATGCATCTGATTAAGCACGACTCATCAACATTTTTTTTTTTGCCATTAATCAACTGCATTGGAGAGAAGAAGAAAAAAGGAAAGAAAAAGTGTACAAGAGTTCTAGGTGATTGCTCGAGAGCGAGTAGTTATCGAACTAGCAAGTTGGAATCACTCCTCTTTCCCCATTAACGAAAAGGAACAAATACCTGTGGTGTGTGTGTGTGTGTGTGTGTGTGTGTGTGTGTGGTGTGTGTGTGTGTGTGTGTGTGTGTGTGTGCGCGTGTGTGCGTGTGTGTCTGTGTGTGTGTGTGAAAGTGAGAGCAAAAATCTAGTCACCATGCTCGATCGCGCTATAAAAAAAAAGTTCCGCTTCAGGGAATGCATGCTCCAAGCCATTTCACTCCATATGATTGGAGACAAAACAAAGATTTGTTTAGGCAGAAAGTGTGGAAAAGATTAGAAAAGAGAAGAAAGTATAAACAAGAGAGAGAGAGAGAGAGAGAGAGAGAGAGAGAGAGAGAGAGTCATATATATGTACATGTATATATATATATATATATATAATATATATATATTGTGTGTGTGTGTGTGTGTGGTGAGGAGAGAGAGAGAGAGAGAGAGAGAGAGAGAGAGAGAGAGAGAGAGAGAGAGAGAGGTTTGAGCATGATTCAGTTTTCTCCCCTTATCTCGCTCATTGCGACGATGACATTTCTTCCAGCCCGCGCCTATCGCCTCTCCCAATGCCGCCACCACAGCCAGGTTTCTCCAACAGACAGTCTGACTCCAGGCTCCAGGGATCCAGCACAGAGCCATATAATGTCATAATTATCTTTCCGACTTGGCTCATAGGCGGGGGTGCTTCCAGCTAAAAGTCAAAGAATGGATAATGCTGAACAGGAAATCATGGTTTCACTCTCGCCATTTTATTGATGATATTGTCCTTTTTTTTCCCCTGAATTTATACAACAAACTCATTTGAGATTTTGGGAGTGGAATAGCGCAGTTTGATGTCGAAAGAGGTGATTTTATTTCGTTAGAATTTGTTTCTACTGTGAAAAGTCTTGTTTTGATTTGTTAACAATTCGTCAATGACGTGGCGATCTCGGAAGTCGCCATATCGAATTTGATCGACTCTGACTTCATTTGGTGTGTGTGTGTGTGTGTGTGTGTGTGTGTGTGTGTGTGTGTGTGTGTGTGTGTGTGTGTGTGTGTGTGAGAGAGAGAGAGAGAGAGAGAGAGAGAGAGAGAGAGAGAGAAGAGTTAGTGGTTTTGTCACACTCCTCGTGTGCCTACACACCTGCTCATGTGATTAGCTTTTAAAAGTTTGAATACATTTGCACTGATAGAAAAAAAAATGCTGTTTAAGTTAGAAACCACTTTCATGCAAGCCTATAATGAACACTTTATGCTCATATTTTGTTGAGAACTAGACATTCCAAATCTCCATCATCATATTTTTCTTTTCTTTTCTAATTTTTAGCTCTGTATTTCATAGTGGTGCATTTCAGAGTTCAAAGCTGTTTTGTACTGGCAATGGAAGTAATACCGCATCCGCAGATATCCATACTGCAAGATAATAAGCTACACACAAAAAGTTAAGGATCACTTTCACAAACATTCATAACTGTCAAAATAAGAAAGTCAATGCGTTGAAGTTTGGCCAACATTTAATTCCATTCTTTAGTGATAACGATACACAATTGCCTTCAATCTCGAGCAATCGTTTGGTGTGTACATTTGATTAAAGTGGGTACGTATCCAAATTTGATTTCCCCAAGTCTTTGAAATCACAAGACAGGGCATACTGATGCTCCCAAAAGCTCAGTAATGCGTGTAACCACCATGGCTGTTCTGGCACTCGACGCAGCGAGTCCTCATCGAGTTGACCAGGTTGGTGAAGATCCTCTGTGGAAGCGCCTGCCACTCAGCCTGCAGCATCTGGTAGAGGTGTTGGGCATCCCTGGGAGGGGGGTGGCTCCTCACTTTGCGATCCAGCTCATCCCAGAGGTTCTCAATCGGGTTGAGATCGGGACTGCATGCTGGCCACTCCATTCTGTTGACTCCAGACTGCTGCAGGAAGTCATTGACCACCCTTGCCCTGTGGGGGCGAGCATTGTCATCCTGGTAGACAGCCCTCGGTCCCATCTGCTGCAGTGTAGGCACAGCCAGCGGTCGAAGGATCTCATTCCGGTATCAGATGCCAGTCAGGTTACCCTGTACATGATACAAGGGTGTTCTGTGGTGAAGGCTGAAGGCCCCCCAGACCATTACAGAACCTCCACCAAAGGCCACCTTTTCTTGGACAGTGGCGTCAGTAAAGCGTTGCCCTGGGCGCCTCCAGACCCTCAGTCAGCCGTCGTTGTGGTGAAGGGTGAAGCGTGATTCATCACTGAACAGGACCTGGGACCATTGCTGACGTGTCCACCTCACGTGACGTGCGCAGAAGACGCGGCGTGCTGCCCTATGGGCTGGAGTTAAGCGTGGCCATACTGCTGGGCGATGAGAACGGAGATTAAACCCATGTAGACGGTTCCGTATGGTCTGCTGGCTGATGTTGATGTTAGTAGCCACCCTGAACTGCCTTTGAATTATGCTGGAAGAGGCTGTTCTTGTCTGCAGGGCTTGTTGTTCAATGAGACGATCGTCACGTGGGGTTGTCTTCTTCGGTCGACCAGATCTGCATCTTTCATGGACAATCCCAGTGGCTGTGAAGCGTTGAATCAGTCGGACAATGACCGAGATGGACACATGAAGTCGCCTGGCCACTTCGCGCTTGGGAACACCATCTTGGAACCATGCAACAGCTCGTCCCCTATCCAACTCGCTTAATTTTCGTCGTGGAGGCATCGTCAGATCAGGCCTACTACTGGTGGAATGTCTTCTTATATAGCCAAGCGAGCAACAGCATCTCACACATAAACAGCAGTGCTTGCACGTGCATAATGGTTTTTCCATCTGGCAAGTGCAATGTGTTCAGGCAGAACGGTCCAAAACAAGGTCATTTTTCGCAAGTTTCCGCTTTTCCGTTTGCGGCCCAGCTCAGTAGTAGAGAATCCCGTGCAATTTTCGCACTAACACAACATCGCCCACTTACAGCTGAACAAGAATTCATGACAATTTGGCTGGACTAAGAAATAAATAACAGTAGGGAACCGAGTTTATGACGCACCTGTTTTCACATACCGATCCTTAACTTTTTGTGCGTAGTATATAATAAGATGGAACTCGACGTGGAACTCCGAGTCACAGCCAGGAATTCTGTGTCTGGTAGAAAGGTTCATTTAGGTAATGGTAGTAATTGTGAGATTGCCTGGTCAGAATAGAATCCTGAATGTGAAATTTAGGTGCGTCTGCATGATGAGAGCATCTATAACAACTTGACAATGCACGGGTTTCCGCGAACAATGTAGAAATGTTAAAATTTTCCAGAGCAATATCCAATAACAATCCTCTCTCTCTCTCTCTCTCTCTCTCTCTCCCCTGTTACTGCGTCATGCGAAAAGTCGTGCGTTTAACTTTAAAAAAGGTAACAGATTGCTATGTTTTTGTGGAGCATGCTTGATCAGCATTCTTCGGTGCAGACAGTTTAAAAAACGAAAGCGATTCATCTTAAATAAATGTTAGCGAACCGCCAAGAGAAACGTGGATAAACGAGTCACAAGACAAAACACGACGCGTTTCGACCTCTTAGGTCTTCTTCAGACAAGACACAAACAAATAGGTCAATGAAAATGAAAGAGTTTGTCACTCAGCTTAGATCTCTTCAGCGCAAGGTAGGCGTTGAATTTGATATTTGAGTTTAATACGATGCCGGAAAAAAAAAAAAAAAACATAAATACTCTGGTTACCAAGTTCGGGTAAGGAAACAAAGCAAAACAAACTTTAATCAGAGATGATCATCCCAGAGAATCGTAAATTTACAACATTGAAAGAAAAACAAAATAAATCGGGGATAACCCCAGAGGAGTCAGAAAACTGCAGCATCGAAAGAAATAAAATAATCAGAGATTATCGTTCTAGAGGTCAGAAGTTGAAATATTCCGCTGACCCGACAGCACACACACACACACACACACACACACACACACACACACACACACACACACACACACTCACACACACACACACACACACACACACAACACACACACACACACACACACACACAAAACACCATAGATAGATAGGTAGATAGATCGGTCGATAGATAGATTACCTGAACATTTAAGATCTGCTGAACTGAAATAGCTGATGATACTGTAGTTTACAATGCATGGGAAGCTAATCATTTGTCTCGGTAGTCCATCGAACTGAATTGTTATCCATTGATAATTCTTAACGAAAGCACACTCTCGACGAAAAATGTAACAAGTGTTACACGGTTCGAACATTCTGGACAAAAAAAAAAAAAAAAATTGCCGGCAGTTACATTTTTTCGCGATACACACGAAAAACATATCATGTTTGACATGTTTTTGTCCAGGTGGCTACATTGGTATACTTGTTGGTGGAAATTACTCCACTGTGACATTTTACGTAGCATCACAGGGTGTCGTCATAGTAGGCTACAGTACAACCTATAGGTTTCTGCCCCCTTTGAGCTCTGCTCACCCACAAAACGGATTTACCTACAATTACAACTCTTTTGGTTCTATGGGTTCTGTGCGCCAAGTGCATGCTGCTTACAGGAACATGATTTTTCGTCTGATTTGAAACAAACTTGCTTTCATACCATGACTTCAGATCTAGTGGAAGTGGGACGCAAAAATAAAGAAATAAAAAGGAAAGAAAGAAAACAGGGGCGACGACGACGACGACGACGACGAGGACAAACAAACAAACAACAATATCATATATCAAAAAGCGTTGTATGTCTGTCTATAAGTGCTGGTTGGGAAATAGTTGTCGCATATTTGTGTGTGCGTGTAAGTTCCCATGCGCGCACGCGCGCGCGCGCGCGCGCGCACACACACACACACACACACACACACACACACACACACACACACACACACACACACACACATCATATAAAATGGAACGCAAAGCTGTTTTTGTCTGTGATATGAGAATGATTACCACTCAGGTAAAAAGTATAACCATTGCTATCTGCAAAGAAATCAATCACACACAGCTCGGTGCAATTCTGCCTTGATCGACGACGGAATATTCCTGTCTTAAAAGTGCTGTTTCTCTTCTTATTGCGTGCGTGCGTTCGTGCGTGCACGCACGCACGCGTGTTTGCCAGCGTTCATGTATGCGCGCGGGTGTGTGTGTTCGTGTGTGTGCGCGCTGTGTGTTGTGTGTGTGTGTGTGTGTGTGTGTGTGTGTGTGTGTGTGTGTGTGTGTGCGCGCGCGCGCGCGCGCGCGCGCGCGCGCACGTGCGTGTGTGTGTGTGTGTGTGTGTGTGCGCGCTTGCTTGCTTGCTTGCTTGTTTGCTTGCTTGTGGAATGCCATAAATAGAATAAGGTGAGCGGAGAATGAGGATCCAAGAGAGAGAGAGAGAGAGAGAGAGAGAGAGAGAGAGAGAGAGAGAGAGCACGAAGTCATCAGACCGTAATATCATAATGATCAGATATTGACGGCATAAACATGCATGGCTGAGGAAAAAACACAAGTCACGCAACATGATTGCATTGATCCACCGAGATACCATCGAGCCACCGAGATGATTTTCTTCCCCCTACAAGATCCATCAAATATTTGGAAAAAAAAAAAAGAAAAAAAAAGAAAAAAGAAAAAAGATAATCCGTCCCCAACAGTGCATTAACTGTTCATTGTTAACGTCACCTTCCTTTCAATGACCAGTTTGATTCAACTGATGGGCTCTAACACTCTGTGAAAGAATGGCTTCGGTAGGATTACAGCGAGAAAACGGTGAAAGGACTAGTGATTAAAAAGAACATGAAGAAAACAGAGGCAAGACTGAAAAGAAAATGAAAGAAAGAGAGGAAAGAAGGGATTGTTACTGGCTTGGGAGAAGGCATGCGTGGTTAGATTCCGATTTTGAATTCGAGAATTCATGGCCGAGCCCTCGAGTAACGAACAAAGGCAACATCCCTGTGTTCCAGAAGATTCACTGAGATATGGATGAAGTGAAAGAATATTCCCTGCCTCCTTACTGTGCCATATTCACCTAAAAAAAAAAAAGGGGGGATGGGGGTGGGGGTGGGTGGGGGGTGGGAGTGGGCAGGCGAGAGAGAGAGAGAGAGAGAGAGAGAGAGAGAGAGAGAGAGAGAGAATTGCTACAACAGAATATGATGGGAGATGTTTAAGCAATATTTCATGGTTATCAAGAAAATAAACACTGACGACAAAAACGTTGCGTGATTAACTAAATGTGTGTGTATGCGTTTTTTAAAATGAGGCTTACATATGCACTGGAAAATATTTTTGAGATGGAATGAGAGAGTATCTCAAATACTGTTGATGGATGCAATGAAAAAATGAAATAAATTTAAAAAATATATATACATGTGTATATGATGGGAGAGAAGACGTTGGAGCGATTTTGTTATATGACAAAAAGGAAGAAAGCGTAGAAGGTTAAAAAAAGAAAAAAGAAAAAAAAAAAAAGAAAAAAAAGAAAAAGAAAAAAGAAAAAAAAGAAAGAAAAAGAAAACAGAAAAGCAACGGAAGTTAAGCAAAGTGGGCGAAGAGGTGAGAGATACAGAAAGGAGGAAGATAACTGAATGGATGAAGAAGACAGAAAAGACCAAAACGAGACAAAGGTAATAGCGTCTTGGAAGACTCGTCTTAAGGGTTGGCAGTTTCGTCTCTGCATCGATAGGCCTGGTCCATTTCTTCATCACTACACAACTTGCTAGTCAGTCAATGACGTCGAAAGCACGCGAAGCCTTTCGCAAGAGTGCGCAGCATGTTCAGTAAACCTGCAGGCACTTTTCTCAACCTGTGCCGAAGTAGCAACAGGTGTAAACAGCAGGCTTTGCGTCTCAGTTGCTAAGATGAATGAATAATTCAGACCGAAATGCTTATTAATATTTATAAATAAAGAAAGACATAGACAAAAAAAAGTGTCTTTAAACAATCTATAATTCAATGGGGTTTTTTTTCCCCCAGTTTGAATCCACCTTCTCCACAAACAGATAAATCATGTCATGAAGGGCGTGAAAATTTTTTATAAAAAAAAATACTGATGCAGCATTCTTCACCAAACGCAGAGAGAGAGAGAGAGAGAGAGAGAGAGAGAGAGAGAGAGAGAAAAGAGAGAGAGTCGTTTTTTAACATGAAATATAGAATAATTTTCACGTTTATACGTGGATAAAGCTCTAAACATGAGAAAATATATTGCGTTTTTAACAAATAGGCCTATTATCAATTTATCTATCTATCAATCTGTCTATCGATTCAGCTATCTTTTTTTTTTTTTGTCCCAACGCACCGAAAATAAGATGGGCATGTGACTGACCAGCATAAGTCATGTCATTCTTTCTCACTCTGGTAGGCCCAACAGTGCGAAATGACATATTCGATTCGAGTTATGGATCAATAATTGCGAAGTTACAATGCGGAGCGGTGGACTGCCAATACGATTCACATGGGAAAAAAAAATGTGCAGAAGTTCATTTATCCGCCTGTATTGCTGACGCTTTCTCACATCTCGACAAAACTGCTTGCAGCGAAAATCACTTTATCAACTCTCTCACACAAAAAAAGAAAAGAAAAGAAAAAAAGAAGAAAACAAAAGCTCTCACGGAAGTGGAACACCTAAGTTTCCCTGTTCACGCGATACTGTTGAAAGATAAATATACCCTGGAAGAAGAGAAAAACCCATGACAGATTAACACTTCAAACTTTCTTCTCAGTTTCGTTTAAAATAGCGATGATATCGCTTCAAAAGTAATCAAGTGACAGGCCTTTGCAGACGATCAATCAACAGCAGCTGGCTGCCGATGAATACTGCGTTTCAGCGCAGCCGGCAACGACAACATCAGGAAAGTGTATGATAATATGCTCACAATTAACAAGATCACGCCCGGGGATAAAGCAGTCGGAATTTGCGCCGAGAATTATGTTCCAATGATGAAAGCACCCGGTTCAGGACAATGTTGATATTAATTAAAGTGAAAGCGTGTCTGGTGAACAGCT
>CM065725.1:41321805-41346805 GCA_033310375.1 Conus canariensis
TAAATTCTACCCCCTCGTTTGCGCGTGCTGAACAGGGCGATTCACTGAATTGTGACACGGCGGGTGACACTGCTACCGTGCTGTCGCTGCTGTCGAACGGCAGTGCTCACGGCGGCCTAGTTAGCTCGCCTGTCAGCTGTCGTCAGTCGGTCACTGGGTCGACTTCATTACAGAGTGGTCTTTCTAAGGAAAGTAAGAACAGTCACACTGTGGATCTCAACAAGTATAATAGGAAAGATGTCGATGTTGATATTTCTGTCTCAGTTTGCTCTGATACGAATGAAACTTTTCAGATTGATCATTTTTGTTGCGAGCATGGAAACAATGGTTCAATGAGAAAACAGGAAAATGTACATCGTGTGTGTGAAAGTGATTGTCGAGCAAATGGTGTATATAATACTAGATTTGGCATGTCTTTATTACACTGGAACGTGAATGGCTTGTTGTCGAAGTTAAAGGACGGCAGTTTTATCGATTATATTTTGTCATTTGATTTCATATGTCTCGTTGAAACTTTTGTTGAAAACTTTCAGTCTAGTGTGTTTAATAATTACAAAATTTTCTGCAAACCAGCGACTCAGTTTACAGCGCAAGGGAGAAGATCAGGGGGTATAATTTGTCTAATAAAAAATGAATTATCAAAATATGTACAAAAAATAGATACTGAGTGTAATAATACGATGATGTTTCTTATTTCAAAATGTATTTTGGGTCTGCCCAAAGATGTCTTGCATATTTGTACCTATATACCACCAGAAAACTCACCTTTTTATTCCTTCTTTGGTATAGATAATGGCATCAATATGCTTGAAAATGTTATTACTGATAAAATTTTGGAATTTCCTGATGTGTTTCTTTTACTAAACGGAGACTTCAATGGAAGAACAGCAAATGTGGGTCCAGAACTATCTGGTGAAGTGAATGCTTGTTCTCCTCAACTCAAAAGCTCTTCATGTTGTGGCAACAGGTGCTCTGAAGACAATGTGCTTAATAGGTATGGAAAACTCCTTCTGAATATGTGCACAGTGTTAGAATTATGTATAATGAATGGTGTATGTAATGGCGACCGGCAAGGTCGTTTCACATACATCTCTGATACAGGGAATAGTGTTAATGATTATTTTTTGATGTCTATTGACTTGTATCTATACCTAGAACCATTAATGCATTTGTATGTAACAGAACGTATTGAGTCTGACCATCTTCCTTTGGAACTGCACTTTGGCTTTTCACAAATTGTTGATCCTGTTGCAAACAAGTACAAGGAGGTTGAATATGTCGAGAAACTGATATGGAATGATGAATATGCGAACATTTTTCGTGGTCTGATGAATGATGATGATACCCTGCAAGTACTAAAAACAGCGATTCGCTGCATAGATGAAGATATTAATGTAGCTTTATGTATGTTTAATGATTGTATTAGGACCAAAGCAGAATGTATGAAAAAGAAAGTCAGAATACATTCAGGTGAGAGGACTGAATCATGGTATGATCAAGAATGTAAAGTGACTAAATCAAATACGAGGAAACTTCTAAGAGTGTTTTGCAGAACCCATGATAGCGAAGACCGTGTTAAATATTGTAAGGCTCGAAGAGAATACAAAAATATGTTGCACAGAAAGCAAATAGAGCACAACAAATCTTTACTGAAGTATTTAATAAACTCAACCCATGACCAGAAGGAATTCTGGCAAAATGTTCGTAGATTTTCTGTAAAGACACCTCCTATACACAGTAATATTTCTACTGAAGAGTGGTACCAGCATTTTAAAAATTTGCTAGAGAACGATGTTTGCAGTGAAGCAGACACAGAAGAAATTGAAAAATCAGGTTACTTGGATAGTCCCATTTCAAAAGAGGAAATCCTATTTTCAGTAAGACATTTAAAGAATGGAAAATCTGCTGGTCCTGACGGTTTGATTGGTGAGTTATTCAAGAATGGTGGGGACATCGTGATTGATTTCTTTCTTAAATTTTTCAATACCCTCTTTGATAAAGGATTATATCCAGAAAGCTGGACTGAGTCGATTATCATTCCATTGTTTAAGAAAGGTGCCGTAAATGATCCTGGTAATTATAGAGGAATCTCATTGTCTGATATAAGCAGCAAATTGTATAGCTCCATCATCAATAACAGATTACAAAAATGGATCGATCAAAATAACATTACTGGTGAGTATCAAGCTGGTTTCAAAAAGAATCATTCCACTGTAGATCATATGTTTACTCTTCTAGCTCTCGTTCAAAAGCAGTTTTCGTGTAATCGTAAGTTATATGTAGCTTTCATTGATTTCGAGAAAGCGTTTGACTCAGTTTCTAGAAAATTACTCTGGCCAATGCTGAAAAAGAACGGTATCAATGGCAAATTATATCAGTGTATTAAAAGTATGTACTATAACGTTAAAGCAAGAGTTAGATCAGGTGGAGAACTTACTGACTGTATTTTATGTACACAGGGTGTAAAACAAGGTGATGCTTGCAGCCCTGTTCTTTTCTCATTGTTCATAAATGAACTAGCTTTAGAAATAATAGCGAACGGAAGACATGGTGCAACGCTTTCTCCCGATTTTATTGAACTATTCATCTTGTTACTAGCTGATGATATTGTTTTATTATCTGAGACTCCAATTGGCCTCCAGACCCAGTTAAACAATTTGTGTCCAACAGCCTCTGAACTTAAGCTAAAGGTAAATTTGAAAAAGAGTAATATTGTGGTTTTTAGAAAAGGAGGTTACTTGGCAGCAAGCGAAAGATGGTTTTTTAATGGACAGATGATGGCTGTTGTAAATTGCTACAAATACCTTGGCATTTATTTCTCTACACGCCTAAGCTTTACAGCTGCTTGTCAGGACCTGGCGAGCAGAGCAAAAAATGCCTTATTGTGTATTTTGAAAAAATTAAACATGTTAAATAATAACTCCTTGACAGTGTTTCTAAAACTCTTCGATGCACAGGTTCAACCAGTTGCTCAATATGGTGCTGAGATTTGGGGCTTAGATAAATCTGCTACTCATGTGGAAAAAGTTCATTCGTTTGCTCTTAAGAAATTTCTGGGGGTTCACATGAAAACACCGAACGAATGTGTTTATGGGGAAACACACCGTTATCCTATTTATATTAATTCATCTGTACGGTGTATTAGATACTGGCTGAGGATGGTACAAATGGATGACAATAGATTACCACTTAAAGCATATAATATGCTGTTGGGACTAGAATCGCGTGGTAAAAAGTCGTGGGTTACAGATGTTCGGGATTTTCTGTTTTTTAATGGATTCGGGTGTGTCTGGATGTGTCAAGGGGTTGGAAATGTAAATGCTTTTTTGAAACAACTCCGGCAAAGATTGATTGATAACCGTTGGCAAAACTGGCATGAAAATATCCGGAACAGTGAGCGATATTCGTTTTATAGAACTTTTAAGACATCCGCTGGTTGTGAAAAATATATCTCACTTAATATTGACAGGCATATTAGAAGTTACCTAACAAGATTTAGATTAGAAATTACAGACATCAAAGCGCATCAGTACCGATATGCAAATACTAAAAACGTTGACATGCTATGTCCTTTATGCAAAAGCGCGAATGAAGATGAAGTGCATTTTCTGCTTTGTTGTCCTGTCCTGCAAGATTTAAGGTGTGAATACATACCTCGGAAATTCTTTGAAAACCCCTGTTTGTTCCGAGCTGCTCTCCTCATGGCAAATCAAAAGGAAGACGTACTGAAGAGCATGTGCATTTATTTATATAAGGCCTTTAAAAGGCGCACTATTATGGTCAGTTAAAGGAATCCAACTCTAGTATTTATTGTATACATTTTGTATGCTTTTCTGTCTGTTTCTTGTTGTCAACTATGACATGCTATCTTGCTGTATGAAGTATCATTATTGGTATTGTTGTATTGTACCCCCATCAGAAGGGGCCATGGCCTATACTGATTAAAATTTTTCGTTCGTTCGTTCGTTCGTTCGTTTCTCTCTCTCTCTCTCTCTCTCTCTCTCTCTCTCTCTCTCTCTCTCTCTCTCTCTCTCTGCTCTTCTCTCTCTCTCTCTCTCTCTCTCTCTTCTCTCGCTCTCTCTATCTCTCTCTCTCTCTCTCTCTCTCTCTCTCTCTCTCTCTCTCTCTCTCTCTCTCTCTCTCTCTCTCTCTCTTTAAAGCCTGGTCATTCTCTCCCTTCCTCCCGCCCACACTTACCTTCTTTCTGTCTCTCTGTCTCTCTGTCTGTCTCTGTCTGTCTGTCTGTCTCCCTCTCTCTCTCTCTCTCTCTCTTTAAAGCCTGGTCATTCTCTCCCTCCCTCACGCTCACTGCCTCCTCTGCTTTTTCCTGCCTACTCTCTCCCTTCCTCCCGCCCACACCCACATTCTCTCTGTCTCTCTCTCTCTGTCTCTCTCTCTGTCTCTCTGTCTCTGTCTCTCTCTCTGTCTCTCTCTCTCTCTCCATCCTGCCCACTAACTCCCTCCCTCCAGCCCATCGCCTCCTTCCTTCAGTGCTGCCTACTCTCCCCCACCCCCACCCCCCTCTTCTGCCCACACTCTCCTTCCTTTCATCCCGCCAACTCTCTTCCTACGTTGTGCCCCCTCTCTCCATCCGTCCGCGCTTCCCTTTCCCTCCTCTTCCCTCCATTCTAGCCACTTTCTCCTTCCTTCCTTCCTTCCTTCCACTCTGTCCTAGCGTTCTCTCTTCGTCCCTCTGTCCAGTCCGCTCTCTCCTTCCCTCACACCTGTCCACATTCTCATCACCCTGCCCACTCTCATCTTGCCTTCGTCCTACCCACTCTCTCCTTCCCTCCGCCTCGTCCAATGTATTTCTCCTCCTGTCCTACCCACTCTCTCCTTCCCTCCATCCTGTCCACTGTATTCCTCCTCCTGTCCTACCCATTCTCTCCTTCCCTCCGCCTCGTCCAATCTATTTCTCCTCTCCTGCCCACTCTGTCCTTCCCTCATCCTATCAACTCTACCCCTTCTCCATCCTGCTAATTCTCTCCTTCTCTCCGTTCCGCCCACTCCTTCGTCCCCTCCGTCGTGCCCTGTACCCTCCCTCCATACTTCTCACTCCGTCTTTCCGTCCATCCTGCGAATCCCCCCCACCACCACCACCACCACCACATTTATCCTTCACTCCATCTACCCACATGTTCGTTCCTTCTCCCCCCCCCCCCCCCCCCCCGCCAACTCTCACTCTCTCCTGCCCTGCTCTATTCATCCTCCAGTCCTACCCCTCTCTCCTTCCCTCCATCACGCCCACTCTCTCCCTCCCTCCGTCCTATGCACTTTCTTCCTCCCCCGCCCCCCCCCCCCCCCCCGCCCCCCATTCGCTCACTTCCTTCTTTCATTCGTCCTGCGCATCCCCCTCCCCCATCCCTCTCGCCCACACACTCTTCCTGTCCGTTCTGTCCACAATCTCCCGCTCTTCATCCTGCCACCGTGGTCTTCAGTATAGCCTGCCGGCTCTCCCTCTTTCCCTCCATTCTGCACTCACTCTGCCCCCTTTCCCTTCTCCTCTTATTCAGTCTATCGCCCCCCCCCCTCTCTCTCTCTCTCTCCAACTCTCTCTCTCTCTCTCGCTCGCTCTCCTCTCTCTCTCTCTCTCTCTCTCTCTCTCTCTCTCTCTCTCTCTCTCTCTCTCTCTCTCTGTGCCTTTCGCCCACTCTCTCCTTTCCTCCCTCCAGGTCCTGTCTTTCTCTTTCCTGCAAAATCTTTCTTTCCCTTCTCTCTACCAACTCTCTCCCCGCTCCCACCCTTTCTGTCCTTCCCTCTATCCTTCCCACTCCCTCCCTCCCGCCCACTCTCTCCTGCCCTCAGTATGCATACAGCCCTTCTCCCTTTTACCCAGTGTGTCCTTCACTCTATTCGACACACGCTTTCCCTCCCTTTTCGAATGACACAGATTAGATTTTGTTTTACATGTAATGGGCTGTCAGACATTAAAGGACAGTCGGTGTTTCAGGATCAGCCGGGGATCAGATTGCAAACTGGCCATTTTTGGATAATGGCAAGCATATCATGATGGACCAAAATAACATGCTATCAACAGAACAACTTAGGTTGTTGCTTGTTTTTTTCCTGGTCAGTTTGATAGCTAAAAGTCCTCCCAGCAGCTGAGCCAGGGATGATTATGAAGCTTTGACCTTTCACGTGTTTCCCCCAGTCTAGTTTGTATTATGAAATTACGTACAATCCTCGTTCTAAGCTGGTTGTCGAGTCAAGACCAATTATATGTCATACATGCACACACAACACACACACACACACACACACACACACACACACACACACACACACACACACACACACGGGTGCACGCGCGCATGTCTATTTAAGACCGACACCAGATTAAAACGGGGAATTAATGGAGGAAACCCTGCGAATTATCACTGAGAATTTTTTTTCGTATTCATTTTTTTTTTCATTTTCAATGCAACAGTTAAATCCAGATGTTTACATACGGCATGTTCCTACATGTAAAAGTGTTCCATTATGATGTATGAATTGAACGAGAATTACAGACATTAGACAGTTGAGTTTTCATGCCCTTTTCCACATGAATTCGTAAACAGAAGATTCAGTGCTGCGTACAATAGTTACCTTCGTTGTCTAGATCCACGTCTCTTCACAACAGAGTGCGTAAACTTACTCTATAACTCAACTATCTGGTCACAGAGTTAACCACATGGTATGACTTCAATGCGCAATGCTTGATAGCGTCTTAACCGTTCTTCCATTCTTGAGTCTAACCTAGTTACATGTTGTCAACTGAGGTTGCTGTTTTTGCTTATTTTCAACATCAACATGACAGTTATAGTGTTTCTGTTTTCTGTCAGGCACGTTGAGTGGTACTTTCAGCATAACGAGGGCTCAGTCGTAGGATGGGAACAACGGAGGTGGGGAGGGGGAGGGGGGCGGGGGCAAGGGGGTTGTCTGGATGTCGGGTTGCAGACTGACGTAAGTGCTTATTGCTGGCACCAACGATGCAGGATCTCCCATCTCCGTCGTCAGTGGTGTTGTCGTCGGCATTGTCCTACTTGTCATTGCCACCAGTGGTGTGTTCACAGTCTGGCAGGATGACAGAAGACTGGTCTGGGTGAAGGTGTTGGGTTTGCCCACACTGGATGATATGTGTACCCAAAGCCTGGTCTGGGTAAAGGTGTTGGGTTTGGCCACATCTAGATGATATGTGTACCCAAAGCCTGGTCTGGGTAAAGGTGTTGGGTTTGCCCACACTGGATGATATATGTACCCAAAGCCTAGTCTGGGTGAAGGTGGTGGGTTTGCCCACACTGGATGATATAGGTACCCAAAGCCTAGTGTGGGCGAAGGTGGTGGGTTTGCCCACACTGGATCATATAGGTACCCAAAGCTAGTGTGGGTGAAGGTGGTGGGTTTGCCCACACTGGACGATATAGGTACCCAAAGCCTTTTTCAGTGACGTTGTGGTCTGCCACCATCGTTGGCGGAGATGCTGTTATTCCTTTTTGTTGTTCTTGCTACCGCAGTCTCTATCAGTGGTGTGTCACTAGACTGGAATACGGTGGTGCTAATCTCCCCTTGGATGATGATGATGATGATGATGAGATGATGATGATGATGATGATGATGATGATGAAAGGAACCAAAGCAAGTCCACCAGACTCGCTCACTATTTGAAATCTACAATCAGGTTTTTTGCTCACTCTAATCTTCATTGTGTGGGAACAGGACCCTCACTCCACCCCCATTACCTCTTTGGTGTTAGCAGGTGCATGTACCTCGTAATGATGAACGTGTATTTTGACACATCGCCAGTTTTGACAGTGACAAAGTTATTTTGTTCCCAGGAGTACAGCGTAGACTTTGGTTTGTTTCTGTTCATGGTGATGGTCACTGAAGAAATCTTATTACGCAACAAGCACTGACACTGTCGCGCTGATGTTCTTCCTCATATAGCTTCTTATATAGAACCAGTATAAAACCGTTCTAGTGTGTTCAAACAGCATGCTTGAAAAACCAAGGAAAAGCTCAGGTTTCCGCTCAGTTATTTTGGTATTTTAGTTAGCTACATCACCCTCCTTCAAGCCCAAAGTTTGGTTCATCGTCGATGACGTAACTGATGTCTCTCTTTTTTGAAACCCTGGAAACTTTGTGTCATTCCAGGATTCTGCATTGGTTTCAACAAAGTTTTATGTGGAAAGCATCACCGTAACGTTGAGAAGATTCGTGAGTATCATAAGCCAGGCGTTTATAGCACATACTCACCTTCATTGTAACTGACAAACTTGGCTGCAGTCGGAAATTGACGATGACCATGTAAAAAACAACGCTCTGCATCTTTTAGGATCTTGTTAAGTGAAAGATTCAAGTAAAGTGCTCGCTAGTGGTAGGCATGATCAATCCATGTGTAGGTAATATGAATAATTGTTCATGTTACCGCATGTATTTCAGATTTTAATGGAAGCGCAAGCTTGTTTGTATATGTGCGTGCGTGCGTGCGTGCGTGTGAATGCTTCTGTATGCTTCTGCCTTCAGACACAACCAGTTTTACTCTACGCCGTCGATCACTTTCAGTTTCGGTTTCATCAAGGTGGCGTCACTGCGTGCGGACTAGTCCATATACGCTACGCCAATCCGCTAAGTTTTGAGACCACACTGCGCATGGTCTTTAATCTGATAGATACATGAAATAATAACTAAGATGAGAGAATTGAAGAAGAGGGTCTCGTGCCTACGACTTAGCAGATGTTTGACCGACGCATTAGCCCAAAGGCGCAGGTCAGACCTTGAGTATTAGAACTAGAGGAGCGCGTTATAGAACAGCTTCAGTAACAGTTTGATTCCACACAATATCTGCAGTATGGGTAAATGCTTTTGACACCTGTCGCGTGGTGCTCATGTTTGGATATATACACTTCGTACTTGAAAGGAGAAAATAATGCTCCTGAGCCGTAGCGTAGGTGATCAGATTTTATTGTCTCTGATCTAGTTCCTCAGGATGACAGTTTTTCTTTTCTTTTCTTTGTTTTTTTTTTCTCTATTTCTTGTTGATGACATCACACATTATGATGTCTGAACTTGTGTAATATATTTATGACGTGAATTCTTTGATCTGTCCAGTTGCCAAAGATGGACATTATGTAGTTGTATTGTTTTTTTTTTTGTTTGTTTGTTTTTTCCTCTTGAAAAAGAAGTGGAATATGATCTGTGTACTGTTTTCTTCCTGTGGAGGACTATTGCTTTTGTTGCATATGATAATGGCTCACGAAATTAGAATATATGATGCATAAAAACAGCTGATGATGGTTCACGGAAAAAAAGAAATTATAACGCATAAAAATCAGATGATAATGGTTTACCAAAATGGTTTACGTGATATGGTCTCCAAGATTAAAAGGCAGTCAATAGAAATAGAAAAGGTGCAGAGAAGAGCAACTAAGCTAATACCGGACATTTCTGATTATTCATATGAAGACAGATTAAGGTACCTAAGGTTGCCATCCCTCAAAGCCAGAAGGAAAAAGGAGATCTGATCCAAACTTTTAAAATTTTCAATAACCTAGATGATATTGATCAAGCATGTTTTTTTGAACCTGCACTAACCAACATAACCCGTAACAGTTGTGACAAAATACAAATACAGCAATTTAATACTAATATAAGGAAACATTCCTTCAGCCAGAGGATAGCACCAATTTGGCATAAATTAACTCTGAACATCAAATGTGCACCAAATACTAACTCTTTTAAAAATCTTATCGATAAGCATAAAACAATGACTGACATCATGTTCGACTTTGATGGTCGAAAATAAAAACTGGGCTCGCTGTGGACCTGACAAATGAAAGAGCACACAAAGAAGGGGCATTTAAAGCCGCGAGGCTATGATGAAATAATCATCGCCCCTAAACCTGAACCTGAACCTGAAAATAGAAAAAAAATGACGCATAAAAGCAGATGATAATGGTTCACGAAAACAGGAAGAACAGACAAACTTGCAAAAGTATGTGTGGACAGACTCGCAAGCAAAATGGGGGAGTAAAACGTGCACGAAAACTGGATAAACACCTCACCTTCCTCAGGACTACTCGCAGATCGAAGCCCCGAAACTTGATTAAGAGTTTCTACACATGGAAAAGGTCAAGGTTGGAGGCCCCCATGTTGGGGGCGAGCATTTCCCAATGCAGCTACTCAGAAAGGGAGTTACTAGAACAGCAAAAAGGGAAATCTCCAGGTCAGAGCGTAACAAACGCAGGGGGAAAAACGTTCCTCTCGCAAAATGGATGTCAGGATAAGGCGGTAAGCCTATATTGCGAACTCTCGTTTCAGGTCTTACCAACCCGGGGTAAGCCTATTTTGCGAACTCTCGTTTCAGGTCTTACCAACCAGGGAAACCCCTGTTAGAGCAACCTTCACACCAGTAAGTTACAGTTCGCAGTTGTTATTATAGTCATGATGTATTAAAATGTCTTTGTGGCTTCCATGATGATTACAAGTTCTCTTCAGTTCTGACCGGGCAAAACAAAGGAACTCAACACCAAATGTCCATCTGACTTCATGTTGCAGGGCCTTCCTCAGGTTTTCCCCGTACTGCGCCTGAGGCTCTTCATATCCTCTTCACTGGACCTCTGCTCTGCCTTCTTGGGGCGATAGTCTTCTTGATCTGCTGCTGAAGTTCCCGCAGCTCTCTCTCTCTCTCTCTCTCTCTCTCTCTCTCTCTCTCTCTCTCTTTGCTGAATAGGGTGGAGTTGCCTGTCTCACGCGCACCCCTCCTTTGCCGAGGCATGGAACTCGCAAGGAGCTCCGAGGAACCCGTAGGCGGCATTAACAGGCAACAGAACACACAGAAAGAGTGATCTATATCGGAAAGTAGCCACGGAGTAAGAAGCACAACTGAGTTCATAGCGGGGGAGGAGGGGGTGGGGTAGCGAATAGGAGGGGTGGAGAGTGCGGCAGGATAGAGAAAGGACGGGGGAGGGAGAAAGGCCAACACAGAGCTTGGGAAAGTACAGAAGAAATTCAGAATGGAAGGGAGACCTGACGAGCGTGTGGACACAGGGGAAGGTCTGCTGTGGATGTGGGATGATGGCGGTGGCGAGGGTGAAGAGACGATAATAAGCCTGTAGTGACAGGGGAGGGTGAAGAGACGATAATAAGCCTGTAGTGACAGGGGAGGGTGAAGAGACGTAATACTGTAGTGACAGGAGGGGAAGAATAATAAGCCTGTAGTGACAGGGGAGGGTGAAGAGACGATAATAAGCCTGTAGTGACAGGGGAGGGTGAAGAGACGATAATAAGCCTGTGTGACAGGAGTGAAGAGCTAATAGTGTAGTGCAGGGAGTGAAGACTATTTTCTTTACGACAATACTTTTCCTGGGAAGATTGTTCTCTCTCGCAATGAAATATATGTCATTGCGTCACGGATACTACAAACAGCGACGATAGTGTACCCCTTTCACGCCGCCTCTTCCACTTGCCCTCTATCCCTTTCTCCTGTGGAATGACGTACGTCTAATAAAGTCGGTCATTTAGCGTGTGCAGGCTATCAACATCGACATGAAAGCCGTGGAGGGAGGACACACTTACTTTGGGTTGCCCAGCTTGTCTGAAAAGCTCCATTGGTCATGTTGTTTGCTGAACAGGCATCCTAGAGCAAACAAACAAGCAACCAAACAAACAAATACATGACTGAGTGATTCCAGACATTATCATCTACTCTGATCAAATTAAATGTCGGTCTTTCACATGACGAGGAAAAACGAATAAAAACATGAAAAACAATTATTCGTAGCATTTTAAAATAAATAAAATGAAAAGCAAAACAACTGATTGTAAAACAAAAACAAAAAGAAGAAATAAACAGTACTGACAAGAAACTAATAAAAATAAAGGAACAGCAAAACACGAGTGCGCACACAGCGTTTCCTTGTAATTTTGTGTGTGTGTGTGTGTGTGTGTGTGTGTGTGTGTGTGTGTGTGTGTGTGTGTGTGTGTGTGTGTGTGCACGCACGCGTGCGTGCGTGCGTGCGTGCGTGTGTGGGTGTCATATAGAGAGATATTCGGACAAATAGATAAGACATGTCCGTCTCACTGGCGTCCCGCCTTTCTCTTGTCAACTGATATGCTCCCTCACCCTCCTTTTTGAAGGCTCCCTTCCCCCCTTCCCTCCGCCATCCTTGATCACAGCCAAACTCACCCAGTCCTTGTCAAGCACCCGCCCCCACTCCCACCCTCACACTCCATACTTGTGATTCAGGTTTAAGGCTACGTGCAGAGTGGACCCGGAGCCGGCTATGCAAAGCACGACCGTGTCCCACCCGGTTCCACGACCGGCAAAATCACGGCTCTAATCACACGGGTCGGGCCGGGTGCACTATGCACGACTTTGGCCGTCGCCATTAAGTTGGAGATGAACCAGAGCACGGTTTTTTTCTCCCAGACGGGCGGCGCACGGCCGTGCAAAACACGGCCGGGTCCGGGTCCACTATGCACACAGCCTAAAGGGACACTAACGTTCTACTAGCTCCTTGCGAGCTGACGACAGTTGATGTGGAGCACAGTGATGGAGGCACGCAAGCATTGTGGAGCGCAACCTGCGGTGAGAAGAGAGATCCTTGTGCAATGACAACATGAAGGAAGAATGGAATCCCCTGTAATGTTGTAACACAAGCAGCAGTGACATCCCGTGTAACGTTTTATCACGAGGCAGCATTGACATGACATCCGCATCATTGACATACCGCAGCATTGACATACCCTGTAGCGGTGCATGTAACACGAAGAGACAGTATCACCCCCTTCTCACTCTTTTACGCAGTGTAACACAAAGGAACACTGATGTCCCATGTCACGCGAATTAGAACTGACATGAACAATAACGCTAACGAGAGAGAGCAAAAAACATCCGCTGCTACATGAATGAACAGTAGCATTCCCTGTAGCATTGTAACGTGAACGAAGAATGACAACCCTTGTAACACTGTAACATGAGGAAGCATGGACATCCTCTTTGTAACGAAAGGGAGCAACAACTTTCAGTTTAACGTGTAGTATGATGGAGCAACGGTATTCACCATAACGTCGTAATAAAATGGAGCACTGCCATTTAGTGTAATGCTGTAATGCTAGGGAGCCGTGACATCAAGTATAACACTGTCATATAAGCAGTGAAATCATTGAAAGACTAGCTGATGGTATCCATAGTTACGCTGTAATGTGTGTGTGTGTGTGTGCGTGTGTGTGTGTGTGTGTGTGTGTGTGTGTGTGTGCGCGCGCGCGCGTGTGTGTGTGTGTGTGTGTGTGTGTGCCGGGGGGGGGGGGGGGGGGGGCGGGGAGGAGTAATGACACCCATTTTAACAATGTAACATGAGCAAGGACTTCTACTGTAACTCTGTAACAGGAGAAGCATTAACGTATTATGTAACCGTGTTATACATGGGAGTACTGATATTGCCTATCACATTGTAATCTGTGGAAATAATGGCATTACCTGCATCGTGGTGACACTTGAGCAGAATGACATCACCCATGATGTCGGAACATGAGGGCAGAAAGACATTCCTTGTAGCGTAGTAACGTGAGCAGGATGACATCCCATGTATGGATGTAACCTAAGTGCAGAAAGACACATTCTGTAAATTTTTAGTCTGACAGCAGAATGGCATCTCTTGTGTTCTTAAACCATGAGGGTAGAATGGCATCCGCTGTAACATTGTAAGATGAGAGCAGAGTAACATTCCGTGTAACGTTATAACATGAGAGCAGAGTGACGTGCCGTGTAGCATTGTAACATGAGAGCAGAGTAACATTCCGTGTAACGTTGTAACGTGAGAGCAGAGTGACGTGCCGTGTAGCATTGAAACATGAGAGCAGAGTAACATTCCGTGTAACGTTGTAACATGAGAGCAGAGTGACGTGCCGTGTAGCATTGTAACATGAGAGCAGAGTAACATTCTGTGTAACGTTGTTACATGAGAGCAGAGTGACGTGCCGTGTAGCATTGTAACATGAGAGCAGAATGACGTGCCGTGTAACATTGTAACATGAGAGCAGAATGACATGCCGTGTAACATTGTAACATGAGAGCAGAGTAACATTCCGTGTAACGTTGTAGCATGAGAGCAGAATGACATGCCGTGTAGCATTGTAGCATGGGAGCAGAGTAACATTCGGTGTAACGTTGTAACATGAGAGCAGAATGACGTGCCGTGTAACATTGTAACATGAGAGCAGAGTAACATTCCGTGTAACGTTGTAGCATGAGAGCAGAATGACATGCCGTGTAGCATTGTAACACGAGAGCAGAGTAACATTCTGTGCAACGTTGTAACATGAGAGCAGAGTGATATGCCGTGTAGCATTGAAACATGAGAGCAGAGTAACATCTTGTGTAACGCTGTAACATGAGAGCAGAGTGACGTGCCGTGTAGCGTTGTAACATGAGAACGGAGTGACATTCCGTACATGTTATTGTAACTCGAGAACAGCGTGATGTTACATGAGAGCAAAGTGGTGTTCCGTGTGACATTGTAACATGAGAACAGTGTGACTGATATTCGGTATAACATTGTCTCACGAGAACAGCATGATGTAACATGAGAGGAAACAAAATAAAATGTCGTGTAACATTGTAACATGAAGGCAGAGTGACACCCTTCGTAATGGGTCTACAGTGAGGACAAAAACGTGAAAGAATTTGAGAGACGTAATCGTACCTTTTTATAAAAGAGAACAACGAGGAGAGAGAGAGAGAGAGAGAGAGAGAGAGAGAGAGAGAGAGAGAGAGAGAGAGAGAGAGAGAGAAGAGAGGAGGAGGAGGAGGAGGAGGAGGAAGCTGAAACAAACAAAAGTTAAAAAACAACAAAAGAGATAGGCTAGAGAAAAATAACAGAACAAAAGCAAAGAAATCAAGAGAGCCAGAAAAATCTCGAGAAAGAACAAAAGATTAAAACAAATGGACGAGGAGATAAAGAATGAAAAAGAAAAAAGAAAGACACACAGACGACAGGACGGACAGAAAGACATGAAAAAAAAAAGAAAGAACAAGAAGAAAGAAAAAAAGACAGAGGGACGGACAGACGGAAAGACAGAGAGACAGAAAAGAAAAGAAAGAAAGAAAAGAAAGAAAGAAAGAAAGAAAGAAAGAAAGACAGAGGGACGGACAGACGGAAAGACAGAGAGACAGAAAGAAAAGAAAGAAACAAAGAAGGAAAGAAAGAAAACTGGGAGAGAGAAATGAAAGAAAAGAAAAGAAAAGAAAAAAGGAACCAATTTGGTGAACGAAAGTCAAGCATAAGGAAGTCATCTCGTTAGGCTGGTGGCAGGGGTTATTGGTGGATTCCAAAAGCGGGACGAGGAGAGAGAGAGAGAGAGAGAGAGAGAGAGAGAGAGAGAGAGAGAGAGAGAGAGAGAGAGAGAGTGCGTGTGTGTGTGTTTGCTTATTTGTGTGTGTGTGGGGCGGGGGGGGGGGGGAGTGCACGGCGCACGGCCCCGTGTGTGTGTGTGTGTGTCTATGTGTGTGTCTGTGTGTCTCTGTGTGTGTCTGTGTGTGGGTACGTGGGAGCGCACGGCCCCGTGTGTGTGTGTGTGTGTGTGTGTGTGTGTGTGCGCGCGCGCGCGCGCGTGTATGCGCGCGTGTGTGCTTATGTGTGTGTGTGTGTGTGTGCTTATGTGTGTGTGTGCATGCGTGCGCGCGCGGGCGTATGTGTGTGTATGTGTGTAGTGGAAGAGGGAAGCGGGGCAGGGTGGAGAGCATTATAAGAAGCTTCTTAGTGTTGCACAAGTCTCCCTTCACCCCACATTCAGAGAGAAAAACTGACCTGAAACGGTAGGCTGGCAGCTGTTCTGCAATATCACAATGCCAGTGCTACGTAAGAACAAAGGCACATAGGAGTCCAAGAGATGCGACAACAGCAGCAGCGGGAACGACGACAACGACAATTACAACAAAACAGGACCATTGAGACGCAGTTCATTTTGATTAGGTTGTCATCATTGTCGCAACTGAACTCCTGGTGTCAGGGGTGCTGTTGGATTCTTTTTGAACCCTTGGTGGTGAGAACACCACAGAATTATGGACTGTGGTGTGTCTCTGTTTGACACCAAAAGCACAGACACAATCAGCCGTGTCTCCCTGATGAGTCCGATCCAGCGGACGAAAGGCCTAGGAGCAGGCAATACAAATAGATGTGCCTTCGAGAGGGATTACGGTAGTTCCCTCAGGCATCTAGTGAAGGGTTTCTCATATTTATAATATATTCCCATTTTCTTTATCTTCAATTTTTTTTTTCTAAAAGTTCAAATCTTTGCCAAGTCATTACTATATTGACTGAAGAATTGTTAGCCTGCACTTGTTTTCCCCCACTACTTAATTGTTCAACATTATATTGTTTGGTCAATCAGTGGGAGATTGCATCTCTTAGGAGATCCAAGTAAAGGTTGTTCTGTACAATTCTTAGCCACTTACAATGCTTGGGTTATTGAACAGCAGAGCTGACCACTCAGACTGTTCCACATCTTTTGATCTCCCTTGCATCCTTGAATGGATCCTCAAGCATAGGCTCAAAGATTGTCCCCTACATCTTATACTATTTGCATAATGCTTCTAGTTTTTCAGCAACTTTTTTCCTCTCCACACTTTCGTTTTATTCCATTTACTATCCTTCACTGGCTGCTTTGGGGGTGCTGTTGGATTCTTTTTTGAACCCTTGGTGGTGGGAACACCACAGAATTATGGACTGTGGTGTGTCTCTATTTGACACCAAGAGCACAGCCACAATCAGCCGTGTTTTCCTGATGAGTCCGATCCAGCGGACGAAAGGTCTAGGAGCAGGCAATACAAATAGATGTGCCTTCGAGAGAGATTACGATAGTTCCCTCAGGCGGCTAGTGAAGGGTTTCTCATATTTATAATATATTCCCATTTTCTTCATCTTCAATTTTTTTTCTAGAAGTTCAAATCTTTGCCAAGTCATTACTATATTGACTGAAGAATTGTTAGTCTGCACTTGTTTTCCCCCACTACTTGATTGTTCAGAGAGAGAGAGAGAGATATATATATATATAAGAGAGAATTGAATATATATATATATAGAGAGAGAGAGAGAGAGAAAGAGAGAGAATTGAATAGATAAACATATATGAATAAAGCCATACACTCTAATATCAGTATGTCTTTAATATAGAAAGCACGAATAAATGAACTTGAAATAAAGATATCATGTTAGCTTCTGGGTGGAGATAGGAGTGTTCAAATAAATAAGACAGTGATTAGTTTACTAAATAAAGAAACGAGCCCGTGTCTGTTTCATAAAGAAGGCGTCACATTCTGTGGTGATAGAGTGCAACTCATCAATTGCATAATGCTACACAGTGAGCAGGAGGCAAAAATCAGTAGACAGGGAAAGACTTGGTATAGGGGTAAGAGGACAGGGAAAAGGGGAGAACAAGGTATAAGACGTACGCAGCGGGTGAAGAGGGGTGTGCATGGTGGGAAACTCACGGATGTGACTCGGCAGATGTCCTTGATCTACTACGCACTGACCCAACGACCTGGTCAGACCGTCAGTGTCCCGTCAACATGGTCTATACCAGTACCACTAAGATCACTCTGTGTGTGTGTGTGTGCGTGTGTGTACGTGTGGGTTCATGCGTGTGTTTACGTGTGGATTCGTGTGTGTGCGCGCGCAGGTACGTATATATATATATATATGTGCAGTGCTTTGTAAGTTTGCATGCATATGGCAAACATCTCTCTCTGTCTCTCTGTCTCTTTCTCTCACTCTCTCGTGTGCTGTCTGTCTCTCTCTCTCTCTCTCTCTCTCTCTCTAAGGATCCATTAGGTTGAATTAACAAGCAAACAAACATAAGGAAAATGGAATCCTTATCTGACAATAGCTGCTACGTGGGAAGAACGGGTAGAGTGTATGCATGTGTACATGTGTGTGTGTGTGTGTGTGTGTGTGTGTGTGTGTGTGTGTGTGTGAATGGAAGGGGACAGGTGGGGGCAGGGCAGGAGTAGATAAAGGAAGGGGAGAGAGAGAGGGAGCCCAATAAATAATGTATGGGATTGTGCAGAAGGGGTTCAAAACTGAAGAGATGTGAAGATGTGTGTGGAATGGAAGGCCTGGTGTAGATGTGAGATGATGATGACAGTGGTGTGGATGTATAGATGATAACATATCCTTTGGGTGCAAGAGGAGGGGGTGGAGGTGTTATTTCTTTAGAGCAATCCTTCTGGGGCAGACTGTTCTCGCTCAATCTGTTATATTCAGTTGTATCACAGGTACATCAGGTAACAATGATAGGAAACCCCACTCATACCGCCTCTTCTACAGCTTCCTTTTTTTTATCTTTCCTCCTGTGGACTGATGTGTATCTAATTACGTCTATCAATTACTTTGCTTCAAACGCCAGAACGCTAAACTCAACAAGAATTATTATGTCTGTTTGTAAGAAAGCATACAGACTATGCATGGTGTGTAAGAGACTGTTTGGGAACAAAGGGGAAAAACGAAAAAAAGAAAAGAAAACAGATAGAAAGAAAGAAAGAAAAAAGAAGCTAGTAGTGGAAATTGTTCTTCTTTTTTCCGCTTTTGTTCGCAGATGAAGAGGACAGTGTGAAGCACCAAAAAATGAAGAGGTGGATTTCGGCCTTAGGAGGAAAAAAAAAGGTGCTCCATTGATCCGACAACTGATTCCACAAAGAAGGTCTATCAATTAGCATGGGCATGCTGTCAACATCAAAACAAAAGGCATGGGGAGGGAAAACAAGTAGGTTAGGTTGCCAGCTTGTCTGGACCGGTCCGTTCATCATGTTGGTTACTGAATGGGCCCCAAACAAAGCAAATAAACAAACAAGTACATGGCTGAGTGAATTAAATCATCATCATCTGCTCCGATCATATTCAATGACGGGTTTTCACATGAACAAGTAAAGCAATTATAAGAAAAATGAAAACGAAATGTTTATCAATAAATAAACGAACGAAAAAGCTGAGCAATGAACTGCAAAGCAATATCCCAGACGAATAATGGGTAAAATGAATAACAACAACAGCAAACAAACAAGTAGACAAGCAGGCAAACACACACACACACACACACACACACACACACACACACACACACACACACACACACACACACACGCCGCGCACACACACACGCATGCGCGCGCGCACACACACACAGAGTGTGTGTGTGCGTGCGTGCGTGCGTGCGTGCGCACACACACAGTGTGTGTGTGTGTGTGTGTGTGTGTGTGTGTGTGTGTGTGTGTGTGTGTGTGTGCGTGCGTGCGTGTCTGTACATGTGTGTGTGTGTGTGTGTGTGTGTGTGTGTGTGTGTGTGTGTGTAGGTGACATCCCGTGTAACATTGTAACAGAGCAGAATGACTGCTTCTCTAACACTGTAACATGAGATCAGAGTTACATCCCGCGTAGCGTTGTAACATGAGAACAGAGACATCATGTTAACCTCCCGCTTGGCATTGTAACATGAGAACAGAGCGACATCCCCGTATGATGAAACATGAGAGCAGAGTGACAACCTGTGTGCCGATGCAACATGGCAGCAGAATTACACCCTTCGTAACGATATACGGTTCAAAGTAAGATGTGGAACAGTGAGACCAACACTTTCGAGACGTAATCGGGTGTAAAAAATGTTCGTAACTTTAAAAGAGAACAACGGGAAAAGAAAAGAAAGAAAGAAAGATTAAATAAGGTAAAACAGTCGGGAGAAAAAATGAAGACGAGAAAGGCTAAAAGAAATAGAAATAAAACAAAGAAATCGACGGAGATGTCAGTAAGAAAAAAAGATCGAGAGAAAGAAACGAAATGCTGTAAGACAATTGGACACAAAGGATAAAGAAAGAAAGAAAGAAAGAGAGAAAAAAAGAAAGAATAGATAAGAACGAAAGAAGAAGGAAAGAAAGAAAGAAAGAAAAAGAAAGAAAGAAAGAAGGAAAAGAAAGAAAAGAAAAGAAAATGAATCAATTTTGCGAACGAGAACAGAGTTTAGGAAGTTATCTCGTTAGGTGGGTGGCAGGAGTTATTGCTGGCTTCCATAAGCAGAACGGAGAGAGAGAGAGAGAGAGAGAGAGAAGAGAGGAGAGAGAGAGAGAGAGAGAGAGAGAGTATAATGTATGTTGTATGTGAGTGTGTGTATATATATATATATTTTTTTTTTTTTTTTTCACAGGTAAAATTCTCACTAAAACTCACACCGCGCCTCAACAAAACGACGTCAACAGGATGATTTGAATAAAATGAATACTAAAACAAGTTGAACGTCTTTTCCCACAGGGACAACTTTAATATTCAAGCTTTCGCCACGAAGGCTTCTTCAGGAATAAAACACTTCATAAAAGGTCCAATTCTTAGAATGTGACTTCTCCTCAGCAGTCACAACAATCTGTTTTAGCACACACACACCCCACACACACACACACACACACACACACACACACACACACACACACACAACACACACTCAAAACCCCACCCCACAAAAACACACACACACACACACACACACTGCACACACACATACCCACACACGCATACACGGAGGGGGGGGGGGGGAGGGAGGAGGGAGAGAGAATGAAAGATAGAAAGAGGGGTAGAGTAGATAAATAGAAAAAAAGTTAGGAGGGGTCTTCGATAGAAAGAAAAACAAGAGAAGCATGTAGCACAGTCGGTCTGTTGAATAGCAGACACAGGTACAAGGTAGGGGAGAGTGGTTGAATAGGAGGGGGAAGTACACAGACGAAGGGGGGGGGGGGGGGGAAGGGGAGGAGTACACAGACGAAGGGGGGGGGGGGGGGGTTCTGGAAGGGGGGTAAGAGGAAAACCAAGGTATGTTTAATTCCAGGCTTATGGACATGTATTATATGGCCAACCCATATCAACGTATCAGATGAAGGTTGCGGATCTGATGTGTAGGAGCTTGGGACAATCGCACACACACACACACACACACACACACACACACACACACACACACACACACACACACACACAACCATGCACACACACACACACACAACGCACACACACCCACACACCGCGCGCGCGCGCACACACACACACACACACACACACACACACACACACCACACACACACACACACACACACACACACACACACACACACACAAACAGACTGACAGACACACAGACAGACAGACACACCCACACGCGCGCGCACACACACACACACACACACACACGCGCGCTGAAAGTGACGCCTTCCTCACGAAACAGATATCGGGTTGTTTCTTTATTCAGTGATCTGTTCAATTTCTTCTTCATTTGCAAACTCGCATTCCACCCGAAAGCTAACATGATGTCCTTGTTTCAGGTTCTTTTATTCGTGCTTTTATTTCTGTTGAAGATACACAGATATTTGAATGTATTGCTTTGTTTATCTACGTTTATCTATTCAATTATCTTTTTTTAATTCAAATCCAACACCAGGAGTTCAGTTGCGAGAACAATAACAACCTAATCAAAATGAATTGAGTTCTCATTGTTTATGTGTTATTGTTTTTTGCTATTGTTGCCGTCACTGTTGTTGTTGTTGTTGCTGCTGCTGCTGCTGCTGCAGCTGCTGTCTCTCTCCAATTCCTTTGTTTGTTCGTACGCAGCACAGTCATTGTGATATTGCAGGGTTCCAGCTCTGCCAATTTTTTCTCTGATTGTGGCGGAAAGGGACAACTGTTTAGTAATAATTTGTCTAATGACGCTGTCCACCCCATCCCGCTTTTTCTTCCCCCTGTACACACACACACACACACACACACACACACACACACACACACACACACACACACAAAACACACACACACACACACACACACACACACACACCACACACACACACATATAAAATATATATATATATATATATATATTTCAGATCACTATGTTATTGAGGTTGTTTTATCATTGTGATTTGAAAATATGTCAGTTACATTTTACAGTGGTGGTTTGTGACAGGTTTTTACCTAGTTTGTAGTTAGTTTTCAGTTTACACCCCCACCCCCCCACCCCCACCTACCTTCTCGCTCGTTTCCTCCTTCTGCCCCTATCTGTACATACCCTCCCCTGTCTTCTAATGATCTATTCCTCACCTTCATGACTCTTTTCCATTTCTCTCTCTCTGCTTCTATCTCTCTCTCTCTCTCTCTCTCGGTCTCTTTCTTTCTCATGTTGCCCCCCTCCTCCCCTCTCTCTTTCTCTCTCTTTCTTCCAAGATCTCTTTTTTCCCCTATCCCCCCCCCCCCCCCCCCCCCCCGAACCCCCGTTCTCCATCTTTGTTTCATTGTTTTCAAATTGTGCTTCCTGACTTTGCCTGCTAAGATGGAGCCCATACCTCATTTCTTCCCATCCACCCCTCACCCCGCCTCACATCACCCCACCCCCGTACTTCCCCCTATTATCCCATCCTCCGTTTCCCCTTGTCCCATTCTGTGTGCTTGAGTGCGCGCGCGCGCGCGCGTGTATATATCCAGATATATCCAGATTAACTCCCGGGAGTTAATCCAGGTGTGTAAAAGTTCAACTCCCTGCCCCCTAAGGGGGGTCAGTTTTTCACAGTTTAGAATAACTCCCCTGGGAGTTAATGTGTACACGTGTTTTCTGACTCCCAGGGAGTTACTTTGTAACAGAGGGGGAGTTAATCTGATCATGACTAAGATGACTCCCCACCCACCTATTCCCAGGTGTCTTTCGGTAAGAGAATGGAGAAGGGGATTTAATGTTCATGATCATCATCATCACAGGGAAAGGAAATGTCCGTGTACATATTCATGTGCTCATCTATGCATGTCCTTGACATTTTACTATGCCTTTTTGTATATAATCTGTATGTAAAGTCTGTATATACATGAATTAATGGTTTGATGCCTTTGGTAGAAATACTATACCTTCAGTCTTTGGCGTTCTCTCTCTCTCTCTCTCTCTCCTCTCTCTCTCTCTCTCTCTCTCTCTCATAGAATCTATGCGACTATCAAACAGTCACCCATAAGCGTAGGCCATTACACTCAAATGGTGTAGAAATGGAAAAAATTCAATTTTTCATTGTGTCATGTCGTCAAATTAGGAAGTGGGGCGGGAGGGGGGGGGGGGGTTGAGAGGGTAAGGAAGGTGGGGAGAGAATGACGAGTAGTCGCGACGTGACGTAAAATTGTTTGTATTGACTCGCTACATCTGGGAGAGAAGGAAGGAGAAAAAGGGTTGGCATAGATTAGAAATTTGTGTGTGAGACACAAGGGATAGAGAAAAGAGGGGTGTGTGTGTGTGTGGGGGGGGGGGGGGGGGTGCCTGTTTCTGTACAATTTGTACAAGAGGGTGGCTGCTTGGGACCGAACTGATGAAGTTGTCAAGGGACTCGTCACAGGTGTGGGGCTGTGCGTGTGCCAAACTAAAAACGAAAGTCGGCCAGCCAATCAGAAAAACACACACATTTTTCAATAAAATTCAGGATACATGACTAATTCACAGAAACGAATAATATCGAAGGAAACAATTCTACCTGACAAGTCTTGATCGGGCAAGTTAGTGTAGGATTACACACACACACACACACACACACACACACACACACACACACACACACACACGCACAACACACACATTTCGAAAATACATATTAAAGATGCATGGGTGGTAGCGAGGTGCGGGGAGTGGGTGGTGGGTGGTGGGTGGGAGTCATTCTGTGGTATGTCAGAATAACTCCCCTGGAGTCAAACTGAAACAGAGAGGGAGTTAGTCTTTTTATATTCTGGTTTAACTCCCAGGGAGTTAAAATTTCCAAATGAACAGTTTAACTCCCTGGGAGTTAAACCATTCGGGGAGTTAAAACTTTTCGTTACACCGGGCTTGGAACTCGCAAGGAGGAAGAAGAAGGAACGCTTATGCGGAGTTAACAAGCAGATATATAGAAAATGATCCTTATCAGAAAATAGCTACAGAGTGGGAAGGACGTGTGGAGTGTGTACGTGTGTGTGTGAGTGTGTGTGTATGAACGGGAGGGGGCGGGGGTGGGGGTGGGGGGGGGAGATGGGAGAAGTGAGGCATAAGTGGAGAAAGGAAGGGGAGAGAGGAAGCCCAAATAGGGTACGGAATGTACAGAAAGGATTCAGAACTGAAGAGACATGGAGAGGATATGAATAGAGAGGAGGATCTGATGTGGATGTGAGATGATGATGATGACGGCGATGAGGATTGCTACATAACAATACATCCTTTTGGGGTAAGGGAAGGGGGGGGGGGGGGGGGGGATGGGCAGACATTTTTTTTAAAGATTATTTTCTCTCAATCTAATGTTTCAACTGCATCACAGATATTTCATATAGCAATGAGAGTGAACCCAATTCACACCACCCTTTACATCGGCTCCAGTCTTGTTCTTCCTGTGGAATGATAAATATCTGATCAAGTTAATCAATGAACAGGAGCATGCTATCAACATCAAAACAAAAGGCATGGGGAGGGAAAGATTGTAGTCTGTGTTACACGCTTGGCTGGGCTGCTCCATTGCCCATGTTGTAAAGTGCACAGATCGCAAAGCAAAACAACAACAACAATAACGACAACAACAAACAAACAGACAAGCAAACGAACAAACAAATACATGACAGAGTGAACACAGACATTATCATATTATATTCTGATCCAATTAAATGTCGGTCTTTCACATGAACAGATAAGATAAAAAAAAATTATAATGGAATGTTCATAAGAAATAAGCAAAAGAAAACATTCAGCAATCAACTGCAAGACAACATACCAGAAAAATATTGGAAGCAATAAACAAATAGAACAAACACTCATGGGAACACAAGGTTTACCAGCACACACACACACCACACACACACACACACACACACACACACACGACACACACACACACACACACACCACCACACCACGCACGCATGCACGCACGCACGCACCACGCACGACACACAACGAGAGAGAGAGAGAGAGAGAGAGAGAGAGAGAGAGAGAGAGAGAGAGAGAG
>CM065725.1:41351805-41356805 GCA_033310375.1 Conus canariensis
AGTCAATACTTTGTAATTTCTTCATAAGATATTTAGGAGCAGAAAAATAAACTTCTTGGCCGTAAGTCAGCTTTGATCTAACCAAAGATGTTGCAAGAAGAGTCAAGCTTTTTGTTTCTTTACCCCAATTTTGTCTGCTTATAATTTTAAGCAAATTTAAGCTTTTTTGAGCTTTTGATAGACTGTTTTCAATGTGAAATTTCCATGATAATTTCGATGTAAAATAGACACCTAAGAATTTTGTGATGTCTTTGAATTGTAGCTCAGCTCCGTCGATAAAGAAACTAGGTAATCTTCTGGGAGGGTCACCAGCACTAAATACCATCATGTGAGTTTTTTCAACAGATAAAGATAAACCATTCTCTGTCAAGAAAGCACTTATCTTATCTAATTCAGACTGATAACAGATCTGAATTTGTTTCAGTTTTCTGTTTGAAATATACTTCAATTTTGCATCCAACCAAATACAAATGTCATCAGCATATTGAACAATCTTAACATTTTTTGATATCTTCTTAGAAAGATCTGATATCATAATACTGAAAAGATAAGGAGCAATGATGGATCCTTGAGGAACTCCCATATGTAAATCTCTCTGGGAAGAATATGCATTTTCAACTCTTGTTTCAATAGTTCTACAGGAAAGAAAATCTTTTACAAACGACAACATTCTCCCACAAATACCTGCTCTTTTCAGTTTAAATAACAATTGAGCGTGCCACACTTGATCGTAGGCTCGTTTAATGTCAAAAAATGTTGCCAGCACATTTTGCCTACGAGCAAATTGGCGTTTTATATTGGTAGATAACTTCACCAAGTGATCCGTTGTAGATCTTCCCGACCTAAAACCAACCTGATGGACTGGAATAACATTGTTTTTATCACAATAGTGAATTAGGCGAGCAGTTACTATCTTCTCCATTAACTTACATGTGTGTGAAGTAAGAGAGATTGGCCTGTAACTGTTGACATCTCTACAGGGTTTGCCATTTTTAAGTATGGGAACTATAATGGAATGTTTCTACACGGCTGGTAATTTACCTTCACTTCAGCATGTTTCCATTATTTTATGAAGATACTGCATCCAATTATCTGGTAAATGTTTCAGCATTTCACTGGAAATTTCATCACGGCCAACAGCTGTTCTTTTATTACTCAATGTTGAGATTCCTTCTTTTAGTTCCAAAAACGTAATAGGAGAGTTGAAGTATAAGTTATCGTTAGATTCTGGATCTTTAATTTCTAGTTTAGCTTCCTGATCCTGTCTGTATGTCTTACATTTTCTTGAAAGACCTTCTAGTCTGCTGTTTACTGGAAAGATATCAGCAAACTTTTCCGCTTTTTGATAAGCTGTTGGAAATTTATTATCTTCAAATGTTACTTTGCACTTAGGAATGAAAACCCCGTGCTTCATATATTGAATTTTCTTCCATATTTTACTACTATCTGAAGGAGAACTTACCTCTTCTTCACAAAAGCTTGACCAATATTCACACTTTGCTTTGGCTAATATTTTGTTATATGCTGATTTAGCCACCTTTGAATCTCTGAGTTTAGATGGAGATCTACTGCATATATAGATTTTATACTTAGAAATCTTTTCTTGTTTTGCTCTTTCACACTCGTCTGTCCACCACAAGTTCCCTGCGTATTTAGATGTAGAAACACACGAACATCTGGGAATAGAAGAATCAGCCGCGTGAAGAACAGATCTTGTGAAATGATCATACATAAGATCCACGTCTTCATTTTGAGGAATGTCAGTAGAAGAAGATATTAAAATTGACGTAAATTTATCCCAGTCTGCTCGATTGTAATTATATTTCCTGATTTTATCTTGTATTGAATTAACAGGACCCAACTTTTCGTTTAATCTTATACGTATAGGAAAATGATCACTACCTAGTGTATCAGGAGAAGTTTCCCACATACAGTCTTGAGCTAATTCAGGAGAAATGAAGGAGATGTCAATGGCTGATGGTTTATGACATTCTATATCTGATATTCGTGTGATGTCACCATTATTCAGTAAGTACAAATTTGAATCCACAACATTTTCGACAAATCGAAGGTTTGTGGTTCTTTTACAACCATCGTCCCAGAGAGCTGAATGCGCATTAAAATCTCCTCCTATGAGCCATTTTTCCTTATTAGGTAAGTTTCGCAACCATTCTGTATTATCATTATCTGGACCTTTTGGAAGATAGACGGAAACAATATTAACAACTAGGTTGCTGTTGAATTTTACCATAGCAGCGGAAGAGTTTAAATGAGGAATGTTCAAAGGCACTGGAGATTTCATAGGATGGTAATCAATATTTCGATGAATATATATTGCTGTATTGATCTTACCAGACTGATCTTGATTGTACACAGGTGGGTAATGAAAATTCGGAATATGGGGCAATTTATTTTTACTTACGTTTAAAGATTGTAGTAATAAGACTTTAAACTGATTTGATGACAAATGTTGTATCAGTTCATCAATATTTCTGATAATGGAACGACAATTCCATTGGAAGATGTCAATATCTGAAAGCTCTTCCATCAGAATTATCTACATTTACTGGAAAAAAAGGAGATCAGTAGAATAAATGATAACAGGATTATTATCTGTGTGAAGCTGACGTAGTAAGGCTAGCCAGATGTGGAGACTGCGAATCTGCGCTGGCCGGAAGTGAAGTCGTCACATCAGAGTAGGCAGAATGTGAAGAGGTCACCTCAGGGCTTACAGGAAGAATCATCTCCTCAGGACTGATATGAGGAGATGAAGTCACCGCAGGGTCAGCAGTAGGCGGAGACGTCACCTCAGGGCCGGAAGGAGAAGAAGTTGACGCCTCAGGGCCAACAACAGGAGGAGTCGTCACCTCCGGGCCAACAGGAGGTGTCTCCTGAGGGCTAGCAGGAGGAGGTGATTCCTCAGGGCCAGCAGAAAGAGGGGGAGTCTCCTCATGGCCAGCAGGACGAGGGAGAGTTTCCTCAGGGTCAGCAGGAGAAGGGGGAGTCTCCTCAAGGCCAGCAGGACGAGCGAGTTTCCTCAGGGTCAGCAGGAGAAGGGGGAGTCTCCTCAAGGCCAGCAGGAGGAGGAGGTGTCTCCTCAGGACGAGCAGGAGGAGGAAGTGTCTCCTCAGGGCCAGTAGGAAATGGAAGAGACTCATCAGCACCAGCAGGAGGAGGAGGGGGAGTCTCCCCAAGGCCTGTAGGAGGAGGGAGAGTCTCCTCGGAGCCAGCAGGAGGAGTAGGAGCCTCCTCAGGGCCAGCAAGAGGATGAGTCGTCCTCCTAGAAACAGCAGAAGGACGAGACGTCACCTCATGGTTGGCTGAAGGTGGAGACGTCTCCTCAATAACAGCAAGCGGTGAAGCTGTCTCCTCAGGGGTATCAGGAGGTGTAGTCGTCTCCTCAGAGGCAGTAGAGGGTGTAGACATCTCCTCAGGAACAGCAGAAGTTGAGCGGGATGAAGAGAAAGAGGACATGAATGTTTCCAACTGTTTCAGGCAGCCGATCTTTTCACGCTGGGATAGGAAAGATGACGCATGAGGGAGAGAGGTTGAATAGATTGAGAGCAAATTTTGAAACACATTTGAAGGGTCTTCTTGTTGTCGAAGAACGGAAGTAGCAGGGAAGACAACAGTTGACAGAAAAGAAGAGAATGAAGGGGGAGTACGGCCAAACTTGACAGCATCAGCATACAAATTCTTCGCACTAGAGCAGGATGAGGAGTTGATTGAGGGTTCATATGTGATCTTGGTGTTGTTTGCTGACTCACACTTAGCATCCGCCTTCTTTACTGCTGCCATGGCGTCACAAAAGGGCATGCACTGTTTGGATCTGAGGGTGGCTGCGGCCTTGACCACACTCTTTGCTGGGCAGTGTCTGTAAGCAGCAGAGTGCTGCCCTTTGCAGTTCGCGCATTGTGGGCACTCTGCCTTACAGTCTTTCCTTGAATGTGAGCTCTCCCCACACCTGCTGCACTTCCCCTGCTTCGCCCTGCACTGCTTCCTGGTGTGGTCCAGTCTCTGACATATCGTGCACTGTCGGACGGGAGGCCTATAGGGGTGCACAGAGTACGATTTGCCATCAATCTGTAATTTATCGGGAAGACGTGGGAGGTTAAAAGTGATTTTGAGAAGTGTGCTGTTTTTCTTCCTTGTTTGTATTTTGTCAACATTCAGTACACACGAACATTGTTTCAGATTGTCTTCTCTCAGATTTTCGAATACAACGCCGAAGGTTTTAACAGATGGTATGCGGCAGCTAATGTCAATCCCTGCTAAATTAGAAGTAGACAGAAGCTGATTTTTGTTGTTTTTTTGAAGCACATTCGAAGTACTCTCCAGATCGAAGACGACGAACTGCTTTCACCTCACCAACTGAGCCTATAAATGCCTGTTTGAAGTTGTATCTCAGATATTGAAGCTTTAAAAAACCAGAACCCAGGTCTCTCAAAATCACGGGAAAAGGAGTTGGGGATGGCGTATTATTAAGGAATGTCCGCTCTTGATATTTTAGGTTGGTCTCTTTTCCCGGAGATTTTACAATAATGCTACCTTTGTTAGTGGATGTTACTTTAGATGAATTGTCTATGTTAAATGGCAGTGCCATCTTTAAAACACACACACACACACACACACACACACCACACACACACACACAGAGGAAGGGGGGAGGAGGGTGCTAGTTACTTGAGGACCCGGAGAAGAACAAGAAAGCCATGACGCAAATAACATTTTCGACGTAATGGCCAAATGACGTACCGGTACACAGACGTCATTATTTTTGTTCTTTTTGTTGTTGTTGTTGTTGTTGCAGAATTCTTTTGGCATAAAAAAACAAACAAACAGAAATCCCAAATTATAATAATCACAACCGAAATAAAGCCTGAGATGACAGTCGGAAAACGGACGATTGTAGATAAAATGAACCGATGCTACCAATTATAAATGAATAAGCAGAGTAGAACGATGAAATAAAAGGCCAGATGAGAATCAGGATCACCAAG
>CM065725.1:41359305-41364305 GCA_033310375.1 Conus canariensis
TTTTCTTTTCTTTTGTTTTAATCTAAACTGAACGTTGGTACTTTACTAGTGTCGGGTCGGGTATATAAAAGCCGTGGTAGACATCGTGTTAGCCTACTACATTTCTTACTCATGATCATTGTGCTGAAGTATTGTTTATCCTCGCAAAAATGGAGAATATGGTGGCACATTTGAATTATTCACTCTTTCTTTCGTCATATCTCTCTCTCTCTCTCTCTCTCTCTCTCTCTCTCTCTCTCTCTCTCTCTCTCTCTCTCTCTCAATGTCTGTCTGTCTGTCTGTCTGTCTCTCTCTCTCTCTCTCTGTCTGTCTGTCTGTCTTCTGTCTGTCTGTCTGTCTCTCTCTCTCTCTCTCTGTCTGTCTGTCTGTCTGTCTGTCTCTCTCTGTGTCTGTCTGTCTTCTGTCTGTCTGTCTGTCTGTCTGTCTGTCTCTCTCTCTCTCTCTCTCTCTCTCTCTCACTCTCTTAAATTTCAATTTCCTGGACACTTTGTGTCTTTCCTTATGTTATCAAGTACATCATATGCATTGAACATCTCGAACGTAAATACAGACGCACTGGCATACATACACAGACGCTCGTAAATTGTAGAACTACACAAACATAGATGACATTGCTCCAGAACACAGTGTGTCCATCACAAAGGAGCATCAGGAAATAAGTTGTGTGGATGGGTGTGTGGATGGAGAAGCAAAAAACGGACAGGGGAATGGGGGAGAGGAAGGTGTTTAAGGTCGGATTTGAAGGGGGGGGGGGGGGAAGAGGCGCCAGTACCTGAGATTGAAAGGGGGAGGGAGAGATGAGGGTGGAGTGGGGATGAGGGAACTCGGGAGTTTGGCAGCCAGATAGGGGACTGAAGAATGTGTGTGGTAAGGGCAGTGAGGGCGAAGGGAGAGGGGTGTGTGTGTGTGTGGGGGGGGGGGGGGGGCAGAAGGAGGGGAGAGGAGATGAACGTGTGTGTGTGTGTGGGGGGGGGGGGGAGGGGGGGTAGGTGGGTATTTTGCGGGGAGGGGACGCAGAGCGGTGAGGAATACGGGAGGCAGAAGGAAGCATTAAGGGTGACCATGGCGACAGCATGCACAATGAAGGGAGATAAAAGGAGTGGGAAGGGGAAGGGGAAATCCCGTGCCGTGGCCATGTGACAAGATAAATGCAAGGTGAAATGAAGAGTGTGGGGGGGGGGGGGGGGGGTGGGAAGAGGAAGATTCCTCTGGGAAATGAGACTGGGGGCAGAAGATGATCAAGAAAGGAAAGCAAGGGGGGGGGGGGGGGGGGGGGGAGGAAGATGGGGAGAGGGTGGGTTCTGTAGGTTGTAGGCTAGACAGCGTCATCCGGAGTTTAAAGGGATCTTACTGGCTTCAAAAGGATTGTATTCCAAGGAAACAGTTATTTTCCACAGAAAACAGCTAATTACCCCAGAAGAAATGGAATTTTGCCTTACAACAACTTACTACCCTCAGAAAACAGCCATTTTATCAGAAAACATCTGACTCTTAAATCACTCATTCCTTGAAAATCAACTATTTTAGCGTGTAACAGTTAGTTGCCTGTAAGAAAAAGGTTATTTTGCTGTTAAAACAGATACTTTGTCTACGGAAGAGGTAGGAAGGAAACAGCTATTTCCCCATGAAAAACAGCAAATCATACCGGGAGAAAAAACTAGGTTTCCCGGTAAAAATGAGCTGCTTCAAATGAAATAAATGTTGTTTTTTTCCCGGGACTATGTCCCTTTTAACGCTAGAGCACTCCCACGAACTATGGCTTTAGATTCCTGAAGAAAAAAAAAACAAGCATGGCGCACACACCCTCAGTGCTGTTGTCGATGTATATAATGTTACTGTAATGGGCATAATACATACATGGTTACACGTGTAGGATCAAAGTTCACACCTAGGGGTTTCCTGCTTGTCTACGTTGCTCAGGTGATGGAGAAACTACCGAAGTTTGCACAGATGGAACGAACAGTCTTGTCAGCGTTTGGTAATATGTTTCAAGACAGAACACGGGAAATTGTGATCATTCTATATGTTAAAATCGCTTTTGTTCGGTTTTGTTTGTTTTGTCTTGTGGGGATGTGGAACGTGGGTGGGGCGTGCTCGTGTGTGAACAGAACAAGACACAAGAGGTTTGAACAGAAGAAAGTTTGATACCGTGAAACTCAAAAGTGTTTTAAAGAATAAATTAAATATCGATCAGTTACTTCAACTTTTGCTTGATAAAACTATCATGAAGACATGTAGCAATATGTTTATTTTCTCTAATAATGATAGAACCGGAGACAGATGAGTCTGAATGATGTGATGTTTAGCGGCCTCTTACGACATTCTTCATCTTAATTAATATAGTTGTTTAGAAATTTACCTCGTCTTCCAGTTCATGGTGTTTCACATTCTCTTTTTTGTTTTCTCTTCGAAAGCTTTTTGATGGCAATTTTATCATGTCAAACTATACACAGTTATTCTTAGTTTGCGTGAAGCTTGTCTAAGCCGTCTGTCTATATCCTCAGTTAGACAAGGTTAAGTTCTGTATTTCTTAAAAACATAGTCATAAAACTGAAAACGTCATGCATTTTCTCCTTTTTGTTTCATGAATGATGATACTCATTTGTAGCATCTTTTGTACCGTGTATTGCATTCTAGGAACGCTGACTGTGAACAGCACATGACAGAAGAGAAGGGCTACAGCCTTTGCTTACTTTCATAGTATATACTGACGTCAGCTATGTCCGAGAGATACAGACACTGCTGTGTTGGTCAGAAAATTTGAACTACACTCTCAGACAACGCATCCTTCAAGTGCGTGAAACTCGATTATGTGGTCCCTGTCCTCCCAACCGCGACCACAGCAAACTCAAATCTGAGTCGGAGCTGGTCGTAGTCCAAAAAATTCCAAAATGTAAATGACTCTGATGGACATCGGACCCACGTTCCTCAAATCGGATTCCGCCACGCTAACCAGTGCGCCACGACGGCTGATCTCATAATCAGTTTAATCCACGTGATCTTTGATTCAAACAAGTTTTGCCATTATAGGCTATAAGTCAAATAGAATCCCTAACTGTGTACCGCTATGGTAGTTTTTCATGCTCGTAAATAGTAACGTCTTTGGATCGGCGTACAGAGGGATTAGAATCGTCATTGTCTTGTTGCCATGGAATGAGAAATGTGTAATGATATCAGATGTCAGGCTTTTTATTTGCCGAATCTGGAATTCGGCACCTCACTGGTGCAAACAAGAACCATTCCAACAAAGTCCAAACTTCCCTGTTTACACGACATCAATTTGAATTTTTTTTTTCTCTTAGGGCTCTCAGATCTTGAGGTCAGCAAAGCCTTCAGCCACGACAACAACAACAACAAAACTTCATCAGGTATTCGTGAACTGACCACCTCCGTACAATTCTGAACTAAGGAAGCTCTTAGGGGAGACAAGTCTTATGCCAAGTTCGAACAAACCTAGGATCTGCCCTTTAAGTCAGATGGTAGTAAGAATATGTTAGTCAGGGGAAGTAATTTGCTGGAACGTGCTCAAGCACTTTGCGTGTCCTTTTTCTTTCTTCTTTTTTAAACAAATGGCAAAACACGAAATATATACGTCAATATCAACAGAACATTTTGCGTTCAATGAAAATATATAATGTTGTAGATACTTCTCAATTCATAAAGATTACATTCGCAGTGTCACTGCACAGTGGAAAATGTGTAATATTATCAATACTGTGAGCAGATGTTGGATCCATCCTAAAGGAACGCAACCTTTAGAACGGAATGAAGACGTTACTCTCTGTGTAGGCTGAGACTTGCCAAACGATTCCGAGTCCCCCTTACGAACAGATGAAAAAACAAAACAAAACAAAGCAGGCACGAGTGTAAATAAAACCTTCGCAGAAGTAATAGAATCTCCGAATTTAGATGTGTGTGTTATATAACCAACCACCTGTATCCCTATCACATTCCCCCCACCCCCCACCCCACTCCCACCCCATTCCACACGCAAAGGGATATTTTTTTTAAAAAAGTGAAAAGTAAAAGAGGGAAATTCGAGAGGCTGCATATTGTGGGCACTGAATACCCAGAGGCATCGTCAGAAAAAGTTCTTGATTGCTACCCCCACTCTTTCCACTCCATCCCTGTCCCACCCTCTTCTCCAGTCCTCAGAGGCATCTTACATGCCTGTGCCTCTCCTCTTTTCAATCGCCTCTTCAGGTTTCCTCTTTTCGACACCCCCCCTCCCACCCACCCCCCACCCCCCTTCTCTCTCTCTCTCTTCTCTTTGCCACCGTCTTCTCCACCCTCGTCGTATGTCTCATGGTCTAAATCAAGACGGGTGACCCCAGGAGAAAGAGAATCCGATTGTTCCGTCCACCAATCAGAACACGTTTTTCTGTTTATTGCACTCAGAGGAAAAGTAATGGCAATACATTCATTATTCGAAACCAGATTTCTTTTCTGACCTCGGGTCTTTAAAGACAATATTTGGCTCGTCTCTATGGAAGATAAAGTAGATTTTAAACGGGAAGGAGTTGAATTGGAGTGAAAGTTAAGTAAACCTTTTTTTTTTAATTTCTCTTATACAGGACTCCACAATACTCCATATGTTTTTGCACATCTGAACAGTTTTTGTTAAACAATGGCCATGTTCTGTAAGAGTAACGTCTGTGGCATGATTTTGTGGGAACCATATCGGGCGTACTCGCTAAGGAGCTCAATAGGGTTAGTCAAGTTACTCTAATTCATGCACTCCATGCGGAATAAAGCCAGAATGTGACTTTGTTTTTCTTTGTGTCACTTTGTGTTGAGTCCAGCTAGCTGTGTGAGTGTTGTTGGAAGCTGTTTTTGTTGTATATTATTGTGATCTGTTTTGTTGCATTGTGTTCAAGTATTGTTGTTATTTTGTGTTCAACGGTGACGTTTTTGTATTGTGTTTAGCTGTGTTGTGTTGTATTGCACACAACTTTGTTCTATTGCATTTCTGCTCGATTGTTGGTTTTTGTGCTGTGTTC
>CM065725.1:41371805-41374305 GCA_033310375.1 Conus canariensis
GAGAGAGAGAGAGAGAGAGAGGGAGAGAGAGAGAGAGAGAGATACAGACAGACAGACAGACAGACAGAGAAATGAAATGAAATAAAATTTATTCAGATAGGCCACAGCCCCTTCTGAAGGGGGATTACACTCAAAACTCAGCATGATAAATGTGACAACAACATCAACACAAAATATTACTAGAATGTATGGGGAAAAAAACAACAAGAAAATGATACTCAAATACTCAAATGCAATCTACTACACATGTGCGTGAAGTCTAATCTACTGACCCAGATATTAACTCCATACTAGGATTTCCATATAATATCGGCGTGTTAATACATTTGTTAGCTAACCGTAACAGCTCGCCTCTTAAAGGCTTTACATAAATGCATGCACAAATTCCTTGCAATAATTTTATTTTCGTTCGTCATTAATAGAGTCACACAAAACTGACATGGATTTGCATAATATTTAAATGGAATATATTCCTGCCGTAGGTCACTGTATGTCTCTTGGCAGTTGTAATTTGTCAGTTAACAAATCGAGCACAAGGCCCTCACAATCCTGTTTGGTTTCCCGATCTCTCTTTAGTATGCGATGAAATATAACATTGTTCCTCTTTCAACGCCATTCTAAAATCGTCCGTCTTTTGTTCCAGTTTCAGAGAGAGAGAGAGAGAGAGAGAGAGAGAGAGAGAGAGAGAGAGAGAGAGAGAGAGAGAGATTGGCCGACCTTCTAGCAGATCCGACAGACAGATAAATGAAACTGAAAGGGACAGAGCAAAACCTGCAGACTACAAAACAACATTGCATGCATTAGAAAGAAAAACAAAATGGGCCTAAGCCTAACCTGCGAAGGTCGAGAGTAAAGACACTTTTTACCCGATGACATTCAAACTAGGCCAGTGAATGAACTACCAGAAAAATACCCCGTGTGCTTCCCTGTGTAGCACGTGGGTGTTTTTGATCGGCAGTTGTGAGGTACTTGGTTTGAGCACGTCTTGCCATAAAGTTCCGGTGACTCTGAAATGATTGAGGTGGAAACACAACTTAGGATACGACCTTTCATCGTGGAAATTTGTCGCTCAGAACAAACTGCCTATCCCCTTAATGATTTAGATACTATTTCTTGTTTGAAACGGTTGTAAGTGCCCTGTGTGTGTGTGTGTGTGTGTGTGTGTGTGTGTGTGTGTGTGTGTGTGTGTGTGTGTGTGTGTGTGAACGTGTGTGCGTTCGAGCGTAGGTGCGTGCGTCCGTATTGTCTGTCTTTTCTGTCTGTCTGTCTGTCTGTCTGTCTGTCTGTCTCTCTCTCTCCTCTCTCTCTCTCTCTCTATCTCTCGATCACACATGCATGTATGCTCTCTCTCTCTCCGCGCGCACACACACACACACACACACACACACACACACACACACACACACACACACACACACACACCACACTGCGCTTTGGTGTTCCCGTGTTTCAAACAACCGAAACCCAAGAAATGTTTGGCTGACTGTCACAGATTATTGACGTCGTTCCTTTGGTTCAAAAGCAAAGACACAGCAAGTGTGTAACCCTGTTTAATAACATGGCTTTACTGCACTTCATAAACTATAGATTTTTTTTTTTCAACCATCACAAGGCTGTCATTAGGATTTGATCTCCTATGATGAGAGAGAAGAAGAAAGAAAAGCCCATTGAGGGAAATGATTAATGAGAGAGAGAAGAGGAGAGAGAAGGCGAGAGAGAGAGAGAGAGAAGCGAGAGAGGAGAGAGAGAGGAGACAGAGACAGACAAACAGACAGACAGACAAACAGGCAGGCAGACAGACGAAAAGAGAGACTGAGATAGAAAGAGATGGTATTGTCTATATAGGAGAAACTCAGATTAGCAAATGGCGATTAGGGTGTACGTACAAACATGCGTGGAAAAAAGACGTGAGACAAAACAGAGTACGAGGGAATAGATTAAAAAAAAACTACATTGAGAAAGAAGGGGGAAGAGAGAGACAGACATACAGACAGAGAACGAGTGAGCGACCAAAAGACAGACAGAGAGAAGAGAGAGAGAGAGAGAGAGAGAGAGAGAGAGAGAGAGAGAGAGAGAGAGAGAGAGATGGGGTGGAGAAGAGAGTAATTGGTTAGAAACAGCCTATTTCCTAAAAGCTACCTACAGGGAGGAGGGGTGAAAGACACCATGAGATAGAAAGGTCTTCATTGTTCCTTTGATGATAAGGATGGCAGCGCCAATGTTAGCTAGGTTACTCAAGGTCTGACCAGCGCATTGGGCTAATGCGTAGATCAGACAGACATCTGCTAACTCGTAGACACGAGACCCTCTTCATAAATTTACTCATCTTAAGTCATTGATTCATTCATCCATAAGCTTTATATCATACGCAGTGAGGGTCTCGAAACTTAGCAGAAAGTGGTGTAGCGTCTATGGAACAGTCCGCACGCGGTGGCACCGTCTTGATGAAACTGAAACTGAAACTGTTATGCTGGTATCGCAAGAACAGGATAAGACGACC
>CM065725.1:41376805-41379305 GCA_033310375.1 Conus canariensis
GAGCAGGCAATACAAATAAATGTGCTTTTGAGAGGGATTACGATGGTTCTCTCAGGCAGCTAGGGAAGGGCTTCTCATATTTATAATACACTCCCCCCATTTTCTTCATCTTCAATTATTTTTTTTCTTGTAAGTTCAAATCTTTGTCAAGTCATTACTATAACGACAGAAGAATTGTTAACCTGCACTTGTTTTCCCCCACTACTTAATTGTTCAGCAGTAGAAAGAAACTCGTGGAGAGCGTGGCAGCAGAGAGTCCTCAGAAGAGAAGCCCCCTTCAAGCAAGTGTTTCGGCCCTTATCTCCTGACACTCTAGGGGGGTTGGGCCACACCCGGTTCATGACTCCGGATGTCCCTCTGCTGCCCCTTTTTTTCCCATCTTGGGACGAGCCATGGCTGGGATTCGAACCCATGACCCTCTGGACATGCTCATTTTCCACTTAATGACTCGCGCTTTAACCACTGAGCCACAGGGACACCTGATATTTGTAGGGAAATTAAGCCTTATGAAGTTCACTTTTGTTCCTCCTTGACCAGATCCAGCTTGAACACCTCTCTGCCGCTTCTGCCATTGCTTTCAGGGCTCTGGTTTTTTCCTTCCCTGCAACTGAGAGCTGTTTCATGAGGCTGTATGCAGACGTTCCTACAAACCCCCTAGCTCCAATTTCTGCAGTGAGGACTTTGACCTGATAGCCTTCTCTCCTCAGGCTGTTTGCCAGATCAGCATACTTTTCAGTCTTGTAGATTTGAGCTGCCTCCATTCTGTTCTCATATGGCACCGTGAGCTCGATCATGATCAGCTGCTTGGTTGACTTAGAGTGGACTACTATGTCTGGTCTCATGCCACTCTTGCTGATGATCTCTGGGTGACTCTTCCATTCTGGGAGGTCTGCAGTGCACTCCCAGTCATCTGCCCCGTCCAGCAGACTCTGCCTGCATGTTTCGAGTGGCACTGTTGTTCTTGGCCATGATTTGCTGCCTCCTGCCGTGAAGAATGTTGCGGGTGCTTTTGGAGTCCTGATTTTCCCTTTTGTGGTGTTGGTACTAGCCCAGACTACTTGTACAATTTCTTTGAGCACTTGGTTGTGCCTCCATGTGTACCTTCCTTGAGCCAGGGCTACTTTACATGAGCTTAGGACATGCTCCACTGTTTGTTTTTCATGGCAGAGGGGGCATGCAGGATCGTCTGTTTTCCCCCACTTCACCAGGTTTGCATTTGAGGGCAGAAGGTCATATGCAGATCTGAGAATGAAGCTGATCCTGAGAGGGGCCATGTGCCAAATGTCATTCCAAGTGAGACTTCTTTGGAGTGCATTCTCCCACGTTGTCCATTGCCCTTGCTGGCTCTGCTGGACTGCTTTTTGGAGTCTTTTTTGGTCTTCTTCTTTTCTCATCTCCTGAATCATCATGTCTCTTTTGGCTTTTCCTTTGGCCTTTGACCACCATTCAGTTTTGGTCACCCCAGTCCCTGTCTGTTGGTCTGTGTGTGTCCTGTTATTTCTCTGATCTTGAGACTTTCTTTTGCAGAATCCATCGCCTCTTGAACTTTCCATTTTCTGCCTGTCTTCAGCTGGGGCTTAATTGCTTCTACCACCTTGTCTCCTGAGTCCTCCAGCATGCTTTGAAGTCTGATCTTCCCTGCTTTGTATTCCTCCAGGATGGATTTCAGGGGTAGTTTCAGCTTTGCTTGGCGACAGTACAGCGCTATGTCAGTCAGACAGGGTGGGACACCAAGCCATTTCCTTGTGAACTTGTTGATTTTGGCTTCCATTGCCTCCACTATGCTGGTGCAGATGTCGTATATCATCAGAGGCCATAGCAGCTTTGGTATCAGCATGAACTGCAGACACCAGACCTTGTATTTGCCAGGGAGCCCACACTGGTCAATGGTCTCCAAGCCTTCCTCCGCCATCTGCTTGGTTTCTTTTGCTCTTTGTGTGTCTTTCAGCGTATCATCATACCATCTTCCAAGGCTCTTGACTGGTTCTTCTGTGACTGTTGGAATGGCCTGGTTGGCAACACTGAAGACCACAGATCCGGCCACTTTTCCTTTCCTCAATGAGAGACTCCGTGATTTCTTTGGCTTGAACTTCATTCTGGATGAGGCAACTATGTCGTCCAGCCTCTCCAGCACATGACGTGTCTCGTCTTCTCTGGATGAAATCACTGTAGTGTCATCCATGAAGGCCTTGAGAGGAGGCATCTTGTATCCATCGCCAAGGTCTGTTTGTCTCGCGTTGTTTGTTGCTGCTTTCAAGATGAGTTCCATTGCCAGCACGAACAGTATTGGGGAAATTGCACAGCCCATTGCAATACCCACTTCCAAGTTGATCCAGTCTGTTGTGTACTCCTTGGTAGAGAACCGCATTGAGAAGCCATTGAAGTACTTCTTGAGCATGTCGCGGATGTTCTTTGGCACATGGTACATCTCAAGAGCCAACTGTATCATCTCATGGGGCACAGATCCATATGCGTTTGCCAGATCAAGCCACACTACGTC
>CM065725.1:41384305-41386805 GCA_033310375.1 Conus canariensis
TAACAGTGGGTGAATGTTGCCGGGTCAGCGTTTTTTGGCACGAGGAGTGCATTTGCCATGTGGACTACCTACGCCACGTGCATCAATGTGAATTGCAACTCAATGTGGCCCCGATTGTGGGGCTATAAATTTCCAAACCCCCAAAAGTTCAAATTATCCCTTCCAGCGGCGCCAACATAATGCCGAGACTTTCTCGTCAAGATCGTTGCATAGCAATGGGGCAACTGCAGGCCGGGGTTCCAATGAGGCAGGTCGCCATCGCATTCGGAGTCCACATTTCCACCGTCTATCGCCTTCTGGACCGCTTTCAAGCAAGAAACACCACTGGTGACAGACCGAGGAGTGGCAGACCAAGGGTCACCACAGCAGCCCAAGACCGCCATCTTCTGCGTCAGCATCGACGGGAGCCTTACCAAACCGCTGCCAACACAGCCAGGAACACCGTCGGCAACCATGGCAGGCCAATCAGCAGTAGGACCGTGCGTCGCCGACTGAACACAGTTGGTCTCCAATGCAGGCGTCCAGCCCGGCGACCTATCCTGACACTCCAGCATCGCCAGAACCGTCTGTAGTGGGCACAGATCCTCGTGCATTGGCGCCATCGGGACTGGGGCCGAGACCTCTTCAGTGATGAAAGCCGGTTCTGCGTCGACCCAGGCGATGGCCGCATCCAGATCTGGAGAAAAGCGGGGGAACGCTTCACGGATGCCAACATCACCAAAAGGGACCCATGGGGTGGTGAAAGCATCATGATCTGGGGGGCTATCGGCATGAATCGCCGTATTGGGCCAGTCATCTTCCAGAATGTGGGTCCAGGACGTGGTAACAGGGTCACTGCTGTTCATTACATCGACCAAGTTCTGAGGCCCCACATCCTGCCGCATTTCCAGCGGCATCCACAGAACCTGTTTCAGCAGGACAACGCAAGGCCGCACACTGCCCGTGCTACGCAGAACTTCCTGAGGCAGAACAACATCAATCTGCTGCCTCACCCAGCCCGTTCTCCCGACCTTAACCCAATAGAGCATTTCTGGGATGCCCTTCAGAGGCAGTTGAACCAGCTCAACCCCAGACCCCAGACAGCAGCTCAGCTTGCTGTCACTGTGGGCCAGGTGTGGTGGCAAGTCCCCCAGAGGCAGACCAACACTCTGGTGCGCTGGATGTACCGCAGGTGCACAGCTGTGATCAATGCTCGAGGTGGTCACACCAGATACTGACATTCTGCTGTTAACACAGGGTCAAGGTCAAGTTCATGTGACCTTATTTTCTACCAGAATGAACTTTGAAAGGACACTTTTGCGGTGTTTGATTGCTTTTTCTCACTTTCTATTACCAGTTCAAAGGAATCGTTGGCCAAATTACATCAAAATTTCTGTACAGTTTGTTTTCGCGTTTTTTATGCCTCTGAGTGTACATCAAAAGATAGTGCTTTTTCTGTTATTTGAACAAACAGAAAAGTCGTTTTTAACAGTGTTCATTCTTCAGACAGTACGACTATTTCAGATAATGCAGATCTTTTACAAGACGAGGCAGGTATGCATAACAAAACTTTGGGACGAAAAGTAAACGTAGTCTTCGTTGCATCTGCACACGGGGCATATGATATTTCTTTTATCTGTTTTGCACGTTTGTGTACATAAAGTCATGTTATAGGCTCTCATCAGAACTTTGTAAAAGCACGTCTTGCAAATCTATTCACGTTGATATTTTTTGTTTGGTTCTGCATTCATTTTAAACAGTCTGTAAATAACAAAATTCTGTCACTACTTTGAACATTGTTGTCCCCGCTTTGCCCTCTGCAAGAGAGGTCACGTTGTGTAAAATAAGTGAACGATAAATGTACAGATTCATGGCTCAAATCAAGTCATGCTAACCTAAAAGCTCATCTTGATAAATGCATTTGAATGGTCGCTTTCCAGGCGATTTTATTTCTGGCATGCAAAAATTGTATTATTTTCTCCATGTGAAATTGGGACTGCGTTTCCCACGGAGATGCTGTCTGTACAGTGCTGCTCCTCCTATTATATGTGTTACTTATTGCCTGTGTTCTCTTAGGTTTAGTTATGACGACGTGTTATTCTACAGAAATGTTACCCTGCACAGACATTTGTGCTGCCATAGATCCTCTTAAATGCAGAAAGTGCGTATTGTGCGCCGTCCATCACTTCATCTCTCTCTCTCTCTCTCTCTCTCTCTCTCTCTCTCTCTCTCTCTCTCTCTCTCTCTCTCTCTCTCTCTCTCTTCTTCTTCTTCTCTTCTTCTCTCTCTGTATGTCTGTACATGTTAGTGTTAGTGTGTGTGTGTGTGTGTGTGTGTGTGTGTGTGTGTGTGTGTGTGTGTGTGTGTGTGTGTGTTAGAGTATATATATATATATATATATATATATATATATAGCGAGAGAGAGAGAGAGAGTGAGAGAGAGAGAGAGAGATATGAATACATATCTCTCTCTCTATATATATATATGTGTTTGTGTGTGAGTGCGTGCGTGCGTGCGTGT
>CM065725.1:41404305-41406805 GCA_033310375.1 Conus canariensis
ACCCATATATATATATATATATATATATATATATATATACAGTCAACACACTCGGTTCCACAGTACCCAAGCCACAGTCTACAGCGCTAAAAGTATACAAAGAAGGATAACCAAGGTTCCCACACGGTAAGCACAGCCGTTCACAAACACAGTCGATGAAGAAGAAGAATGCAGATTCACAAGACACAGTAAACCATAGAAGAACTGCAGATTCACAAGACACAGTAAACCATAGAAGAACTGCAGATTCACAAGACACAGTAAACCATAGAAGAACTGCAGATTCACAAGACACAGTAAACCATAGAAGAACTGCAGATTCACAAAGCACAGTAATCCATAGCATAAGAACCGCAGATTCACAAAGCACAGTAAACTATACTACGCACAAAAAGTTAAGGATCAGTATGTGAAAACAGGTGCGTAATAAACTCAGTTCGCTACTGTTATTTATTTCTTAGTCCAGCCAAATTGTCATGAATTCTTGTTCAGCTGTAAGTGGGCGATGTTGTGTTAGTGCGAAAATTGCACGGGATTCTCTACTACTGAGCTGGGCCGCAAACGGAAAAGCGGAAACTTGCGAAAAATGACCTTGTTTTGGACCGTTCTGCCTGAACACATTGCACTTGCCAGAGGGAAAAATCATTATGCACGTGCAAGCACTGCTGTTTATGTGTGAGATGCTGTCGCTCGCTTGGCTATATAAGAAGACATTCCACCAGTAGTAGGCCTGATCTGACAATGCCTCCACGACGAAAATTAAGCGAGTTGGATAGGGGACGAGCTGTTGCATGGTTCCAAGATGGTGTTCCCAAGCGAGAAGTGGCCAGGCGACTTCATGTGTCCATCTCGGTCATTGTCCGACTGATTCAACGCTTCACAGCCACTGGGATTGTCCATGAAAGACGCAGATCTGGTCGACCGAAGAAGACAACCCCACGTGACGATCGTCTCATTGAACGACAAGCCCTGCAGACAAGAACAGCCTCTTCCAGCATAATTCAAAGGCAGTTCAGGGTGGCTACTAACATCAACATCAGCCAGCAGACCATACGGAACCGCCTACATGGGTTTAATCTCCGTTCTCGTCGCCCAGCAGTACGGCCACGCTTAACTCCAGCCCATAGGGCAGCACGCCGCGCCTTCTGCGCACGTCACGTGAGGTGGACACGTCAGCAATGGTCCCAGGTCCTGTTCAGTGATGAATCACGCTTCACCCTTCACCACAACGACGGCCGACTGAGGGTCTGGAGGCGCCCAGGGCAACGCTTTACTGACGCCACTGTCCAAGAAAAGGTGGCCTTTGGTGGAGGTTCTGTAATGGTCTGGGGGGCCTTCAGCCTTCACCACAGAACACCCTTGTATCATGTACAGGGTAACCTGACTGGCATCCGATACTGGGATGAGATCCTTCGACCGCTGGCTGTGCCTACACTGCAGCAGATGGGACTGAGGGCTGTCTACCAGGATGACAATGCTCGCCCCCACAGGGCAAGGGTGGTCAACGATTTCCTGCAGCAGTCTGGAGTCAACAGAATGGAGTGGCCAGCATGCAGTCCCGATCTCAACCCGACTGAGAACCTCTGGGATGAGCTGGATCGCAAAGTGAGGAGCCACCCCCCTCCCAGGGATGCCCAACACCTCTACCAGATGCTGCAGGCTGAGTGGCAGGCGCTTCCACAGAGGATCTTCACCAACCTGGTCAACTCGATGAGCACTCGCTGCGTCGAGTGCCAGAACAGCCATGGTGGTTACACGCATTACTGAGCTTTTGGGAGCATCAGTATGCCCTGTCTTGTGATTTCAATGACTTTGGGAAATCAAATTTGGATACGTACCCACTTTAATCAAATGTACACACCAAACGATTGCTCGAGATTGAAGGCAATTGTGTATCATTATCACTAAAGAATGGAATTAAATGTTGGCCAAACTTCAACGCATTGACTTTCTTATTTTGACAGTTATGAATTTTGTGAAAGTGATCCTTAACTTTTTGTGTGTAGCTTATATTGAATCCCTGGCGAACACGATTTCAGCAAAGTTCCATAGAACACAATAAACTTCGACGTATTGTTGATCTAAAACAAATATTAACTTCTCCGTGTATTGATATTACAGTGTTCACATCAATAAATTCACCCCACCGACACACATGTGGTGGTACAATTAGAGCACATAAATATTCTTGCAGGAGGTTTAAGTCACTCTCGGCGACACAGCATTCACAACATTTTTATAACAAATAAATTTCCTGGTACATATTTCGCTGGTACCGTCATCAGAAGTATCGCACATACACAGTGAACTTCGACGCACTACTGACTTGAAAGTCAGCCTCTCCACATTGTATCACTACGGAGAAAACGACGATTAAAACAAAATAAAGTAGGCTGGACACCAAAGCCTCGGTCGTTAGTTCTTGCTCTCTTCTCTCGTCAAAAACTGTTATTTTCGTCATGCAGTTATCTATGCCATTTCAAGTTGACGTCATAATTTA
>CM065725.1:41436805-41439305 GCA_033310375.1 Conus canariensis
GGGGCCCAGTACTTCCGTCTTCGGCGTTGGTTTTCTTGTCTCAGTTTCCCTCTCGTAGGCGACTTGCCGACCAAGGCTGATGAGCATCCCCTACCCTGGTTAGTTTCTCCGAGGCTTTCCTTCCCCGGGGCTAGAGGTTTTTATGCGCCTCTTACTCGCGTGATGAACCCGTCACAGGGCACATGGGGAAGTTGATATGGTGTAACAGTGCCACCTGTTACCCCGCCCCGTCCTAGTAGGAACATCGCCAGTTGGTCCGGGACTGCTTATTCGACCAGGCAAGCCTGAGTTATATCGCAGCTAACCCTCATATCTGGGGGCCGACCCCCCTATCCGCCACCCCGGGGACCCGCCGGGTTGGGGATAGTCGCCCCGCCCGGATTGTGGTAATGAAGGACGTATCGTTCGCCTGCACTTGTTTTATTTATACAGTCTATTCGTTCTGCGCCTGATTCTGTGGTCACTGGATGGGAATTTGCATTACTTAGGAGATCCCCGTAAATGCTTCTTAAACAGTTCATTTCTGTTGTGAGCATCGATGTAAATGACATTGCTTGGATTGTTAAACAGTACAGCTGACATCTCAACCTTTTTTTTTTTTTTAATCTTTAAGCATAGTCTGAAGTGTTTGCCGTTTATTATCTATTCTTCACTCACTTTTTACCACTCATTTCCTTCTTCCGATTTCCTTATTTTACCTTCGCTGTGTGCTAAGCCAGGTTGTTCAGCTGTGGTTTTCTCTACTTTCTGAAGAATACAATAAGATTATAGGCAGTACATCTTTGTAACATACCACTGGTGAACCAAACACACTCAGGCCAGGTTCTACTGATGAATGTCATCCAGGAGACGAAAGTGGACTCTGACCAGGCGTATCCAATGGTTCTATTCACAAGACAAAATTTTTGATGGTATCCATACGATGTCATAGGCGGCTGTGCGTTAATATCTACACTGGCAGAGACGTATCTGACTTTTATGGCTTTTTGGTCTGTTGAATTCTGTTTCATCAAGGAGGTGTCACTCACTGCATGTGGACTAGTCCATATACGCTACACCACATCCGCTAAGTTTTGAGACCCCATTCCGCATTGAGTTAAAGCTGAAAGATGAATGAATTAATGGCGAAGACGGGAAAATTGAAAACGAAATGGCCGAGAGGCTATGACTTAAGAGATGTCTGTCAGGTCCATTCAAACTGTCAGGCAGTCCTGATTGACTGTCTCCGTGAAGAACACACAGGGTGCAGTACACATCCTGATAAGTTTGGGGTTTTTTTGTGAAGCAGGATTTAGGTAATGTGCTGGTGAACCGAAAAATCCGGTGTTTGGAGGCTTTTATCTCTATCTATATATCTAGCTATATCTCTGTCCATCTATCTATCTATCTATCTATCTATCTATCTATCTATCTATCTATCATCTATCTATTTATCTATCTGTCTGTCTATTTATCTATATATCTATCCATCCATCTCTATCACTCACGCGCGCGTGCGTGCGTGCGTGCGTGCGTGCACACACACACACACACACACACACACACACACACACACACACACACACACACATACACGCACAAGCGCGCACACACGCATGCACGCACGCGAGCGAGAACGCACATGCGCACGCACGGACGCACACACACACAACACACACACACACACACACACACACACACACACACACACACACACACACACACACACACATACACGCCAACGAGAGAGAGAGAGAGAGAGAGAGAGAGAGAGAGAGAGAGACAGAGAGACAGAGAGACAGAGAGAGACAGAGAGACAGAGATACATAGAGAGAGAGAGGGGGGGGGGGGGGCTAGGTAGGCAGAGGGAAAAGGACGTGAAAGAAGGAGGGGGTGTCTTCCACGCTCTTGGCCAACGGATGTTTTGATATCGTGTAGTAGTCTTTCAGTCGGCGTAACACATATTTGGCTCTTCGGTCAGATACGTTATTCATCCCACTAAATCCCTCAGCATGAAGAAGCCCAGATAGAACAAATCCCCCGCCCTCCGTTCCAGACACATTGCATTTACTTGGTCTTTTAACAGTGGAATCCCGTCTGGGAAACCGATCTCTGTGACACTGGGTTATCCATGTCCTTGTTCTAATCTCAGCTTCTTTCCAAGTTTACATCTCTTTCGCTTCATCTCCTCTAAGTTTTCCATAGAATACAGTCTGTCTACATTCTCTACTTTAAAAAACAATCGTAACAAATGAATAAAGGCTCTCACTGAATGATCAAGTAGGTCTTTTCGGGTCTTCTGGAATAATACCATTGCTTTTATGGTGTCTGTGTGCGTGCGTGCGTGTGTGTGTGTGTGTGTGTGTGTGTGTGTGTGTGTGTGTATGTGTGTGTGTGTGTGTGTGTGTGTGTGTGTGTGTGTGTGTGTGTGTGTGTATGCGTGTGAGTGTGTGTGTGTGTGTGTGTGTGTGTGTGTGTGTGTGTGTGTGTGTGTGTGTGTGTGTGTTTTCGTGAATCAAAC
>CM065725.1:41444305-41454305 GCA_033310375.1 Conus canariensis
GCTGAAAGAGTTCTTGTTCCATAGATTTTCCTTGTTTAGAATTTACTAATTTCGTCGGGGAATTTTCTTCCACTATTCTCATTGTGTCTTTTTCTTTTGTGCCTTGGGAGGCAATTTGATGGTAATCATCTCTCCGTGTTGGTGAGAATACCGCACAACTGAAGATGGTTCATTTCTGCTGGACCATTTAGATGGGCGAACATTCCCACGCCGGATTCTGGTGATGAGTTTCAACCAAATGAAAACGTCCACTTCGTACAGACATAAGGAATGGTTCAATTCACCAGACAGAAGTTGATGGTGTCCATGCACACCGTAGGAGGCGGATTTACTATGTGCTTCAAGTATTTACACAGACACAAAAGCATCATTGCTCGCTGGTCTTTCCGTCCCTTTTAAAATGTCAAGCAGAGAGAGAGAGAGAGGGACACACACACACACACACACACACACACACACACACACACACACACACACACACATACACACACACACACACACACACACACACACACACACACACAGAGGTAGACAGACAGACAGACAGACAGACAAAGACAGAGACCAGACAGGTATCTTCCATACTCCTAGCTTACATAATATCTGTGATTTCGTGTGGTCATTTTTTTTTTTAGCTTGCTACTCTGTCAAATACGTCATCCTTCCCATTAAATCCCTCAGTAAGAAGGTGTCCGCTGAGAACCAATCCCCAGCGCCCTGTGCCAGACTTACTTGGTCATTCATCCTTTGAATTCCGTCTGGGAAGCGAATCTTTGTGACGTCGGAATAACTATTTCCTTTTTTTTCAACCTTAGTTTCCTTACACATGTAGGTCGATGTCGTTTAATCTCGTCGAAGGTTCCGTAAGAATACAGTCCAATCCCTTTTCACATAAAGAACAATATGAACGCAAATGAAAACTCTCATTGAATAGCTAAGTGATTCATCCCGGAATCCCACGAATAGCGCATGCGCGCGCGCGCGCGTGTGTGTGTATGTGTGTCTGTCTGTCTGTATGTCTGTCTGCGTCCGTGTGTCTGTATGTCTATCTGTATGCCGGTGTCTTTGTGCCGGTGTTCATAAACCAAACCTCATTTTAGATAATACCTTTGTCGGAAAATCTCTCCTTCTCTCTCTCTCTCTCTCTCTCTCTTCTCTCTCTCTCTCTCTCTGTGTCTCTGTCTCTCTCTGTCTCTCTCTGTCTGTCTGTCTGTCTGTCTGTCTCTCTCTCTCTCTCTCTCTCTCTCTCTCTCTCTCTCTCTCTCTCTCTCTCTCATTCACTGCTCGAAGATTTTGTAGTGCTGTCCAGTGTTTTACTGTAGTGAGAGAGAGAGAGAGAGAGAGAGAGAGAGAGAGAGAGAGACAGACAGACAGACAGACAGACAGACAGACAGACAGACAGACAGACAGACAGACAGACAGAGAAAGTATGTGTGTCTGTCCCTCTGTGTCTTTGTGCGTGTGCACGTGTGTGCCTGTATTTGTTGTGAACGCATGTGTGTGCGTATGTATCTGTGCGCCCCCCCCCCCACCTGCATCTGTGTGTGCGTGTGTGTGTGTGTGTGTGTGTGTGTGTGTGTGTGTGTGTGTGTGTGTGTGTGTGTGTGTGTGCGGGCGCGCGGGCTCTCTTGCCTAGAATCGTATTTATGTATGTTTACATGTGTGGGGGGGAGGGGGAGATGAAGGAGGGGGCTGGCCATGAGGAGTCTACCCAGCAACAAAATGATCAGTTTCCCCGTGTACAAGGTCCTCAGTGTCTTGGAATCGTCCCTATGCGTCAAGCTCACGCTGTTCCCAAGATGTCACTGGATCATTTCACCAAAACACTAGCTAGTAATGAAACCACCTCTTAAGGTGTGGTGGAGAAGGGGACGGAAAAACCAGCCCCAAGTGAAAATCCAAGAACAGAACCCAGATCCTCTCCATTCCTAGGCAACTGCTCTAACCACTGAGCCAAAGTTCCAGTATAAAGTGTGTGTGTGTGTGTGTGTGTGTGTGTGTGTGTGTGTGTGTGTCTGTGTCTGTGTGTCTGTGTGTTTCTGTGTGTGTGTGTGTGTGTGAGAGAGAGAGAGAGAGAGAGAGAGAGAGAGAGAGACAGACAGACAGACAGACAGACAGACAGACAGACAGACAGATAGAGGCAGACATTGTCAGATTAAGACAGAGACAGGTGGAAAAACTTGCAATGGAGACTTACGAATAGCCAATCCTAACCTTCCCAACATTTTTATTCTCATCAGATAGGGAGAAAATTTTTTTTTTTTTTTTAAACGAGCAAACCACTTTTGCTTTGAGCGTCAATTATTGGGAAACAACATAGCATTTGCCTCAACAATACCTTTTTCTATCAACCTCTTCTTGGCAGACACAGAAAAAGAGACTAAAAAAAAAAAGAAAATCAGAACACGGTTCGTACGATGTGAGTGCAGAAGATTGTGGTGAGTGTCGTGTCTCAGAAGAAAAAACAATGTGTTCGTTCCTTTGTGAGACCAAATGCCAGAGAGTCTCCAGATGAACACACACTTTGGGGGAAGCCTGAACAAACGGTGGCTGCTTTCATGGCGATAATAACCTGATGCTCACGTGCGTTTTTTGTCGGAATGTCACATTGTGTTGCGATTGAAAAAGCTTGAGACGTGCGCTTTCCCTGTCTGGACGGTCAGACACAGCATAGAACAGCACGTTTTAAAACGAAGAAAAGAAATCAATTTTTCTTTGGCACTAAGGTCTTCGTGTGAATCGGAGGCTGTGTGCTGGTGTGGATAGGGGGGCGGGTGCGCGTAATTGCCGATCAGGTAGGAAATATTAGTACATTGTAATATGTATGTGTTGTAATTTTGCTAATACACACACACACACACACACACACACACACACACACACACACACACACACACACACACACACACACACACACACACACACACACGCACGCACGCACACACACACATACACGCACATACACACATACACACACACACACACACACACACACACACACACACACACACACACTGGCATGGAGAATACAACGGAGGGGGAGTGGAAGGATAACAGAGAGGGGGGGGGTGAGAGAAAAAGAGAAAGAGGGAAAGAGAGAGAGAGAGAGAGAGAGAGAGGGAGAGAGAGAGAGAGAGGGGGGGGAGGAGATGTCGAAAGACAGAGAGACACACAGGGATAGTCACACACACAAAAAAGAAAGACAGATATATATTGAGATATTCGTGTAGAAGATGACGAGAGGTTCCCTAGATTTCACTTTTTAGTAACAAAAGGAAATGGGTGTTTCCTTTCTTTTCTTCACGTTGAGAGGTGGTTGACGAAAGGAATGCCGTATTGACGTATATCATTACGAGAGAGCATCAAGAATGAAATAAAGGCCATGTCGAAACTGCGCTGAACTTCTCACAAGCACACTCCCTCACCCCCCCCCCCCACCCCCCCACACCCACACCCACACCCCACACATACACACCAACTCGCATCCCCTCTACTCTTCCTTCGCACAATCACCTTTCAGATACAGTCGTGTTTGTGACAGAACACACAGCATGCTTGCGTGCACGCCCCCTCCCCCACCCCCTCCCCCACACACACGTATGTACACTCACTAACAGAAAACAAAGAAACAAATACACAAACAAACAAATATTATTTCCCTCAGGCTGTTTACTCCCAAACATTCATTGGCAGCACATCGCACCAGCCTTGCATCTCGCTCCACCACCACCCGCCCGTCCTCCCCTCAAAATGCCAAGCTAGCAATCTTTAATTCTCTTGCAACTGTCCCACCTTTCGTTGAAACAGAAGCTTCTCTAAAACAATATCCAAAATTCTCTTGTATTGTACCGGAAAATCGAGAGTAAAAATTCAAAGCAATGTCTTTCTACGAATGCAGAGAGAATAGTAAGGTTCTTCGGCGCCTAAGAAATTTAACACATCAACCAAGCCACTGAGAATCGGAATGGGGAGTGAGAGAGGAGATGTTGTTGCTGTATGATATCAGACGCAGGCGCAGAAGCAACAGGCAGATTTCTGTAAAAGTGAGAGTTCTCTGAAGGGAAATTCTCGTAACTCTCCATTTTTACCAAAGTCCAAACTGAGCACGGAGGAAGTCTGTTTTCTCCTGGCCTGATACAATATATGCGTTAAGTGACTCACCGTCTGAAAAGAATAAACAAAGTGAGAAAGGGAGCAAATTCTGAAAGAAAAAAAAATCAAACTAATTTTCGATGATAACTGTCGAAATTTTCTTCGTATGTTGTTACAGGGATCTGGGAAAGGAACAAGAGAATTGAAACAAGGATTAGTTTCATATCAAGTGACAAGCATTAAACATGTAGCCGATAACAATCAAACTGCGTCAAGAACTCCAGGTAAACGTATCTGGACCCTTTGAGCAGAGACACATAAATCAACAAACAAAACCACAAACATATACACTGATATTCAACGACAGTTTCCGATCAATTCCCGAAAACTGTCCAGAGATGTGCACATGATAGCGGGAGTCCCTGAAAGAGATACAGAGTTACAGACCTTACAACAGGCTGTTCTTTTTTTTTTTTTTTTTTTTTTTTTTTCAAGTCTTAATACGCAAGAAAAAAACTGGTCATCTCTCGTTCATGTTCCTGCATATACCTCGTGTACTCAACTGTCCGAACAACAGACAGACCTCTATATAAGGGTAAATTTCTCCAAAGGCGAAGTTCTTGATGTTCCCTCAGATATTCACTTTGTCAAGTATTGGGAAGAAACGTCTTTTTTCTCACGCTACAAAGAAAGTCTTGGACCCCATGGTGTAATGCGATTTTATGCATGAACCAAGACATTCATTTTCAGGCGAGAAGAAACCGGGTGAGAGAGACACCGTCGACAAAGAAAACACAGAAAAGTTCCGACATTTCGGTATATTTGAACAGATGAATTTTCTTTCGGATTTCCTTCATGTATTGAGAAAATGGACTGTATTAAAGACAATTATTGAGGATAAGCACTAAGAGTGATTAAAAAAAATCCCAAATGAACTCAAATCCAGGCATTTCCTTTCAGACTTGTTCTGGTTATCATCCACACACACACACACACACACACGCGCGCGCGCATTCTCCCCATTTAGTTTGTTGCATTCTCCCCATTTAGTTTTCAACCAGATATCGACATTCAGGGGAAAAGCATCTCACACGCATTGTATTTTTCAAAACACTCTTTATGCAACCCCCTTACAAATTGCCCGACACAAGGAACAGACAATCTGACACAGTAGGAGCAGATTCTCTAAACCTAATTTCCCAGAAATGTCTTTTTTTTGTTCAGGGGAATTCAAAAGAACCATGTTTTTCCGAAAGAACAGCTTCCTCATTGTGGCACTGAAAAAGCCTGAGATTTTCGGCCCTGTTGAAATTGCACGTGTGAAGCGAGTCATTGTCTGCCGAAGAGGGCAAACAAAAGAGGAGACATCGTTGCAGCAAATGCTGGGAAGTTTCCAAGACTTGGCCTTAATTGATGAGAATTGCTTATCGTAGTGTGCAGAGATTGATCGGTGAACACGTGCTGCAGGAAGTGTCATCATCATTACGAGTAAGTAGTTTGTGTGGAAAAACAAAACAAAGAATGATACCACAGAAACAGAAAAGGCGATTAGAAGCAGAATAGTAATCTATACAGGAACTTCTGACTTTGAGGGACCATTTTTTGGCCTCCGAAGACACACACACACACACACACACACACACACACACACACACACACACACACACACACACACACACACACTCAAACACACATACACACACACACACACACACACACACACACACGCGCACGCACGCACACACACACACACGCACGCACGCACGCACGCACACGCACATACACACACACACACACACACACACACACTCACACACACACACACGCACACACACACACACACACACACACACACACACACACACACACACACACACACACACACACACACACACACGCACGCACGCACACACGCACGCACGCACGCACGCACGCACAATCTCACACAAACGTACTCAAACCACTCTTATAAGTTAAGAAAGAACAAAGCTTTGGGTAAGCACAAGGTGCAGTCTTGGGAGATATCTTGAATGGAAAATGAAAAAGAGCTACAGCGGCCGAGTGAAAAAAGTGTGTTCCATGCAGATGGTGCTTGAAAAGAGAAAGATCCATCACCGAAGATCTTGGTAAGACGACAAAGGATATGATGATATATATATATTCACTCAGAAATGGATGGACCAGACAAGAAAAGCTACAGAATATGGAGGAGTCTGGCGATACAAAGACAGGCAAAAACACAACAAGATGCAAAGCATATAAACGTACTCCCAGTTTGTCTTGAATACGCGTGAGATATTCCATAAGAAGGAAAAACCGTTTGGGGCCGTTATAGCCGTCAGTGACGGCTATTCTGGTAAACATCGGCCATCATCTGTGACCCATAATGAACATACCTACAAATTTTCAGAAAGATTGGCCACGTACTTTCAGAGATATTCCAAAAAGAATAAAAACCGTTATGGGCCGTTATAACCGTTAGTAACGGCTATAAAGGTAAATAACACATCGGGCATCATCCGTGCCCCATAATGAACATACCTACAAATTTTCAGAAAGATCGGCCAAGTACTTTCAGAGATATTCCATAGAAAAGAAAAACCGTTATGGGCCGTTAAGCCGTTAGTAACGGATATAACGGTAAAATAACACATCAGGCATCATCTGTGACCCATAATAAACATACTTACACATTTTCAGAAAGATCGGCCCAGTAGTTTTGTCTGGAGCGAGTGGAACACATTTTGATCACGGACGGACGGACGGACGGGCACACAGACAGACAGACACACAGACAGCTTTTCTTCATTCCCTGTTCTACAAGAACTGGGAGTACAAAAAAACAGGGCACAATACAAGTGTCATGATTACTCTGCACATAATGTACTATACGACTAGCCAGCGCACTCTCGCTTGCAGCAGGTTTCACACTATATAACAACGGCATCTGAGTGACTGTGATATGTTATCTACACATTTCCTTGCGTTCTGAAAACCAGTAGGATAAACAAAGTGCTCTTGTACATTGTCTTCCATGAACAAAAAAACTGTTTTAAATTGCTCTGTGTTGGTGTCAACCTAATGATTCCGCTTAGGCTCAGTGACAAGATATTGATTTTTTTAAAACGTAGTTCTTAACGGACACTCTGTGAAAGGTCCAAACTCTCGAGCCAATCTAACCTATTTTTATGCATTGAAAAGGAAACAAATGTCACGTCTCTCTGTCTGTCTGTCTGTCTGTCTGTCTGTCTGTCTGTCTGTCTGTCTGTCTGTCTGTCTCTCTCTCTCTCTCTCTCTCTCTCTCTCTCTTTCCCACCCTCTCTCTCTCTCTCTCTCTCTCTCTCTCTCTCTCTCTCTCTCTCTCTCTCTCTAGTCAGTCAACCAGACTCAGCTAGTGGCTTCAACTTGTTTAATGAGAAAGAAGCGTTTGAAATAAGGACTTTTTTTCCCCTGTCTGTCTGTCTGCCTGTCTCTCTGTCTATCTGTATGACTGTCCGTCTGTCTGTCTGTCTGTCTGTCTATCTGTCTGTCTGTCTGTCTGTCTGTCTGTCTGTCTGTCTGTCTCTCTCTCTCTCTCTCTCTCTCTCTCTGTCTCTCTGTATGTCTGTGTGTGTCTCTGTGTGTGTGTGTGTGTGTGTTGTGTGTGTGTGTGTGTGTGTGTGTGTGTGTGTGTGTGTGTGTGTGTGTGTGTGTGTGGCTGGCTGGCTGGCTGGCTGGCTGGCTGTCTGTCAGTGTCAAGGGCAGAGAATAGTATACACCATGGAAGAATCTCAGAATCCTGCGATTTCTATGACAGTGCTCTCTCATGCCTTTTTCCCCTTAGCAAACAATCAGTGATTCAGCGCACACATTTCATTTTTATTTTTCTTATTGTTGTGGTTCTTCTTCTCCTTCTTGCTAAATTAATCATAATTATTATAGTTATTATTATCATTACTTTATTATTATTATTATTATTGTTATAAATGTTATTATTATTATAATTATAAAGAGTACTTATGTAGCGGCTAAAGACCAGCTGTAAGCGCTCTGCACTCCACGCTGTCCTTTACATAGTGTGTTGTCTGTCTGGGTAGAGCCGATTAAAAAGCTGCCTGACGGCGCTTCATTCAATCGTTTTCCTTGCCATGCGATCAGTATCAGTCACCCACCTTTTAACCTTCATTCTTTTCTCTTTTTTTTACGCAGAGTGCATTATATATGTAACGTGCCATTTATACCAACGGCCAGCCTGGCCTGTACTTCCAAATACTGCTGATAGGATTTTCCGTGTGTGTAGGATGTTCAGAGTCTCATCACACTTGGAACCTTGGTTTATATCACTTTGGAAGGGTTTTCCGGATATAGGGTCAGAACTAATGTGAAATCCGAGTAGAAAATCTTCCTGTTCTGAAACTGCCAGGAGGCGATTCGAACGCACAACTCCAAGATCGTCAGGATTACGAATCGGTGCTTTACCACCTGAGCTATTCCACCCCCAGTTCCACCAGAACAAACGAGCTCTGGCATCCTTTGTGGCCAGACAAAAAGACGTTTTTTACAATGCTTGCCAATTTGGTTTTCCTAAGACAAAATCGAGAATTATTGACAATTTGCCAGCAAAGGGATTTTCTCTTTCAAGGAGAGCTGCCTCTTGCTGATGTTGATGACAGCTTTTCATAGAAAGCTTTGTGGCGAAAATAACACAATATAGCTATGCAATTTTCTCGGACTTTAAGACTTAAGAAGATAAAACCCAATTGAGAGTCTGTATCCCTGTATGGTCTACACAGGAGACAATCAAATCTTTTGACATGGTTCACATGGAGTGGAAAGAAAACATAACTTGTCAGTGTGTACGTGATTTTATTTGTCTGTCCTCATAAGTGTGTCTGTTCAAAATGTGAAAATGTGTTTGAGTTCTTAATGTGGTTTGACAGTAATCATCTACAAATGAAGTGCTAGCCACTTATTTAACTAGAAACTGTCCCAGTATTCAGCCCTTTTGTTCCTTTCCAAGTTCACTTCAATAGAAAAAAAAAACTCTGCCTTTACAGTGAAAGCCCTGTCACTGAAGTCTCTCAGCTTTTGCCGCAGTGACGCTTCGTCTGTCACGCTGTTTCGTCTCGGGAGACAAAAACCGGTTCACACATGTAATTTCATCAGGTCAAAAGATCCCAGGCTTCAATTATGCCCAGATAAAGAAACCTTTCTTTCCAATACTTGTCAATCTAAATTCCAGGGAAAATAAAGTTATGGAAAATTTTCTTTTAAGGGAACTACCCTTCCTACAGAACACTGGCTGTCGTTCGAGTCTGAAATCTAACAACAACATCGTCTGCTCTCTCACTCTTCTTCCCGAAAGTCAATGGCTGGGTTCACACATGTAACTGCATTAGTGCAAAAGATCCCAGACTTTCTTTCCGCATTGGTCATTTTTTTTTAAATTTTCTGTCCGATTTCTCGGGACAAGAAAAGAAAGATTTTGGCCATTGTCTTTAGAGAAACTGCTGCGTCAGTGGAAGATGGTCATTAGCCATCCACCTCACCCTCACCCCTCTCTCTCTCTCTCTCTCTCTCTCTCTCTCTCTCTCTCTCTCTCTCAGTTCAAACGTGCATAGTTGCACGAGGACAGAAAATCTCAGGTTTCCACAGTGCCCATATAAAGAGACATTTTGACCCAGCACTTACTGATCAATTGCGATCCCCAGGTAAAATAGATCATTAAGTTCCCTTTCTTTGCAGAGAATCCTCTCCATCTGTGGAAAACTGCCTGTTGCTTCTGCACCTGTATGTAGTAGCAGCAAGATTGTCTTTTCTCTCACTCTCCTTAATAGCAGTAAATGGCTCGCTTCATGCCTGCAATTACGTCTGGGTAGTAGATCCCCGGCTTTCGCTCCGCACTGGTAAAAAGTCATTGTTTTTTTCC
>CM065725.1:41464305-41469305 GCA_033310375.1 Conus canariensis
ATTAGACTAGCAGGGGCACCCGGCGTTGCCCGGATATGAACATTCTTTGCGATACTCACGTGACGGCAAACATGTATTAATTTTGGGATTTACAATCAATCCCCCCCCCCCCCCCCCCAACATCTTCCCACCCCCTTCCCCCCACACAGATATACATTCTCTCTCTCTCTCTCTCTCTCTCTCTCTCTCTCTCCTCTCTCTCTCTCTCCTTTTCTCTCTCTCTCTCTCTCTCCTCTCTCTCTTATACATTCTATTGTTTTCCGCCTGCCTCTGGCCCCTTTCCTCTGGATCTTCCCTAGCACGTCGAGATGCTTTTCTCGCTCGATTTTCCGCCTGCACTCACTGTTCCCATTCCCATTCTTCTGATTGCCCTTAATTTTGTAGGAATAGACTTTGTGCAGAAGTAGTTTATTTCAACGGGTCTGTGTCTAATGTAAAAATAGTGTGTCAGGCTTTGCACTGTACAATCATTTTTCTGGCCCCTCTCATTCCTCCCTTTTCATCCCCCTACCCTGTCTCATCCATGTTGCAAAATTACTTACCGTTACTGGACATACACATACCGAATTTTATCAATAGCGGTGTAAATTTAGAAAATAACGGTTTTTAACGGTCAATGTTAAGTTTTGGTTCGTAAAATTTGCATAACATTGTTCAGCGCTTAAAACTGTACATGCATACGGAATGTTATCAAGAACGGTGAAAATTTAGAAATTCAGAAAATAACGGTTTTTAACGGTCAATGTTAAGTTTCAGATCTTGAAAATTGTATATCATTGTTTAGCGTTCAAAACTGCACATGTATAATCGAATTTCTTCAAGAATACTCTAAATTTATAAAATAACGTTTTTTAACGGTCAGTTTTAAATTTCGGTTCGTAAAAGTTGTATATCATTTTTCGACATTTAAAACTGCACATGTATACCGAATTTCATCAAGAACAGCCTAAATTTTGAAAATAACGGTTTTTAACGGTCAAATTTAATGGTCATAATGACTATCCAATGACCCTATGTTACCCGCTGGATGTTCCTGTAGGCTTATGTCAAGTTTGGTGGCGATCCGATAACTCTCGTGGCCGCCAACCTCAGAAGATCGGGTTTTAAACAGTTTTCATATGGTTTGGTGTTTTTAACGGTTTTTAACTGTTATAAATAACGTTTCTTAACTGCCAAATAACGGTTCTAATTTTCGAGAAGTAGCCCAGTACCTGTGCAATGTCAAAACGGCCATTTGATGAAAAGCAGAGGAAAAAGATGTCTTTGAAACCGTTATAACAGTTTTTTAACGGTTTTTATCGGTTTTATTTTTTTTAGAGATTAGCCCCAAACCATCCTCGGGTCACAACAGACGTACCTGCTAAATTTCAAGAAGATCGGGTTTTTAACAGTTTCTTTTATAGGGTTTGGCGTTTTTATAACGGTTTTTAACTGTTATAAATAACGTTTCTTAACTGCCAAATAACGGTTCTGATTTTAGAGAAGTAGTCCTGTACCTGTGCAATGCCACAACGGCTATTTGAAGAAAAGCAGAGGAAAAAGATGTCTTTGAAACCGTTATAACAGTTTTTAACATTTTTTAAACGGTTTTATTTTTTTAGAGATTAGCCCCAAACCATCCTCGGGTCACAACAGACGTACCTGCTAAACCATCCATGTTGCAAAATTACTTACTGTTACTGGACATACGCATACCGAATTTTATCAATAACGGTGTAAATTTAGAAAATAACGGTTTTTAACGGTCAATGTTAAGTTTTGGTTCGTAAAATTTGCATAACATTGTTCAGCGCTTAAAACTGTATGTGCATACGGAATGTTATCAAGAACGGTGAAAATTTAGAAATTCAGAAAATAACGGTTTTTTAACGATCAATGTTAAGTTTCAGATCTTGAAAATTGTATATCATTGTTTAGCATTCACAACTGCACATGTATATCGAATTTCTTCAAGAATACTCTAAATTTATAAAATAACGTTTTTTTAACGGTCAGTTTTAAATTTCGGTTCGTAAAAGTTGTATGTCATTTTTCGGCATTTAAAACTGCACATGTATACCGAATTTCATCAAGAACAGCCTAACTCTTGAAAATAACGGTTTTTAAACGGTCAAATTTAATGGTCATAATGACTATCTAATGACCCTATGTTACCCGCTGTATGTTCCTGTAGGTTTATGTCAAGTTTGGTGGCGATCCGATGACTCTCGTGGCCGCCAACCTCAGAAGATCGGGTTTTAAACAGTTTTTATAGGGTTTGGTGTTTTTAACGGTTTTTAACTGTTATAAATAACGTTTCTTAACTGCCAAATAACGGTTCTAATTTTCGAGAAGTAGCCCCGTACCTGTGCAATGTCACAACGGCCATTTGATGAAAAGCAGAGGAAAAATATGTCTTTGAAACCGTTATAAGTTTTTTTAACGGCTTTTAACGGTTCATTTTTTTTAGAGATTAGCCCAAAACCATCCTCGGTCACAACAGACGTACCTGCTAAATTTCAAGAAGATCGGGTTTTAAACAGTTTCTTTTATAGTGTTTGGTGTTTTTAACGGTTTTTAACTGTTTTTTTTTAACTGCCAAATAACGGTTCTAATTTTAGAGAAGTAGTCCTGTACCTGTGCAATGTCACAACGGCTATTTGAAGAAAAGCAGAGGAAAATGATGTCTTTGAAACCGTCATAACAGTTTTTAACGGTTTTTAACGGTTTTATTTTTTTAGAGATTAGCCCAAAACCATCCTCGGGTCACAACAGACGTACCTGCCAAATTTCATTACAATCGGTTGAGCCGTTTTTTGAGTCTATAGCGTACACAGACACACACACACACACACACACACACACACACACACACACACACACACACACACACACACACACACAGAATTTGCCATTTATATATTAGATGTTGTGTTGTGTGTGTGTGTGTGTGTGTGTGAGTGTGTGTGTGTGTGTGGTTGTGTGTGTGTCCAAAAGAAAAAAGCACAAGACATATATATATATATATATATATATTTGTTAAAAAATATTTTAAAATATATATATGTGTGTGTGTGTGTGTGTTGTGTGTGTGTGTGTGTGTGGTGTGTGTGTTTTGTGTGTTGATATATATATATATATATTATAAAATATATAAATATATGTTGTGTGTGTGTGTGTGTGTGTTGTTGTGTGTGTGTGTGTACCACTAAACATGTTCCCCGTCTATCCTGTTCTCTGTCCAGTCTGAAAACCCAGGAAAAGCACGACTGTCTTGTTATATCCGACACAAAACTTTCATGTGACAGCCTCACACCTCAGCTGTATAAGCAACAGGCAGTCCTCCACAGAAGGAGAACATTCTCTGAAGGCGAAACCTCCATTATTCTGTATTCTGTCCTGGGGATTCCAAGCTGACAGGTATTGGACAGAAATGTCTTGTTACTCGTGCACTGAGAAACCTGGGGTCTCCTGTTCTAATACAGTTACACGTATGGATGGAATCGCTGACTGTCGGCAGAGAAGAAACAGATTGAGGGAGGCACCAATGTAGAAAGCATGGAAATATCCCCAAAGAGAGAGAGAGAGAGAGAGAGAGAGAGAGAGAGAGAGTGAGTGAGTGAGTGTGTGTGTGTGGTGTGTGTGTGTGTGTGTGTGTGTGTGTGTGTGTGTGTGTGTGTGTGTGTTCAGGAGTTTCTAAAGACTGTGTTGAAATCCATGCAAGATGCGTTTTGAGACAAAGAAAACGTTTTGCTAAAAACAAACTGAAAACGACCCTAAGCTTTGTTTCGTATGATGTTCCTGCATCTTGTGTGAAATGAATTTTTGAGAGAGATGTCGCCATCCTACCACGTTTGGTTCAGATCCACACAGCATCTCATGATCCGAGATATAGCTTTTCAGTTGGCTTAGCACACACACACACACACACACACACACACACACACACACACACACACACACACACACACACACACACACACTCAAATAATGTTTGTAGATTCGATTATTTGAACATTACAGCCGTCTACTTATAAGTGTGCTGAAATGACGTAACCGGGCAAAATGTTCTGAAGTTGAGATATTTTGGCCCACATGTATAGCACCGCAATGTCGCAACTAGTCATAATATCGTATTTAAACATTATGGCCGGTTGTAACACAATGGGAATCTTCTGTAGAGAGGGGAGGAACGGAGGGGAAGGAAGGGGGGGGGGAGGTCAATCACGCAGAACAAAATATCTTTATGCCGAGAGGGGGACAAAAGGGTATGGTGACGTAGAAAAGAGCATTCTTGTTGAACGAACGGTTCATCAATGCAGTGGGGAGAGGGGGGAGGGGGGGGGAAGGGGTGGAACAGAAGGTCCTTGAAATGTCCAGGGAGTGACAGCTTTCTCTACTCTCGCTAACCCAAAGCGTTCATCATTTTGAGTGGAAGACTTTTGTGACCATATCTTTTCAGTGCTCAAACGAGCTTTGTTTTATTTTCTTTAATGGTTTTTTTTGTTGTTGTTTTTTTGTTTGTTTGTTTTTTTTGCTCCTCATGAATGCTCTTTGACATCATGTCTAGAGTTGTGTTTCATAGGAATGGGGCTGCGGAAGAGCGAGGAAGGATGGGAGAGTCTAGAACTCTTGTGACCCCCCACTCCCACCACCCCCCACCCCCCGGCCTCCCCCATACACCCCTGTTTCCCACAACCTTCTTCACAAAGAATCCAGACTCGCAGTAACTTTACAAGACTGACCATGTCAGTGCAATATTTCGGTCACCTTTCTTTATTCTTGCAGATATTAACTTTGGCTCGCACCTGCCCTTACATTATAGTGGAAAATCACGTTGTCTGGTTTTTCAGATTGAAAAATTAAAATATACGTTTACTTTCCAAACCTTGTCACGTTTGATTGCAGCGGACGACTAAAGAAAAACATATGAGAAAAACCCTGAGTTGTTTTTTTTTTTGTTGTTGTTGGGGTATTTGGCAGGGCAGAGGGTATGTGTAGTATCATTGTTTGTTGGCAAA
>CM065725.1:41474305-41489305 GCA_033310375.1 Conus canariensis
AGACAGACAGACAGACAGACAGAGAAAGAGACAGAGAGAGAGACAGAGACATACATATAATACATACATACATACATACATACAGACAGACAGACAGACAGAGAGACTGAAAAACAGATTCTGTGGTGTGTGTGTGTGTGTGTGTGTGTGTGTGTGTGTGTGTGTGTGTGTGTGTGTGTGTGTGTGCGCGCGTGCGTGAGTGTGTGTATGTGTGTGTGTGTGTGTGTGTGTGTGTGTGTGTGTGGTGTGTGTGTGTGTGGTGTGTGTAGGAGAGAGAGAGAGAGAGAGAGAGAGAGAGAGAGAGAGAGAGAGAGAGAGGGCACTCGGTATGGCGACATTTTAGCTATCTTTCGATCTATCTGTCTATTACTCTATCTATCTGTTTGACTATCTATCTAGACGCTTAGTGTGACGTCACTGTATGTATGTACGTATGTATGTATGTATGTATGTGTTTGACTGTCTATCTGCCTCTCTCTCTATACTTGTGTATGTATGTATGTGTGTATGTATGTATGTATGTATGTGTGTGTATGTATGCATCCACACACACACACACACACACACACACACATACACACACTCACACACACACACACACACACACACACACACACACACACACACACACACACCACACACACACGCACCCTTTTCTTTTTTCTTTGTGCTGTGTTATCACTCATGTTTTTGTTTCCGCATTCTTCTTCTTGTTCTTCGTTGTCATCGCCGCTGTTGTTGTCTTTCCCTCCCCCCCCCCCCCCCCCCCCCCCCCCCCCCCCCCCCCCCCCTCCATTCGTGCCTCCTCCATTCCTCTTCCTTTACGTATGTCGTCTTCTTCTCCTCTTCGCAGAAAAATTCTCCTGCCCAGACCATCCCTTCCTCATCAGTCAGATCCTGTTTCTCTTACATCTGTCATCAAACGGTAAAAAAGTCAAGTCAGTGACAGCTAATACAAAGGACCATCTGCCAATGCCAAGAGAACGTTCTCATAGGGAATTCGCCACAACGATGTGCTTTTATAGAACAGAAGATATCTTATGAGGCGATGGATTTTAAAAAAGAATGTTTAAAAAGCTATCTTCTTCCATTCTTTCAGTGTTTCGTGTTTTCTTTTCTTTTTTTTTCTTTTCGTGTTGTCTTTCTTTGTCTGTGAGAGATTTCTGCTTTCTTAATGGACGAGGACACATGAGAGGGTCAGCTTGCTGATGGACACGACATTGTCAGGGAAACGACATGTGTTGGCCTGGCGCTCTAGCAAAGGTGCGTGTTTGCTATAGTAGTGTCTCACATTCGGAAACGGAATCCCTAGTAAAGTGACCATCTGAAAACTTAAGACCGAGTGACCTTGCTTGTTTGGTCTGTTTTGCTGTCCAGACACTCTTTCTTACCCACCCTCCCTTCTGCCGTTCCACAAATGACGAGCATGTTTTTTTTTTTCATTTGCTGTGATTTTCTTTTCTTTTTTTTTAAGCACCTTCATCTTCTCCATTTCTTGTTCTTTTTCTCATCGTTCTCCTCCTCTTCTTCTTCTTTTTCTTCTTCTTCTTCTTCCTTCCTCCTCCTCCTCCTCCTCCTCCTCCTCCTCCTCCTTCTTCTTCTTCTTCTTCTTCTTCTTCTTCTTCTTCTTCTTCGTTATCGTCGTCGTCGTCATTGTCGTCGTCGTCACCATCGGTTTCTTCTTCTTCTTCTTCTTTTTCTCCTCCTCCTCCTCCTCCTCCTCCTCTTCCTCCTCCTCCTCCTCCTCCTTCTTCTTTTTTCCTCTTCTTCTTCTTACCTTACCTTACCTCACCCATTCTCCTTTTCTTGTCCTTCCCATCTCTCATTTACCCAGTCTATCTCGTCTTTTTATTATTTTTTTTTCTCTCGGAGTCCACCCCTTTCTAAAGAGATGTCATGCCCTGGAGGTTTATTCTGGTGCAGTCGAGTATTTGTCTGCTGTCTCTTATCTGCGGATGGACACTCTCAGGAAGGCGACAGACTGAAAATATTGAACGGACCGACCAGTGTGTTTGTTCTGACGTTCATTTCCTTCTTTCTTTCTTTCTACTCTTCACGTCCTTTCACTGTCTTTATTATATTTTTTTTTGTCGCCGTTTTTTTCTCCACCTCCTTTGTCTTTTATTGTCAACTTTTGGTCACACTTTTTTTTAACCTTTAGCGCATCCCGTAATAAGGCAGTTCTTCTTTTCTTTTTCTTTCTTTTTTTTTTTTCGTTTTCACAGAGCAAGTCAGTAAGTATAAAAATGTAAGCATAGATGACCTCGCTGAATTGCCCCTTTTTTTAACACAGCTTGATCTTTTTTCTTCTGTAAATGAGTTAAAAGGACGCGTGCAAAAAGAAAATTTTCCGTGTTTGTATCCCCACTCACATGGCCTTAGTATATGGTGGGAAAGAAACAGTTCGTAGAAAAAAGTCACAGCGGATTTATTTTTTTGCTAGTTGTTGCAAACATGAAAGGTAGCCTGCGAGTCGAAAAACAAAGAGCTTCCTCCAGATTGAACTCAAATATGTCAGAAAGACCACGTCTTATGAGGAGGATAGGAAACCTTGTCTTACTCCTTGTTACTTTTCTTCCTTCTTTTAAATCAAATTGCATTTCTCTCTCTCTCTCTCTCTCTCTCTCTCTCTCTCTCTCTCTCTCCTCCTCTCTCTCTCTTCTCTCTTCTCTTCCAGCTTGTTTCTGGTTCAGTTGATAAAGGATGAGGAATGAACGCGTTCGGTAGTTAATGCACGTGTCAGTAACAACGCTGAGTTTGGACTGTTGTACTCAGATGGCATTATTTGTGTGGACCAAGCCCTTGCCTGTGGTGACAGAAACTGAGAGAGAGGAGACGATGTTAATGTAAATGCCGGCCCCAGCTGCAGAAGCAACAGGCCGCCCTCACGGAAAGAGAAGGTTCTCTGAAGGCAAATTTCCACCAAGTCTTTATTTTCTATCAGTAAAGAAATTCATATATTTTGGAAAGAAATACGCCATCATATAGGTACGGGGGAAGTCTGAAATTTTTCCTGATGATGACGCTTCGTATGAGTTAAAAGAATTATAATATGCCACGAAGAGAGAGAGAGAGAGAGAGAGAGAGAGAGAGAGAGAGAGAGAGAGAGAGAGGAGAGGAGAAGTTAATGCTGCCAAATTTCAGACACAAGCGCGAAAGCAACAGGCAAACGCACACAGACGAAGATCCTCTGAAGGCAACTTCTCCATAATTCTCTGTTTTCCCCATGGAATGTTTTGGAAAGAAAAGTCTCTTTACCAGGGCACAGTGGAAGCACCGGATCCTCTGCCCTGATGTCATTAAGCCTAGGGACTGACGCATTGTCTGCCAAGAAGAAACAGTTTGACAGAGAAGGAGCTAATACAGCCAATGCTGAGAGACTCCAGAGGCAGGGCTTTCAGGGTGACCGTCAAATTTCCTTGTTTTGTGTTATTGTGACGAACAGGGGAATGAAGCACCATAATCAGACACAAGGAATAGCTTCAGATGAAGACAGTGGCGAGTAGCACTGAACTGTGGATTGAAACAGCAAAACCATTCTGCAGAACTGTCAACTGAAATATGGACCTTCCAGCAGAGACAGACATAAACAGAGAGACAGATAAAAGCACACATATTCACTGATCTGAAATGAATTTCTCAGTTCAGTCTATGAGAATTGAGTCCACAGATGTGCATGTATATACTGTTCAAAAAAGTTAAGGACCAACATTTCACTGACTTATAAAAAAGAATATTGGGAAGTGATCAATCTCCAAGTGTAACATGAATTTATTGAATATGTGAAAAGTGTGTAAAGACCAAGTCCGAGGAATCAACAAACTGGAATCGAGCGCAGTACAAACACCCCCACCCCCAAATTTGAAAGTCACAGGAGGAGTGTTTGTTCAATGTCATGGTTAATAACGTGTGTCCCCCGTTATTGGCAAGGCATTCAAGGCAGCGTTGTAGCATGGAGTTCACCAGTGTGCGCAGAAAGCCATGGGGGACAGCAGCCCACTCCTGCTGGAGTGACTTAAACAGCTGACCCAGGTTAGCAGGAGGAGGACGACGCTGCTGCAGTCTCTGGCCCAGCTCATCCCAAAGATGTTCGATAGGGTTCAGGTCTGGGCTATTTGCAGGCCATTGCATTCTGTTGACACCAGCAGCTTGAAGAAACGTGTTTACTGCTCTGGTGCGATGGGGCCGTGCATTGTCGTCTTGAAAGACTGCCTGAGCTCCAAGCTGTTGAAGGGCTGGCAGCACCAGGGGTTGCAAAATCTCTGTTTGGTAGCGAACACCGTTCAAGTTCCCTGCCACATTGTAGAGAACCGTTCTGTAGCGTGTGCTTATGCCGCCCCAAATCATAACGGATCCCCCACCATAGCGGTTCCTTTCCAGGACAGCTTCTTCTGCAAAACGCTCCCCACGGCGTCTCCAGACCCTGTTCCGTCTATCGGTGGGATCCAGGCAGAACCGCTACTCATCTGTAAACATCACGTTAGCGCACTGTTCATGTGTCCATCTCACGTGCTGCGTGCACCATACTCGGCGTGCTGCTCTGTGGGCATCAGTCAAACGAGGTCTTATGGCTGGTCGTCGAGCACGGAGGTTAGCGGCGTGTAGGCGGTTTCGTATGGTCTGATCACTGACAACAGTGTTGGTGGCATCTCTAAGGCGACGTCTGATGTTGTTTGCACTTGCTGTTCTTTCTTGTGTGGCCTGCCTTTCAATGTATCGGTCCTCTCGTGGTGGTGTTATTCTGGGTCGACCAGAGCGTGGTCGTTCTTGCACTCTTCCTGTGTCTTGAAAGCGTTGTCTGAGTCTGATAACAACAGAGTGTGATACCCCAAGTCTCCGTGCCACTTCCCGGACTGCAACTCCTTCTTGGAGCCATCCTATAGCTCTTCCTCGATCCAGCTCGTTCAGTCTTCGACGTGGAGGCATGCTGTTGCATTGCATTTTTCGCCAGTACAGTGGCTTTTAAAGACATTTGGTTGAGCATACTTTATGACCTACAACCTGATTTAGCTCGTGCTTCACATGATTTTGATTCAGCACATGCTCCTCGGATCCCAAACACATCAGAAATTCACCCCAATTTGTTCCAGAAATGACAAGTCGCGACACGTGTTTTTCAAGGCGCGTGAGAAATGTGTGCCACAAAATTGCAGTTGCCGCATTCACTATCAATTTGTGCGTGTCGTTCAATTTGTTTGGACCACAAAGGCGGTACAATTGAATATTTGTGAATTTTTTAAAAGTTTTTGTGCATTCTCAATGTTGGTCCTTAACTTTTTTTGAACAGTATATATTAACAAACGTCCTGGGCACACACACACACACACGCACACGCACACGCACACACACACACACACACACACACACACACACACACACACACATAGAGCAGGTTGTTCTTCTGTTCTGTTTTCTGTCAATGTTTTAAGACCCAGGAAAATGCAGAGCTATCGTGTTATTTTCGGCACAAAGTTGTCATTCGAAAGGCTTACACCCAGCTGCACCAGCAACTGTCAGTCCTCGACAGATGGAGAACATTCTCTGAATGCAAATCCTCCATCATTCCAGATTTTGTCCTGGAGATTCCAAGCTGACAGGTGTCGGACAGAAATGTATTGTTATTAGGGCACTAAGAAGCCTGGGGTGTTCTGTTGTGCCGCTATTACACGTAGGAAAGGAGTCACTGATTGTCGGCCGTGAAGAAGAAAAGCGAGAGAGGCACCATTATAGGGAATACAGAAACGTCCCAATGTTTGTTTGTTTGTTGCTTCTTGTTGTTGTTGTTGTTGTTGTTTTGTTGTTTTTTGCTCGGTTAGGTTTTGTTTGTTTGTTTATTTGTTTTTATTTAGAAGGAGGAATGTCTTAATCTAAGGCTAGATTGAAATCCACGGCATATTTCGGGGGATGGGGGATCTTTAGATTGAAAGAAGCTTGAAACGCTAAAGCTTTTTTTCATGTACAATCTTCCTACATTTTGTTGTGATCTAATGTGTGAGAGATGCAGCCATCCTACCACGTTGGGTTTGAATCCACGCAGTTGTTTAAGGTCTGAGAAATAACACTTCAACTGACTTAACGCGCACGTGCGTGTACCGCGCCGCGCCACACACACACACACACACAACACACACACACACACACACACACACACACACACACACACACACACACACACACACACACACACACACACACACACACACACACACACAGCGGGGGGGGGGGGAGGGGGGGCAGGGAACGCTCCAAAAAACAGAAAAATTAGGTGTGCAGATTCGATAATTTGAATATTACATGTATTCACTCATTAGAGTACTGAAATAGCGCAACAGGCTGGCAAGTCCTAACGTTTAGGTATTTTGGCCCTCTTGTGTGGTAGCAAAGCGTCTCAATCAGGCATACTGTCGCATTTAGACATGTCGCATCTACAAGAAGGGGGAAGGAGGGGGGTCTACTCTTCCCCCCTCCCGCCCCCCCCCCCCAAAAAAAAAATATAAAATAAAATAAAATAAAATAAAAGTTATTACGCGGAAAGGGTGACAAAAGGTAGTCCCAGCGTCGAAAAAAAAAACCATTCTAATAAAAACAAAAGTTGACCGATTTGGTTGGGGAGGAGGTGAAGAAGGGTCCTTGAAATGGAGAGGGAATAATGACAGCACCTCTCTCCTCGCTACGATAAAAAGTTTACAATTCCCAGCATAAATTTTTCAAATGATATCTACATCACCATGGAACAGACGTCTTTCTCTTTAACGTTTATTGGTCCACTTTCACATCACTTGTGGAGTTCTGTTTCTTTGTAATGGGGGCTGCAGAAGGGGACAGGAAAAAATGGGGGGAAGTCCAGATCCTCGGCAGCCCCCTCCGCCCCCCCCCCCCCCTCCCCGCCCCGATCAGCCTCTGTTCTTCCCTACTTTACATTGAAATCAAACCCTCAGTAACTTTGCAAGATTTGACGTGTCTGCGGTGTTTCGGTCGCGCGTCTTTCCCCTGTTAACTTGGGGTCACACCTATGCTTACACTAAAGTGGGAGGTCACACACGTTCTGGTTTTGCAGATAAGACAGATGTTTACTTTTCAAGACCTTGTCACTTTCGATTGCATCGGGCAGATAAAGAAAAAAGGAAAACAATCGGGAAGTAACCCTAACCACGTTGGCTGTTTTCGTGGTAGGCATGCAGGAGGCCAGGGGGGTACCTCCAGAGCGTTTGGTGGTGTGTGTGTGTGTGTGTGTGTGTGTGTGTGTGTGCGTGTTGTGTGTGTGTGTGTGTGTGTGTGTGTGTGTGTGTGTGTGTTGGTGTGTGTGTCAGCATAATCATGGGTTAATCTGACAATAAATTGGTTTTAGTCAGTGTGTGTGTGTGTGTGTGTGTGTGTGTGTGTGTGTGTGTCGTGGTGCGCGCGCGCGCGCGCGCGGTGTGTGTGTGTGCGTGTGTAAACTCATGTCACTTGTACCGTTCCATAGGCTGAGCCGCACCATCCTGTTATGCATTAGACTACAGTCTTACTGCTAGTGTGGACGAGAAGACATATCATTTTTGAAACCTTGACTTTTTGCACTCTTCACACCCCCCCCCCCAGCCCCTTCCCCTCCCCTCCCCTCCACCTCTCCACAACGGAAAAAAGTTGTGGAATAAGCCTTAGGACTAACTGGTTCCTTTTTTTTCACCCAACTGTTGTCTGCTGCATTTTGCTATTTTTCTGACCTTGTTTGCGAGCATGCCAGATTCCAAACTTATACTTGAAGAGACACTGAATTTTTCGGATTAGATTGTTCCCGTGTGTGGTGTGTGTGTGTGTGTGTGTGTGTGTGTGTGTGTGTGTGTGTCGTAGTGCGTGCGTGCGTGCGAGCGCATGCGCGCGCGCACGTGTGTGTGTGTAGATAGATAGACAGACAGACAGACAGACAGATGGACACATAGATATACAGACAGACAGACAAAAAGATAAATAAATAGATATATGTGTGTGTGTATGTGTGTGTGTGCGTGGTGTGTGTGTGTGTGTGGTGTGTGTGTGTGTGTGGTGTGTGTGTGTGGTGTGTGTGGTGTTGTTTGTTGTGTGTGTGTGTGTGTTGTGTGTGTTGTGTGGTTGTGTTGTATACGCGCGCGCGTGCGTGCGTGCATGCGTGCCAGCGTGTGTGTGTGTGTGTGTGTGTGTGTGTGTGTGTTGTGTGTGGTGTGTGCGTGCGCGTGTGTGTGCGTGCGTGCGCGCGCGGGGGTGTGTTGTGTGTGTGTGTGTGTGCGTGCGTGCGTAGGAGAGAGAGTGAGAGAGAGAGAGAGAGTGTGTGGTGTGTGTGGTGTGTGTGTGTGTGTGTGTGTGTGTGTGTGTGTTCACTGTTTTGTTTCTGGGTTGTCTTTGTTGCTATCTTGGAGGAAACAGCGGGAGCAGGTGTGATCGTGTTATATTCAAACATATTTGTAATTCTCAGTATGACAGCTGGAGACAGAAGGGGTAGGAGAGACGGAGGGAAACAAAGAATTAGTGAAAGGGAGGCACGGCTGCCCCTCTGTTTCTCTCTGTGTCTCCATCTGCCCCTCCGCCCCCCCCCCCACCTCTCTCTCTCTCTCTCTGTCTGTCTGTCTGTCTCTCTCTCTCTCTCTCTTCCTCTCTTTTCTCTTCTCTCTCTCTCTCTCTCTCTCTCTTTGCCATTATTTTGTGTTCTTGATGGAGATGGCTAAAGGGGAATATTGGCTTACTGAAGCACACGTCAAGGACAGAGAAATGTCATCCCTGCTGCACGTTAATGACGTTGGTGTTGGTGTGGAGTGGGCCTGTGTCTGTCGTGCTAATGTCTCTCCCTGAGAACATTAGTCTTTATTAATTAAGAAGGCGACTTGTTGAAAACCTGTGACATGCTGACCTTTCCTGTCTGGTTTGGGTTTTGATCCCTTCATTCCCTCGTTCCGTTTTCATTTCTCCTACTTCCCTACCTCCATCTTCTGCAACTTCTCCTGTTACTTCTTCTTCTTCTTCCTTCTCCTCCTCCTCCTTCTCCTCCTCCTCCTCCTCCTCCTCCATTCCTTCTCTCCTCTCTCTTCTCTTCTTCTTCTTCTCTCACTTCTTCTTCTTCTTCTTCTTCTTCTTCTTCTTCTTCTTCTTCTTCTTCTTCTTCCCCCTTCAGTTCTTCCTTCCTTCCTTTCTTTCTCCTTTCCTCTGCTCTTCTTCTTCTTCTTCTTTCGTACTTCCTCCTCCTTCATTTACTAGTACATTTCATCTTCTTTCTATCAAAGTCCAGCCTGTTCTAAAGAGGTCTTACGTTGGAGGAGGGGGGGGGGGGGGGTATTCTGGAGTAGACATGTGTTTGCCATGCTATCTCTTGTCTGGGAAGGACATTCCTCGAAAGGCGACAGACAGGAAATGTTGAATAAGCGGACCAGTGTTGTTCTTTCTTTTTTTCCAATATCTTCTCGTTCTTTCCTGGTTTTTTTTTTTTTTAATTCTTCAGTCTCCGTGTTCCCTCATCCTCCATTGTCTTTTGTTTCCACTTCTTAGTCAGAATTCTTTTTTATCTTTTGTGTTCCCCTAATAAGACAGTTTCCGTCCGTCTTTTTTTCCGTTTTGTTTCCACTTCTTAGTCAGAATTCTTTTTTTTATCTTTTGTGTTGCCCTAATAAGACAGTTTCCGTCCGTCTTTTTTTTCCGTTTTGTCTTTGTATTCACCAAGCAGGTCAGTTTAAGAATAAGCATAGGTTACCTCTTTGAAGCCTGCTTTTTGAACACAGCTTACATTTCAGTTTGTTCCTTTTCTTCTGTAATTTAACGAGAAGGCTGCACACATAAAACGTTAACGTATAGGAAAAAAGCTTTGCACTTATGTATCTCCAAACGGCCTAAGAAAATGGCGGAAGGAAAACTGTCCTTAGAGGAAAAGCCAAAAATTGATTACTTTAAATCATTGCAAAAACGAAGGGTAGTCTAAGAGAACAAAAACGAGGCGCTTCCGAAAAGTCGACCTCAAATTATAAGAGAGAAAGACCATGCCTTATGACGTGGATAGGAAACCTGCTCTCTCTCTCTCTCTCTCTCTCTCTCTCTCTCTCTCTCTCTCTCTCTCTCTCTCTCTCTCTCTCTCTCTCTCTCTCTCAGCTTGTTTCTGGCTTTGTTGACGGAGGATAAAAATGAATGCGGGAGGTCGCTAATGCACGTGTCAATGCCAGAGCCGAGTTTGTCTTGCTAATGTGTTGTATTCGGAGCACATCCCAAAGGAAAGCGACAACTTCAGATCCTGGGACATTGAAATCCTGCGCATTTCTCTACTGAGGATGTCATTTTTCTGTCTTTTGCTCTTCCATGGATTCTTTCATCTTCTTCTTTCTTTCTTTCTTTCGTCTCGTCAAAAATGGATGTCAGACAGTGTGGGTGATAGCAAGACAGGGAAATGAAATGTTTGGAATAAGAGTTGATTCAGTATGATCACAGCTAATGAAGGAAAATGTATGTTTGAAACGCTTCAACACTTCTAGCAGGGTAACAGAGCTCTATTAAACCAGAGTGCATTGGCGGCAATATAATATCGGTCTGACGAGAAACCGTTTACACTGGCCAAGATAGTCATGGTATTTAAGATAGTTAAACAGAAGGTGATATTTCTGTGCTAACAGAAAAAAAAGCTGTGAGAAGAATTAAAACGATGTTAAAGTGATTACAATGAATAGGAACTATTAACAGATTTGAGAGGAGAAAAAAAAAGAAAAGAATAATGTTCATAAGGCATAGGGCAGAAAGTTTGGTTGGGGGGCTTGTTTATTTGTTTGTTTGCTTGTTTGTTTGTTTCTTTGTTTGTTTTTCTCAGAGAACCGATGTTCGATTGGTAAGGTCGTGGCTAGAATCACTGACTGAAGGGGGGGGGGGGGGGGGGGGGGGGGGGGGCAAAGAAAAACAAACCAAATGCACGTCATTAAGTAAGTACCCGTTTGTCCTCCATTCATGTGAAGCAGGCATTTATACTCAGAACTGTAAATAACAGGCTTGCTCAGTAACATCTCTTACCTAGATGAAGCTGGGCTGGTTAGAAGTAAATATGTTTATTGTTAAACAAAACAGTTTATCTCATACTGCGTTTGAAAATTGGAATCCGTGATAGTCGTACCCCATCATACATGTTTTTGGTATTGTTTTCATTAGTCAAGAGCAAAGTGAAATATGTATTTTCAGCTAAGCTGTCATCAGTAGCAAATATTGTCACAGCCTTTGACCGTTTGATTTTGTTTCACACATTTTTTGCAGTTGCTGTGGGCACAATTAAAGCATCATCTTCAATGCAATTAATAGGATGAGGACCGCTTGGAAATTATGGAAAAATACTTACACAAGAAAAACTAAGGTCAGAAAATGTCTGCTTTACCATCGTGCTCAAAGCACATCGTTGGATTAATGCATGAATTAAGGCTGAATACTTGGAACACTAGATATTCTCATGGTATTACTTGTGTCTGCAGTGAAAACATTTCTATGCATCATCTTTTGTTTGAATGCCCAGTGTTGACCTTGCTTTATCAGGAGAAAGGTATTGTGATAAATAATTTTGATAATGTCAGTACTGTCCTATATGGTATTTATGTTGTTAAGATTGCCATAGCAATTTCCGAGTCACAGGCTGCAAAATGTTTGTAAAGATCAACAAGTTCTTGTTCCTCTAGGGTATTTCAATTATGTAAATATGCATATATAAGATGGGAATTGAAAGTACTGAAATGGGTGATAAGCTGCGTGTGTAGTTTCTTTTTGGTTGTTCCAATTATAATTGTTTATTTTCATATCTAATATAATATCACGATGAAAAGACGTTAAATAAAACCACTGAACTGAACTGAGTGATCTTGTAATAATTAAAACTCTTGAACAGACTGTTCAAAGCAGTTATAACTGAAAAACTCAAACATAGAATGAGAAGCTACTGAAAAACAATCAGACATTGACACGAAGAGAGTTCATAAGAATCCCCCAAACAAAACAAAGAGCCTCTGTGGAAGTTTTGGAAGAAGATGGTGAATGCGTAATTTGTATTAGGATTGCACTCATGAAGCACACAACACATGCCAGCAGTCCGAACATCGCCTTGAAGGGAACTGAGTATGACTGTAAATCACATGTCGATGGAAATCCAAAACCATGAGATAAAATTTTTCTTTTTGCTGCATGTGTCGATTTGGAGTCTCATGTACAAAGAAAAAAGAACTGTGGAAAAATTAGTCTTTACATCATCTGCCATAGCTCTCTCTCACTCTCTCTCTCTCTCTCTCTCTCTCTCTCTCTCTCTCTCTCTCTCTCTCTCTCTCTCTCTCTCTCTCTCTCTCTCGATTTCGATTTTAGAAAGGCATTTGATTCTGTAAACAGAAATGTGCTTTGGGCGATTATGAGGAAAAATGGTGTAAAAGGTAAACTGTATAATGCCCATAGAAGCATATACGATAATGGTTTAGCATGTGTGCGTGACAAGTGTAATTATTCTGATTGCTTTGAATGTCCTAGAGGTGTGAAACAAGGCTGTCTGCTGAGTCCCCAATTATTTTCTTTCTTTATAAATGAACTGGCTACTGATTTGTCAAAAAGCGGAAAACATGGTATTCAGTTAATCCCTGGTGCTACTGAAATATTTCTATTGTTATTTGCAGATGACGTTGTTCTGTTGTCTGATACAGTCATTGGACTTCAAAATCAACTGAACTGTTTAAAAAGATAAGCTGACCGTTTGGTTTTAACTGTTAACCTTGAAAAGACAAACGTAATGATTTTTAGGAAGGGGGGGGGGGGGGGGGGGGCATTTAGCCTCTATGGAAAAGTGGTACTATGGGAATGAAGTGGTTAAAGTAACGAATTCTTATAAATACTTGGGCATGCTCTTTACGACAAAGTTAAGTGTAAGTTCTGCTCTGTCGGAACCCTGTAGAAAAGGGAAAAGAGGAGTTATAGAAATAATAAAGTCTTTGAAAAAACTGAGATCAATAGATGCACGTTTGTTCTGGAAACTCTTTGATTCGCAAATTGAACCTATCTTAACATATGCAGCTGAAGTCTGGGGTCTAGAAAATGATTGTAGACAAATCGAAACTGTACACACCTTTGCCATAAAAAGATTCCTAAATGTCCCCCTGCATGCCTCAAACAATCTGGTGTTTGGGGAAACCGGAAGATACCCATTGTATCTTAAGACATAAATAAAGTGTATCAAATACTGGTTAAAACTCGTGTCACTGCCCATGTCAAGAATATGTAGACAGGCTTATGAAATGCTGTTAAGGCAGCATGAATCTGGTCACTTTAATTGGGCATCAAAAGTACAAAAAGTTTTGACGGAAAATGGGTATGGCATAGTTTGGTTGAGTCAAGGTGTTGGGTGTGAATCTGCTTTTATTCTAGAGTTGAAAGATACGCTTATTTCCTGCTTTAAACAGAACTGGCATCTGAGTTGGAGGATAATGATAAATATAGATGGTTTCACTCTTTCAAAAATGTCTTTGAGCCTGAAAAATATTTATCATGTGTTACTAATAAGTGGCATAGAGACAGCTTCTCAAGATTTCGACTCCGAGTTTGTGGCCTTAAAAACTGTATTCAGTGGTTTCGAAATGACCAAACAGATATTAATTGCCCATCATGTGGAAATGGATTCGAAAATGAAACTCATGTTTTATTTTACTGTACCAATTATGATGATATCCGTAAAAACTGTGCCATACTGGAATCCTTCCCCAACATTCCCGATCAGAACAAAGTTATAAAAATCCTTTCCAGTAGTAATGAAACTGTTATTAAATCTGTCGCTAAATTTATAGCACAGGCAATGAAGATAAGAAAGAGTAAGTTAGAATTAATGTGCGATAACATTTAACTTAAAAAAAATAATAACTAGTCAAGATGATCCTGTATCAATGTGTGTGTGTGTGGTGTGTGTGTGTGTGTGTGTGTGTGTGTGTGTGTGTGTGTTGTGTGTGTGTGTGTTGTTTGTGGCGCGCGCGCATTTGTGTGTGCGTGTATGTTTATGCATGTGTGAAATCAGTAAATAATATTGAAATGTGCATATAATTGTTCATGTTCGCCCCCTTGTCTTAAGGCTGTAATGCTATGAAAATAAAACATTTGTCTTGTCTCTTTGTCTCTCTCTCTCTCTCTCTTCTCTCTCTCTCTCTCTCTTCTCTGTGGCTCTGTGTTTGTTGTGTGTGTGTGTGTGTGTGTGTGTGTGTGTGTGTGGGGGGGGGGGGGGGGGGGGGCGTGTATGTGTGCGTTAATTTTCAGTTACGTCTGCTTATTTTAACTGTCCTTTAAATGCATGAATTAGTGTAGTGAGGAGAGAAGAAAAGTCTATGCGTAAAATCTTCAGTCTATTTTTCACTCATCTTTTTGTGGTCCTCTCTCTCTCTCTCTTTGTCTGTCTCTGTCTCTGTCTCTGTCTCTGTCTCTCTCTCTCTCTCTCTCTCTCTCTCTCTCTCTCTCTCTCTCTCTCTCTCTCTCCCCAAACATCACACTTTTTGTTTTTATTTGCTTTGATTCTTCTCATTCTTGTTCTCGTTGTTGTAACTGTTGTCGTTGTCTTTTTTGTTGTTGTGTTGTTGTTATTGATATTTTTCTTCTTCGTCTTCTTCTTCTTCTTCTTCTTCCTCTTCTTCTTCTTTTTCTTCTTCTTCTTCTTCTTCCTCTTCTTCTTCTCTTCTTCTTCTTCTTCTCCTTCTTCTTCTTTTTCTTCTTCTTCTTCTTCTTCTTCTTCTTCTTCTTCTTCTTCTTCCTCCTCCCTCCTTTTTCTCCTACTCCTCCTTTTTCTCCTACTCCTTCTTTTATGTATTCTTCTTCCGTTTCTTCTCCTTCTCTTATTCATTCTCCTTTTTTTTGTCCTATCTATCCCAAATGTACCCAGCCCATCTCACCTACTTCTTTTTCTCAGAGCTCGCCCTGCTCCAAAGAGACGTCTTGCCCTATCAGTTTATTCTGGCGAAGACACGTGTTTGCCCTGGTCTCTCTTACCCGAGGGAGGACATTTTGGGGGAAAGCGACAGACTGAAA
>CM065725.1:41496805-41501805 GCA_033310375.1 Conus canariensis
AGATCCTTGCAGACAGACAACAAAAGAATCAGGTCATGTCACCGCTGCTTCATGACAACGTAGACGTTTCGTTTCCGCCAAGACCTGATCTGTGAATATTCAATAGGATCAAAGAATGAAAGTAAATCTGACAAGTCTGAGTGGGAGTACTTTTGTGGATGTTGTATATCGTCTGGCTAGTCTCCTCTGCACGAAGCGAACTATCTGACAAGTCTGAGTGGGAGTACTTTTGTGGATTTTGTAGATCGTCTAGCTAGTCTCCTCTGCACGAAGCGAATTATGTGACAAGTCTGAGTGGGAGTACTTTTGTGGATTTTGTAGATCGTCTAGCTAGTCTCTTCTGCACGAAGCGAACTATCTGACAAGTCTGAGTGGGAGTACTTTTGTGGATTTTGTAGATCGTCTTGCTAGTCTCCTCTGCACGAAACGAAATATCTGACAAGTCTGAGTGGGAGTACTTTTGTGGATTTTGTATATTGTCTGCCTAGTTTCCTCTGTACGAAGCGAACTATCTGACAAGTCTGAGTGGGAGTACTTCTGTGGGTTTTGCATTTATATGACTATTCTCTTCTGTTCCACGCTGCCTGTCGTCTGGCTCCTCCATGTGTTGTGGAGCAGAGAATGACCTGAAACTTCACGCGCCTTTCTTTCTGAGATCTGATGGTCCGGGCTAGTGTGGACGTGACACGTCAGGAGGTGGAGAGAGTGAGGAAGGGTGCTAGGGTGAGGGATGGGAGGTTGCGGGATGCAGGTGAGGCAGGGGGAGGAAGATGTGGGGGAGGGGGTAATGGCTGTGTGTTTGTGGTCCGTCGCGTCCTCGCACACACACACACACACCACACACACACACACACACACACACCACACACACACACACACATATATATATATATATATATATTCAATTATAAACAAAGCTTGCTCTTATGTCTTAGACTGAAGAAATAGGCTCGGTACTTATCCATGGAATTTATTAGTTTATTGTAATTTAGTCCCTTGCGGATTCATTCCAAGAACTGGCCCTCAGCACTTGTGTCTTAAGAGGTTATCTTTTTTATATTTTCTACTTTTCACAAGAAAATGTAGTTTGTTTTGCTCTTTCATGATTTTCTTTTGCTTCTTACGTGGCACCTTTGGTTTTTTTTTTTTTTTTGAAAACTCAACAAACACACTACGGTATTGCACACCAGCCTTTTTCTGGGATAGCATTCTTCTTAAAACCGAAAAGGCAGAGAAGTCAAATTATACACTTTCCGCGGTCACTGAGGAGAAACAATCAGATTTCGAAATATAGGTATCTGACCAGGAGTTATATGTTAGTGAGTTTCCTCCCCATTGGAGATTGTCTCCCCCTTGGTGACTATAATCTTGCTGAAGGCTCATTTTGAGAAGCATTTATTTTATTTTTCCCCATTCACACACTCAAGCACATACTGTTAGTTAGGCAGAATTATCTACCACTGCAGATATGAATGCTTATCTCACCCTATTTCTTCAATCTAAGACATAAGAGCAAGCTTTGTTTATAATTGAATATTTCTTGCAGTCATTGCAACACCAAGTTGCTCTGTAAGTTGCTGGAATGGTGCTCGGTACTTATCCTTGGAATTTATTAGTTTAATATATATATATATATATATAATATATTGTGTGTGTGTGTGATTCTTAGATAGATAGGCAGGCAGGTAGATAGATAGTTAGTCGTCTGTGCCGTTTCATCAGATCATCCACACTCTCTTTCTGTGCACAAGATCCTAATCTAACTGCCCTCATGGATCAAAAACACATTTTTTTCCAAGACCAATATTTTTGGAGTCTTCAACACAAAAAATTCAAACCTCTGGATAAGCTTCATAATTATGTTGATCTGACAGTAAATGGTTTCAGTCAGTGTGTGTTTGCGTAGTTTATAGACAGACAGATGGATAGTCAGGTCATCTGTACGGTTACATCAGGTCATCCACATCACCGTTCTCTGCACAAGATTCCGATCTAACTGCCTGCATTGATCCAAAAGACACATTTCTCCCCGACCCAATCTTTTTGGTTTCTTCAGCACAAAAAAGTCAAACCTCTCGATAAGCCTCATGAGTAAACTGCCTGCTTTCTTTTTTTCCTCGCAGTTGACTGGTACTGTGTTTTTTTTTTCTCTTTCCGTCCTCGTTTGCGAGCATGCCAGATTCGGAAATCGGTACTTGAAAGTGACACTGGATTTTGAAATTCAGTTTGTTTTCAGTGTGTGAGCGCGGCGTGTGTGTGCGTGCATGCGTGCGTGTGTGTGTGTGTGTGTGTGCGTGCATGCGTGCGTGTGTGTGTGTACATGTGCGTGCATGCGTGCGTGCGTGCATGCGTGTGTGTGTGTGTGATGGCCTGCCTCTCTGTCGCTGTCTCAAGCTCTCTCTCTCTCACTCTCTGTCTCTCTCTCTCCCCCTCTGTCTCTGTCTCTCTCTCTCCCTCTCTCTCTCTCTTTCTCTGTGTGTGTGTGTGTGTGTGTGTGTGTGTGTGTGTGTGTGTGTGATGCCATTATTTCATCTTCTTGAAAAAGTCGGATAAACGAGAAGGTCAGCTTGGTGATGCCACACATCAAGGATAAAGAGACTTCATCCCAGCTGCACGCCGATGATGGCGGTGATGGTGGTAGTGGTTGTGTGGAGTAAGCCTGTGTCTGCCGTGCTAACATCTCCCTGAAAACACTAGATTTTATTAAGAAGACGATTTGCTGAAAACCTGTGACACACTGACCTTTCGTGTTTGGTTTGGGTTTTAATAATTTTTGTCTTCGCTTGATCCTTTTCCAATCCTTCTTCTTCCCTTCACATTTTCTCTTCTTCTTCTTCTTCTTCTTCTTCTTCTTCTTCTTCTTCCTCCTCCTCCTCCTTCTCCCGCTCATCCTCTTCTTCTTCTTCTTCTTCTTCTTCTTCTTCTTCTTCTTCTTCTCTCCTCCCCCTCCTCCTCCTCCTCCTCCTCCTCCTCCTCCTCTTCCTTCTCCTCCTCCTCCTCTTCCTCTTCTTCTTCTTCTTCTTCTTCTTCTTCTTCTTCTTCTTCTTCTTCTTTTGTCTTCTTCTTCTTCTTCTTTCTTTTTTTTTTTCTTCTTCCTCTTCTTCTTCTTTTTCTTCTGCTTCTGCTTCTTCTTCTTCTTCTTCTTCTTCTTCTTCTTTTCTTCTTCTTCTTCTTCTCTTCGTCTTCGTCCTCTTCCTTCTCCTCCTGTCCTTCGTCGTATTTGTCTCCTTATTTTCTATCGCGTTTCCTCTCTCTTCTCTCTCTCTCTCTCTCTCTCTCTCTCTCTCTCTCTCTCTCTCTCTCTCTCTCTCTCTCTCTCTCTCTCCTTGTAGCACTGTCTGCGCGAATGTGCTTGAACGCTAGATTTATTTAATGAATGTATACGAGAACAAGCAGGCTGTATGGAAAAGAAAATGTACACACATCAGAAAAGATCGGAGGAGTGGTATGATGATGAATGCAAAAGGTTTAAGCGTAATGTCAGAAAACTTTTGAGAACTTGTAGTAAGTTGCCTAGAAAAGAAACGGAATTGTCCCAAACTGAGAAAGAGAACAATGCAGCCTTTTGCAAAGCAAGAAGAAAGAGAACAATGCAGCCTTTTGCAAAGCAAGAAGAGAATACAAGAAATTGTTACAAAGAAAGAAAAAGGAATACAACAAAACCGTACTTGAGCAGTTGATCATGTCCATTGATGACCAGAGAGAATTTTGCCTTAAAATGAGCAGAGTTTCCAAAAAGAATAAGTTTCAATCCAACAAAATCTCTGTTGCTGAATGGTTTCAACATTTTAAAGGAGTTTTAGAAAAAACATGATGCTGATAGTAATAGAAATAGTTTAACAGGTGCTACTGATATTTCAGGTAACCCATCTGATAGTAATAACGAAACCGACTACAATCAAGGGGTTAGAACTGATTAATATGAGAATGATGAAGATAGTGCTAACTTTTTGAACCGACCTATTGCAAAGGAAGAAGTCTTACTCTCGGTTAAGAGATTGAAAAATAAAAAAGCAGCAGGACCAGATGGCATTATTGGAGAGATATTTAAAAATGCAGGAAATGATGTCATTGATTTCTTAGCAAAATATTTCAATGTATTATTTGACACAGGTCAATACCCTGATCTGTGGAAAGAATCTATTATTGTCCCATTGTTTAAGAAAGGCAACATAAATGACCCAAACAATTACAGAGGAATTTCTCTATCAGATTTAATTAGCAAAATGTATAGCTCTATAATAAATTCAAGATTAACTGAATGGGTCGATCAGAACAATATTACAGGTGAATTTCAAGCAGGGTTCAAACAAAATTATTCTACAATCGATCACATGTTCACATTGTTAGCAATTATACAAAAACAAATTTCCTGCAATAGAAAATTATATGTTGCATTTATCAATTTCGAGAAAGCGTTTGACACTATTTCAAGAAAATTACTGTGGCCTATTTTGATTAAAAATGGAATTAAAGGTAAAATTCACAGATGTATAAGAAGTATGTACGAAATTGTTAAAGCTCGAGTTCGTTGTGGTACACAGTTCACAGGCTACATACACTGTAGTAATGGTGTGAAACAAGGTGATGTCTGTAGTCCTCTTCTATTTTCTTTGTTTATAAATGAACTCGCTTTCGAAATTATTGATAATGGTAGACATGGTGTTAGCCTGAATGTTGATTTCACTGAACTATTTATTCTTTTGTTTGCTGATGATATGATTTTATTGTCGGAAACTGTGGTTGGCTTACAAACCCAATTGAATACTCTTTATAAAGCTGCATGCCAGCTACAGCTGAAAGTCAGTCTGGAAAAATCTAGCATAGTAATCTTCAGGAAAGGTGGGTATCTAGCAAGTACTGACAGATTGTTTTACAGCAATATAAAAATGAACGTAGTAAATTCTTATCGATATTTAGGCATACTATTTTCTACTAAATTGAGTTTTAAGCATGCATGCCAAGATTTGGCATGTAAAGGGAAACGAGGTGCCATTAGC
>CM065725.1:41506805-41514305 GCA_033310375.1 Conus canariensis
TCTTGGGCAAGCTATTCAACTGTAAATTGAACGTCTATGTTCCAGACACTGTAAGCGTTTGCCTTTAGACAACATACTCACGTGGTTAAGGGTTTTTCTTTAATAGGACGCAATCTATTTCATGTCGCTTTCGAGAACTGAAATATATGAGAGTCATACCCCCACAAATGTGTTTTGTAGTATGGTCTTCATTAGTCGAGAGCTAAGTGAAACATTTCAGCTATAATAATCGACAAATATCATCGCTCACTTCAGCTGTTAAGTTTTGTTTAAAACAAAACAAGAATTTTTTTCTTTGTAAATTAATTGCGGTCAGAGCTAAGACAGTTTTTATGACAATGAAAAGGAAAATGACCTCTTCTAGCCAAGACTCTTGAACAGAGATTAAAAAGCCCTTTATGTCTGAGAAGCTCAGAGATTAGCATGAGAAGTAAAAGAAAAAACAAAACACCCGACGTTGACAAAAAGAGAGTTAATGAGAATGCCCCCAAATCGAAGCAGAGAGCTTCTGTAGAAAATTTTGTAGAAGATGTTGAATGTGTCATCCAAACTAGGAATGTAGTCCCAAATAAAGCCACAATCCAAAACCTTACAGATGGAGTGACTCTGCTTGTTTGCTTTTTTTTTGCTGTCGAATTACCTTCCCCACTTTCCCCCTCTCCCTCCACACATACCAAACATACTTTCGTTTCATTTGCTGTGATAAATTGTATTTGCTGTTGTCGTTTTGTTGTTGTTGTTGTTGTTTTTCTTCTTCTTCTTCTTCTTCTTCTTCTTCTTCTTCTTCTTCTTCTTCTTCTTCTTCTCCTTCTTCAGCAGCAGCAGCAGCAGTAGCAGTATCATCATCATCATCATCATCACATCATCATCATCATCATCATCATCATCATCATCATCATCTTCATCTTCTTCTTCTTCTTTCTGTCGCCCTTCCCCTCCTTCGTTTATTCAGTCCAATTCATTTTCTTTTTCCCTGAATCCAGCCTCTTCTAAAGAGATGCCATGTCCTGGGGGTTATTCTGGTGTAGACGTGTGTTTGCCTTGCTGTCTCTTATCTGGAAAAGGAAAGTCTTGGGAAGGCCACCGACTGATGACAATGTTGGGCGGACCAGCCAGTGTGTTTGCTCTGAAGATCATTACGTTCTCAGCTTCTTTCTGCTCTTCTCGTTCTCTTCCTTTCTTTGTTCTTCTGTCTCAATTTTCTCTCATCCTTTGTCTTTCGACGAGTGTGTTTGTTATGAGGTTCATTTCATTCTTTGTTTTTTTTCCCCTGCTTTTCTCGTTCTCTCCCTTAGTTTATTCTTCAGTCTCAGTTTTCTCTCCTCCCTGTATTTTGTTTCCACTTCTTGGTCAGGTTTCCTTTTATACCTTTAGCACACCCTTTAAGAAGGCAGTTGCCCTTTGTCCTTTTTTTCGCAGAGCGAGTCAGTATAAGCATAGGCATAGATGACCTCGTTGAAGCCCATGTTTAACACTGCTTGAATTCCAGTTTGTTCTCTTTCTTCAGTGGTCAAATGAGAACGCTGTGCATATTAAAAGGGAAGGTGTGGGTAAACTCTGTATTTTTGTATCTTTACTCAAATGGCCTAAGAATATAGCAGGAAATCAATGCAAACAGAAAACATGTCATGTAGAGAACAAAAAACAAGGAGCTCCATACAAATCGATCCTACGGTATGACAGAAAGATCATGCCTTATAGGGAGGATAGAAACACTTGGTCTTTTCCTTGTTTCCTTCTTTCTTTCGAAACAAAGTGTTATATCCTCTCTCTCTCTCTCTCTCTCTCTCTCTCTCTCTCTCTCTCTCTCTCTCTCTCTCTCTCTCTCTCTCTCTCTCTCTCTCAACTTGCTCTGGCTTTGTTGATGGAGGGTGAGGAATGAATGTGTGAGGTCGCTAATTCACGTGTCAGTGACAGAGCTGTGTTTGTTTTGCTAATGTCTTTCATTCGAAGAGGATCCTCAAAGATCGCGACAACCTCAGACCCTTGGACGTTGAAATCCTGCGTATTTCTTCTGAGGATGTCATTTCCTTTCTTTTGTTCTTCCTCGAGGCCTTTCTTTCTTTCTTTCTTTCTTTCATCTCGTCGAATATAACTATTAAGCAGAGAGGGCGATGTTGAGGGAAATGAGATGTTTAGAATGAGAGTTGATTCAGTATGATCACAAACAGTGAAGGAAAATTATGTTTGGAACAGCCTAACACTTCTAACAGGGTAAACAGGGCAATATTGCAATCTATCGATAGCAATGTAATTCCCGACTTAAAAGAAACCACTCAAATTGGCCATGATATCTGACAGTTAAAAGAGGACATCTGTTTGTTAGAAAAAAAAACTGTAAAAAGAATGATAACAGTGTTAGAGTTACTACAATAAAACGGAGCTATTAGTAGGTTTAAGAGTAGAAGAAAAGAATAGAATAATGCTGGAAAGTTTGACAGGATTTTGTTTGTGTGTTTTGTTTATTTGTAACCAGAAAACCGATATTAAGAGAGCAAGATCGTGGCTAGAATCATTGATTGACGGAGTAACAGATAAAGATAAACTAAACATTGTCATTCAGAAAGTAGCGATTTGTTTTTCATTCAGTAAACGCAGTATACTAAATTCTTATAACCAAACATAGCTTACTGCGGCTAACGTACAGATTTTGAGGAAGCTGCTGAACCTGTAAATTCGAGTTGCAAAGTGAGACGACTGCAGGCGGAAATCTAAACAAATCTTAAATAAATGTTAGCGAACCGCCAAGAGAAACATGGACAAACGAGTCACAAGACAAAACACGACACGTTTCGACCTCTTAGGTCTTCAACGCCTGCCTACCTTGCACTGAAGAGTGAATAGATCGAAGCTGAGTACCAAATGCGTTCATTTTCGTTGTATTATTTGTTTGTGTCTTGCCTGAAGAAGACCTTAGAGGTCGAAACGCGTCATGTTTTGTCTTGTGACTCGTTTGTCCACGTTTCTCATGGCGGTTCGCTAACATTTATTTAAGAATTGTAAATTCGAGGTTTATGTTTAAGACACTGTAGGCGTGGTATTAAAACAACATATCCATGTGATGAAGAGTTTTTCTTCAAGATAAAACTATTTCACATAGCTTGTCGATAATTGGATTATTTTGAGTCAAGCGCCCGCATTCATTTTTGGGTTTGTCTTCATCAGTCAAGACCTAGATGAACTATTTACCTTCAACTAAGTTAAGGAAATGAGAAAATATTGTTGATGCCTCGATCTGTTTGATTTTGATTTCAAACAGAACAGGTTTTGTACGACTGCTGCAAGCGTGGTTTAACCAATTACTTGGAATAACAGTGAATAGGAAAATGACCTCCCCTGAGGAAGAGTCTTGAACAAAGAGCTCAGTGCAAGTTTATGGTTGAGAAGCTCAGAGATAGAATAAAAAGTAAGCAAAAAAGGTATTAGACGTTGACAACAAGACAGTTCATAAGAAATCTTCCAAATCAAAACAAAGGGACAATGTGGAAGATTTTGAAGATGCATGTATCATCCGTTCTAGGAAAACTAAAACATTCCATCAGTCTGCATATTGCTTTGAAGGAAAATGGGTTAGATTATCAATCTGATGTCGATGGAAAGGGGAAAAAAATAGATCAAGAAACAGTTTTATCAGCATGTGTCTACATGGAATCTACTGTGAAGAAGTAGGAATTCTGAGGAAGAAATATTTACATCATCTGCCACTGTTACGTGTGCACGCGCGTGCTTGAGCGCGCGTGCGTGCGTCGTGCGTGCACGCGTGGGTGCGCGCGCGCGCGCGCGCGCGCGCGTCTGTGTGTGTACGTGTGTGTGTGTGTGTGTGTGTGTGTGTGTGTGTGTGTGTGTGTGTGTGTGTGTGTGTTTTCCTACTTCCTTTTTTCCACCATTATTTTTGTGCTGATATTCATAAATTAGTTTACCAGGAGGAAAAAGCTAAGCCAAGAATCTCAAAACTTTTTCATTGATTTTTTTTTTTTGAGCACCATCGTTCTCTTTCTCTCTCTCTCTCTCTCTCTCTCTCTCTCTCTCTCTCTCTGTCTCTGTCTCTGTCTCTCTCTGTCTGTCTCTCTGTCCTCTGTCTGTCTGTCTGTCTGCTCTCTCTCTCTCTCTCTCTATCTCTCTCTCTCTCTCCCTCTCTCTCTCTCTCTCTCTCTCTCTCTCTCTCTCTCTCTCTCTCTCTCTTCTCTCTCTTTGTATACAGACTACGGGTCCATTCACACGTGTATAAGGATATTGGACCAGAAAATGCCAGACTTCCTTTCTGTTCCAGATAATCAGACATTTGGTTCCTGTTCCTGTCAATTTGGAAACTCCCATACACACTGAAAGACACAGGAAAAGCGGTCTTCGCATAGCATCACCTGCTGCTTCAGTGGAAGAGAGCCAGCTGCTGGGATATGTGGGTTTGTGGGCACGTCAGGCTGAGGATGGTGAGGACAGAATGGGAGGTTTGTGCTGAATTTTGGGTCAGTGGTTTGCTTGGCTCTGTGTGGGTATGCGCGCGCGCGCGTTCGTGTGTGTGCGTGTATGTGTGTGTGTGTGTGTGTGTGTGTGTGTGTGTGTGTGTGTGTGTGTGTGTGTGTGTGTGTGTGTGTGTGTGCGGGAGGGTGGGGAGGGGTGGGGAGGTCGGCGCGCATTCGAGTCATGACTGTTGTTATCACAAGACTGCTGTTCGAATTATTCTTTAATTTAGTATTACATTTCAATTTTTTTCTTGTTCCCTGGTTGTCGTTAGTCTTGTTGTTATTTTGGGCTGTTATACGTTGATAGGTTTTGCTTTACAAAACTAGAAAAGGGCCCTTGATAAGTCTGATTGTGTATTTAATCAAAACGATTGCTCACTCTTTCATTCGAGTCATCCATTTCTTTTTCTTGCCCTTTTTCTTCTTCTTTTCTTCTTCTTCTTCTTCTTCTTCTTCTTCTCCTTTCTCTCTTCTTCTTCTTCTTCTTCTTCTTCTTCTTCTCTTCTTCTTCTTCTTCTTCTTCTTCTTCTTCTCCTTCTCTCTTCTTCTTTCGTCTTCTTCTTTCTCCTTCTCCTTCTTCTTCGTCTTTTCTTCTTCTCCTTTCCTTCTTCTTCTCTTCTTTCTTCCTTCTCTTCTTCTTCTTCTTCTTCTTCTTCTTCTTCTTCTTCTTCTTCTTCTTCTTCTTCTCCTTCTTCTTCCTTCTTCTTCTTCCTTCTTCTTCTTCTTCTTTCTTCTTCCTCCTCTCTATCTACTTCTTTGTCTTGTCCTCCTATTTTCTTCCACCCCTTTCTTCTTAGCTGATTCCTCCTCCTTCTTCCTCTCTTATTCCTCCTCCTTTTTTTTGTTCATCATCTTCCTCCTCCGCTTCATTCATTCTTCTATTAGTCGTTTTCATCTTCGTCGTCTTCGTCGTCGTCGTTCTTTTTTTCCTTTGTCTTCTTTTCCTTTGTCTTCCTTTCCTCAGATACCTTTTTTCTCTTTCTCATTATTCTCCTTTTTCTTACACACCTCCCCATCCTCGTGTTAACGTTCTCTTATTTTCAGATTTCCATTCTTAGTCTGTCTTCATCTTTATTGATTGCACCCTCTTTTTATTGTTGCTGTAATCAGAGAGCAATTCGCTACATTCAAAGGAAATGGTGAGAACATTTGCAAATGCCTAGATAACACGCATGTTGAGAATTTGTTTTGCCACCACTATACACATTGAATCTGAAAGGTATGGTATTGTGAGTAGAGGCGATGGTGTGGCAAACGCACATTTTTGTGTGTTTGCTTGCTTGTTTGTTACTTCCTTTCTATCTTTGTTGCCACCCTGCCATCTTTGTCTCTGTTCCCATTGAAATCCGCCTTATCATTATTGAATGAAGAGGATGAAGGAAAAGGTCGGCCTTCTCGTGCCACCTACCTTGGTCCGTAATCCCATGATTCGCCATAGTCTTGTTCTAGTGCAGTCCAGAGAGTGTAGTACTAATGTCTCTCTTTGGGAGACCGAATCTCAAGTAATCTGAAAGCTTGGGACAGGCTGAGTCTGTTAAGCCCGGGTTTTATTTAACATCCTCTCTCTCTCTCTCTCTCTCTCTCTCTCTCTCTCTCTCTCCTCTCTCTCTCTCTCTCTCTCTCTCGCACACACACACACACACACACACACACACACACACCACCACGCACACACACAGCCACCACACACATGCACACACACACACACACACACACACACACACACACACACAGAGAGAGAGAGAGAGAGAGAGAGAGAGAGAGAGAGAGAGAGAGAACGGCAAATACCCATATTTTCTTTGCTTTCCTTATTTTCTCGTCTTGCTCATCTCCTCCTCCTCCTCCTTTTCCTCTTTCTCCTCCCTTCTTCTTTCTTCTTCTTCTTCTTCTTCTTCTTCTTCTTCTTTATCGTTGTCGTCGTCTTCCTCGTCATGCTTTCTTACTTCTCATCCCTCTGTTCTTGCTTTTGTTCTTGTTTTGGGTTTTTTTTTTTTTTTTTTAGTCTTCTTCTTGTTTATTTCTCTTATGTCTTATTCGTGCTCTTCTTTTTTTTTTTTCCCTCTGCTTCTTTTTTTTTTTTTCTCCTGTTTTCTGCTTGCCGTCTGATTGCAGATCTTCCAGATGACGTCATTTCTCGTCTTGTTCTTCTTAATCTTGGTTCTCGTTGTGGTTGTTGTCTACGCCTATTGTTGTCTTCTTCATTCTCCCTTCCTTTTTTGTTTCCTTTGTTATCTTCTTCTTCTCTTTGTTGGGAGATTCCTTGCTTAGCAAATCCCCCTTCCTTATCAGATAGACCTTTTTTGTGTCTTATCCGTCATTACAGAGCGAGTCTATTCAGTGGAAGTTGATATCAAGTCTCCTGTACAAATGACGAGAGAACGTTCACATGGGTAATTTGCCACTAAGCTGAATGTGGTCTTGATGTAAAAGATGATGGACGTGGATAAATGAGGGTATGGCCTGGGCTTGTTGATGGGTGACATTGTTACAGAGATGATTCGTTTGGGCGCAGTGTTCTGATGAAGAAATGTGTTTACCGTGCTAATGTCTCCAGTTGGGAAACAGAATCCCAATTAAGGCGATAATCTGAAAACAAAAGGTGGAGTGACCCTGCTTATTTGGTCTGATTTAGTCCCCCCAGATACCACTCCCTCCTCAACTCTCCCATTCCCCTTTCCAACATAAGAAATACTCTTTTTTTTCCTTTGCTCTTATTTGCTTCTTAATGTTCTTCCTCTAATCCTAACTTTACTTTTTTTCTTGTGCTTTTCCTCCCGTTTTTTTTTTTTTACCGGTCAATTTCTCTTCTTCTTCTTCTTCTTCTTCTTTTTTCTTCTTCTTCTTCTTCTTCTTCTTCTTCTCTCTTCTCTTCTTCTTCTTCTTCTTCTTCTTCTTCTTCTTCTTCTTCTTCTTCTTCTTCTTCTCCCTACGTGGTAGTTTGAAACGTGGTGACAGTCCTGAGATAACCTCTGCTGTTGACGGGACTATAATTTAATCTTAATCTTAATCTTCTTCCCCCTCCTCTCTCCTCCTTCTC
>CM065725.1:41516805-41524305 GCA_033310375.1 Conus canariensis
ACGTGTGTTGCATGTGATACAGGACTGAGAAATAACACTACATTCTATCTTGTTCAAACATAATTTATCTCTATCTCGGTCCGTATAAAGTGATAATTTTGACGACACTATTGAACCTGTAAATTGGGAGTTTATTCTCAGGGCACTGAAAGTATTAGGTTTTCAACAGATATTATGCAAATCGTCAAGGGCTTTTCTTAATAATAAACAGCATACTTTTTATATCAGTCGAGAATGGGAATATATGAAAGTCGAAACCATACATTAATTTTAGTATTATTTTCATCAAACAAAAATCTAAATGAAACTTTATTTTCAGCTGAGCCATAATGAACCGAGATTACTCTCTCCACCTTCAGCTGTTTCATTTTGTTTCAAACAAAATAAGGAAACATTTCTATGTTTGTCAGCCGCGGGCAAGGATGAACCGATCGTCTCAGATGATAAAGACTAGGAAGATGACCTCTCATGATAAAGGCTGCTGAGTAGAGCCTTCAAAGCAGTTCTTTATCTTGGGGAAAAATAGGAAAGATCAAATTTTAAAAAACCAGCAACATACTGATCGATTATATCCGAGAAGCGCAGAAATTAAATAAGAATAGGTTTGCAAAAAAAAAGAAAGAGGGAGAGTCAAAGTGAATGAAAATGCTTCAAAATCCAAGCAAAGAACCTCTGAGGAAGATATTAAAGATGTTACCTGTCTCGTCATCCATCCTAGAAATACAAATAACGAAACTGACAAAACCTGCGAACAGTTTGACTTCTAAGAAGGAAACTGAATTAAATTGTCAATCAGATCAGGACGATGGTCCAAAATTCCAAAGGAAAGAGATCAAAGTTCTAAAGGAAAGAGGTCAAAGTTCTAAAGGAAACAGTGAACTCTTAGCCGTATGATGAAAAGATGAAATGAAAGTTCAAAATACGAGAAGCTAGACATTTTGAACATCGTTGGTTCTTGAAGTCAATCCAGTAATCTGGGGAAACCCGGATCAGGGCGCCAGATCCGCCGATCTACGGTTGCGGAAAGTTCACAAACGGCTGACGAAGATAGCAGATATTTTGGCAGAAGATTACAACAGGACGAGGAAATTAAAACAATGCTTCTGGAACATGTTTTGCAGTCATGTAGATGCGATGGCTCTACAACAGGGAACAAAACAATGTATCCAGTGACAGGTAAACCAAAAATGCACCAAATGAAGTGTCTGTATGATAGAAGAAATGATGTTTACAAGTAATCAAATGTGACTGATCACCTAGAGCTCGGAGTTAAGATGAGGACAGGTATCTTTGCAGCTGGACAGATCAGAGAGTTTGGGACAGAGTTAAGTCGGTTCACAACAGACCCCGTTCAATTTGTCCATGGTTACATTGAACAGTAATACTTTCAGCAGATTTTCCAAGAAATAGATACAATCGTAGCATAGTCAGATCTAAGGACCGATGTGGGCAGACGTAGACCATGCTGTAAATAAATTTCTTACTAAGGATGTCAGCTAAAAATTGTGTAAGGAAACTCACATTGTGACACTCATGTGTATTGTAAACAAAATAAATTACACATTCATACTATTTCAAAACATGAACAACTGAACATGTCACATAAGAAATTTTTACCATGATTGACTATCAATTCATGAGCTAACAGTCGATCATTGACTGAATAGGATTAATGCTTGTGTACGACCAAGTATCATTTTTACACTGTTGTTCTCTGTATTTCATCAAAGAATTCCTCCAGACTTGCCTGCAGTCAAGAGCTAACTTTTCTGGTCAACTGAGCAAAAGATAATCTCCTTTTCCTTTTCCTTATTTTCTTCTTCTTCTTCTTCTTCTTCTTCAGTTTTCAGAAAATCCCTGAGCGCGTCGATTCAGTAATCAGCCGAGTGTAATGCCCTGTGTTATCAGCCATCTCCCAGAGACTTATGCATGTCTTACCAATAAACAGGCATTATACTCTTCATTTTTATTTTACAGTATTACTTTCTTAAGATTTTCTATTTTAAAAAAGCGCTTCTGTATTTTACAATGTTTTACCAATTTTCAGTTGAAACAATTTAAGTTTTACATTATCCATTTTATGTACATATAAAACACACGATTTCGAGTCTGGACTTGCAAAAGGCTTTAACTCTCATTTACAACAACATTTTTGTCTCGGCTGGGTTTTTTTTCTGTATTTACATCAACGTGCAATGTAGAATCCCTGGTAATGCATATTGATGAATTTAAGTGCTTATTATCTTTGATTGTGTTATTGGATTTCTTTGCATCATTGATCATTGCAGATTATAACTAGCAGAGGGAACGAAGTCAATGTTCACGTTCATTTTTCATTCAAAATGACCAAACAACACTCAAGACAATCTCCCCAAATTGGGCGCAAAATGGATAGTTTATTGTATGTGCCAGAAAATAAAGCTGTCCGTTGCCATCGAACGGTGGTTGGAAAATGAATGTCTTTGTTATGGAGCTCTGTGAAAACCATATTCATTTCCAAATGAAATCCGTGTATGTAAAAACTAGTTCATGTAGAAAATGATACACAATGGTAAGCAACTGATCACCCCAGCTTTGAAAACTGTCCAGCCACACTACGGAATTTTTACCGGTCATAAAGCGTGATTTTTTACCTTTGACATCGAGACTAGATATCCAAATGAATGTTGTTTTCTGAGTCTTCTTCTTAATAGTACTGAAACATTTTTCCGAATATTCAAGCTATGTTTACTTGTCCCAAGAAGCTACGCTAAAACGCCCACCATGCCCTTTTAAGGGAAGAAAGATTAGGGCGCTGGAGAGCACAAAATGTTACATTCTTTACGGTTCTGTATTAGCTGTATCAGCAGAAAGAAGAAAAGGACTATAAACAAACAAACAAAAAGGACAGGAGGAGGAGGAAGAAGAGAAGAAAAAATAGAGAGAAGAGGAGGAGAAGGAGGAGGAGGAGGAAAAAGAGGAGGACATTGTGTGTCTAGCACAGCCGACCAAAGCGATTTGCACAGGAGAGGAAGTCTGGATACCGCTAAACGACAACAGTATCGGGGAAATAGGACCGGGTTTCATGCGCCTGCATTGAGCTTACATCCGGCACAGATGGACCGATACCACAGATATTAATTATATTGACAGGAGGCTGACACTATCTGTCATCCTCTCTATTGAGAGCTGATGCGTTGATGATGTGTGTACAAGAGTATGCTCGTGCACGCATGAGTATGTAAATGATAGGCGCACACGAAATGCGAGCAACATAATGGAAATAGAAGCAGCTGAGGAATGATGCTCAGAGACTCACCGTCCAATTGAAGAACGCTGACTTCTAAATCTCTCTGCAAATCAGATACTGCGACATTTGCCTCCATAAGCAGCTAGACTGTAGGCTGTCTTTATTGTTTCTGTAGCTCTGACTTTTCCAGCCTTTGAAAAAGTGCTTCCCAGTGTTTCATGCATGCATGTAAGTCACGAGGGGCTACGTCAGTTTGTCAAAGACAGTGAAAAAACCAAATAGGTTGAGAACATGTAGAAAAGAAATTGATCAGAGGAGAGGAAGAGCATTTGCACACGTTGTTTATGGCTATGCTGGGTCTGTAAGCCAAAGAAGAAGAGAAAGAAGAACAAGAAAAAGTGAAGACAAAAGGGGGGATGGAAAACGGTTTCTTTCTAGTTCAAGTAACCACGGCCATCACCTCACCTGACGGCGAACGAAGAACTTGTCGTTGAAATATGTACCAGAGTATGAAAATAACACTAGATCAAACGTAAGCATTAATCTCATCCCGGGCACTGACGGAGAGAATCAAAAGATCTATCAAAAGAAAAAAGAGAGAATAGAAACTGGTCAGGTGAAATGTTCAGTACAGTTTTCAAGTCTACGTTTACAGCTGAAAAAAGGTCATAGGCTTAGAGAGCATCTGTGCGAAACGCAATATATTTGCAATGTCCTCCTTTGATTTCAAACTAATCTCACACGTAACAGTTTGCAAGATAGTTTTTATAAAGTATTCTGACCCATCTGCATATGACGTCTTGCATACAAAGGATTGTGGAACTTAAAATATATACTCTCAATCTAGTGGACCAATTTCTGTTTTTCAAAATCTATATTCAGCAGTAATCCAGGTAAATTCTGCACACACACATGAGAAGCCACTTGACATCTACTTCAAATTTCACCAATGTAACAATACAACTTATTTTATCCAGTATTCTTAATTTTTGTATTGTTGGTGTCTGTATTTCATCAATATATCTGTTTCTGATAAATCATGTCGATAATACACCTACTTTTTTTTTTTGCTGTCCCATTTGTCCCGTCTTCTGCGCCACCTCAGTGGCATTGCACCCACCCCACTCATTTCGGCCCCCGTCCCCTAATATACATGCTTTTGATATATCCTGTTGATAATCTGCGATAGCACATTTTCAAACGAACAGCAATAGAACATGCACTATTCAGTTTTACGAATGATGTTTAAAAAGTGAAAAAAAGTCTCTGCGTCTTGTTTCAATGTGTTGTCAGTGTCTGATAGCACTGGCAATGCACGCTATTATTCTTTCCCTCTAAACACAAGATCATTCCCCTTTCCTAGGATTTGTATCAATTGCTTTGATAACAAATGTGCCAATCTAGAAAAAAAAACAATGAAAAGTGATCCTAAAGTTGTACGTTCCTCAAAGTATATGTAGCTTTCTGTAATATGTTTCTGAAGATTATGAATCGACTTCCCTTCTGACAATTCTCTAGGATTTTATGCACATGTGTCATTACATACTCACTTCCACAATCGCGTGCATGCATATAGTTAAAAGTACATCATCACTCATCTGTTCTGAAGACAAGATTGACAAAATATTAAGTTTAGGATTGGTCTGTCTGTCTGCGCGAATATAGGATAAATGCTGGTGTTTGATGATGACTTTTATTCTACGCATTGTGGTTCGCAGGACACTGCGTTCTTCTCCCGTACGAAAATGATTGCCACGGTCCACTGTGGTAGAAACGTCTTCCTCTTGCTCCTCGTTGTCTTCTTTGGCGGTTCTTTTCCATCTTTTTGTTAGTACTTTTTTTCTTCTGCTTACACGGTGATCCTGTTAACCTACGATATTCTCTTTCTCCTATTTCTTTTCTTCCTCATCCCTGTTCTTTATGAGCAAACGGGGCGCTTTGCCTTAACACCAGAAAGAAGTTACAGTGTAACTGAAGATGAAGAGTCTGAATCCACCATTCGTTCGTGCATAATGACTGGCAGAAAGATCGGTCCTCTGACAGCTAAATATCAGGTTATCATCATGCACTTGCTTATGCATACGCGTCAATTAATACATATACATGTGCGCATACATACAGTTAGTTCAGTCATCATCAGGTAATAATTTCTAAACAGTGTGACAAATGCTAGTAGTTGTATGTCGACAGATCTTTTGATTTTCTCTGCCTGTGCCTGGGATAAGATGACTACCTATGTGTGCGTAACTCTTATTTTCGTACTCTTGTGCCTATTTCATCCACGAATTCCTATGGACTTCGCCGTCAGGAGGGAGGTGATAGCCATGGTCAGTCGAACTAGAAGGAAATTCCTTTCTCACCCCCACCCTCCCACCCCCCTCCCCCCACCCCCTTTTTTTTTTTTTTTTTTTTTTTTTTGCTTGCTTGCTTTCTTTTCTCTCTTTTTCTTCTTTGGCATCAAGGCCCAGCAGGATTGCAACAACATGAATGAGTTCGCCTTCTATCCGTTATCATTTTTTTTCTTCTATGGCTTCTCCATCCTTTTGCTTTCTTCGCACGTTTGTCGTCACATTGACGTAACTTCTTGTGACTTCACTGCATGCAGGAAATACTTGGAAGCATCTTTATTTTCTAGGGCTGACAAAAAGTCAAAACGTGAGAAGTGCAGTAACCATAAAGACAGCCTGCAGCCAAGCTGATCATGAAGGCTAAGGTATTTTTCTTGTTCACAGAAAAATGTGCAAGTCATCGTTGCTTAAAGTGCCCGGTGATTCTCTGAACATAATCCATCCGCTGCTTCTGTTTCCATTATGCTACTCACATTTTATGTGCGTGCATCATTCACACACTCACGCGTGTGCCCGCATACTGTCGAATGCACATCATCAAGACGTCAGCTCTGAATAGAGAGGTTGGCGTGTTGTGGCAGTCTTCTGTCAAGATGATAACTGTGGTGTCGGTCCGTCTGCGCCGGATATAGGATCAATGCAGGCGCGTGACAAGGTCCTGTTGCTACATACTGTTGTCGTTTAGCAGTACGCATTGTACTTCTCCCTTACGATTCTGCTCATTTTGGTCGACTGGGTCAGACACGTCGTCTTCTTCTTTTGCCTTCTCCTCGTCCTCTTCCTTCTTTTTCTTCTCATCCTCCTCCTTTTCTCATTTTTTTCTTCTTTTTTTTGTCTTCTACGTGGATTGCTTTCCTGATAACCAGGACAAAGAAATAGAGATTGCTTTTTTGATAACTATGACAAAAAAATCACTCTTCTTCATTTTGTTGTTCTTCTCTTCCCCACTCTCCTTCTTATGCAATTACGCATAGTGAACACTTTAGTGTAACTTTTGTTTTTACAAACAACATAAATTTAATGACTGGAAAGATGTTTTAGTGCAACTGGTGAGGAAGACTCGGAAACCATAATCCTTATAGATCCAAAAGTCAAAAGTCACATTTTGTGACAGGCCAAAAAATCCGTTGTGTGATTAGTCAACAGTTTTTGTTTTTTTTAAGTATTGTCAATTGGCTCCTTACCTTCGTGCGTCAGTTACTTCATACACACGTCAATCAGCGATGTGCGTTACGTTAATGTGTCAGTTTGAAGATGTGGCCGATAAATACTGGCTGTCGTTTGTTGACAGTATCTGCTAAGAAAATATTCCTTTCCGTCCAAGGTAGACCCAAAGCTTGTGCATGACCAGAGCTTTCATCACCGCTTTCCGTTGTTTCTGTTACCCTTCTTTTCACACTGATTTCTTTCTCGTATCTATTTCATTCAGCGACCAAACCTTCTTTCGACAGTTTTTTTTTTTTTTTTTTTTCTGGTGTTCAGTTTATTTAGTGACGAAATCTTTTTCCACACTATCTCTTTCGTGGCGTTTATTTCGTCAAATGATCATGTCTTCTTTCCACACAATTTGTTTCGTGGTATTTCATCCAGCGAACCAGTCTTGTTTCCACACCAACTCCTTTCTAGTTTTTTTTTAAATTTATTTTAATTTATTTTATCCAGTGAGTGAGTGGTTTTTTCACGCTGTTTCCCTCGTGGCATTTTGTTCATCCAGTGATCGGATTTTCCCCCATATTGTTTGCTTTATAGTGTTTTATCCTGTGACCAATCCTCTTTGTTTTGTAGTATTTATTTCATCAGATGGCCAGATTTCTTTTCACATCTTTTGCTTTGTGGTACTTACGTCATCCAGTTACGAAGTCCTCTTTCAACTTTCTGCTGTTATTTTATCTAAACGCCACAGACTTCTTTTCACACTCTTTG
>CM065725.1:41529305-41554305 GCA_033310375.1 Conus canariensis
TTTGAGATTGTCGCTTTTATTTACCAGGCTAATGAAAAGGCTTAGTAAACAAGAAAGGAACTTGTAGAAAAAAAGGATTTTTGTATATCCACTTCAATGAACTCAGTACACGACAAAAAAAATCCCAAGAGGAAGTCTGACACGCATTCTTCTAAATCATTGTAAATATACAGTATATTCTTATGGACCATAAACCAGGGTGACTTTCTGCAAAACGGCTTTACGGTATGACAGAAAGAGAGAAAAAATCCTGTCTTCCTCTTTTTATCTTTTCTTCCTTTCTTCTTTTAAGCATATCGCATTCCTCTCTCTTCTCTCTCTCTCTCTCTCTCTCTCTCTCTCTCTGAATGAGTTTTTAATTTCCTTGGTGGAGGATGAAAAATGAATGCGTGACCTCGCTAATGCACGTGTCAGTGACAGAGCTGTGTTTGTCTTGCTAATGTGTTTTATTCGGAGCAGATCCCCAGTGAATGCGACAATTTCAGATCCTGGGACACTGAAGCCCTGTGATTTTCTTCTGAATATGTTGTTCCCTTTCTTTTGCTCTTGCTCGGGTCCTTTCTTCCTCTTTCTTTCCGTCATCCTGTCAAAACTTTCACTGAACAGTGTGGGTGGGATTGGTGGAAATGAAACGTTTTGACAAGGGTTGGAAACGTTTGAACAAGGGTTGAAAACGTTTTGAACAAGGGTTGGAAACGTTTTGAACAAGGGTTGAAAACGTTTTGAACAAGGGTTGGAAACGTTTTGAACAAAGGGTTGGAAACGTTTTGAACAAGGGTTGAAACGTTTTGAACAAGGGTTGGAAACGTTTTGAACAAGGGTTGGAAACGTTTTGAACAAGGGTTGGAAACGTTTGAACAAGGGTTGGAAACGTTTTGAACAAGGGTTGGAAACGTTTTGAACAAGGTTGTTTCAGTATCATAAAAAGTAGTGAAGGACAATCTTTTTTTAACAGTCTAACCGTACTTTTTTTGCTGAGAGGGTAACACAGCAATATCAACCCATAGCGTATTGGTAGCAGATTAATACCACTCCGAAAGAAACCGCCCGCATTGGCAAGATAGTCATATTTATGAGGGTTAGACAGTTGGATTAAGACATTGTATTCAGTAACAATGAAGAAGGACGACAGTGTTAAATGTTTTGAATGAAGAGCAAATATCAAATGTTACCTGAGTGAGAGAAACGGACAGAGGAGCATCGTTAGGAAACAAGCCTTAGGGTGAAAGGTTAGTGGGTTTTATATTTCCTCCAGAGAGCTGGTATGAAGTAAGTGAGCTCGGGGCTAGAATTATTGATTGACAGGTAACATAACATTAAGCGAAATAGTTATTGTTCAAGAAGTGCTGATAGTTTGCCTTTTTCCCTTCACAACATGCAGGTATGTGTGTTCGGAAATGTGAGATAGTTTTGATAAGTAACATCAGTGTCCTGGATCAAGCCGGGCTTCTTAGAAACGAACAAATTAAGAATATACTGACTACAATTTGGGATTGGGATGTAATACTAAACTCTATGCAGTTTAATATGATTCACCTAAATTAGTATTAAGTGTAGATTTTGAAAACGCTGTTCATTCTGTAAATTGGCAGTTAACGTCTAAGATAGCATAGGCGCTTTTTTTTCAACATGCAAGTGGTTCAGAGTTTATCTTTAAGATAAACACGTTCTCTATAGCTTGTCGGGAACAGAGATATATGTTGTATCCATTCGGTTATTTTTGCATTATCTTCAACAGTCACAAGTCTAGTGAAATACCTTGTTCAGCTAAACCATAATAATCAGGACGATCCCTGCCATCAACCTCTTGATTTTTATTTTCAAAAGAAGCAAGCCAAAAAATACGTTCATCAGCCACAGGCATGCTTGAACAAATAATCTTAAATGACAGTGACTAGAAAAGATATCTCACTTGATAAAGGCTCTCGAATAGAGCTCAGTTCTTCATCCCTAGGGCAAAACAGGAACGCGTCTTAATAGCCAAAACAACAATTGATGGTGATCTATTTTGGGGGTGCCGAAATAGCTCAGTGTTAGAGCGCCGAACTTGTCATCTTCGTGATCCTGGGGTTGCGGGTTCGAATCTCCGCCAGGCCGTTTCGGTACAGGGGGATTTCCCCCTCGGAGTTAACATTGGTTCTGACTCCATTTCCCGTACAGTCCTTCGGATAAGACTATTAACCGACGTTATGTGTGTGAACGCACGCATGACATCTTCCACACATGTAAAATCCCATCACCAGTTTTCGGAAGAGAAGGCCAGTTTGGCCGTTGGTATGGATGACACGTTACACATAGCATGCACCCTGTGTGAGAAATGGGAAGAATGAAAGAAGTTAGGAAAATGAGTGAACGATATTGAACGATACTGACTGGATGACACAGGAAACGACTGAATGAAGCGCCAGCTGGCAGCTCTTCAGTCGGCACTACCCAGGTAGACAGCCCATTGCGTAAACGTGTGTGGATTATCAAGCGCTTAGAGCTTGGTCTCTAGCCGAGGATAGGCGCTATATAAGTATTCATAATAAAAATAATAATTATAATCATAATGATAACAATATAATCTGAAAAGTTCTGTGGTAGATTCAGAAAACAAAATTGAAAGATGCATACGAAAAAAAATTATATCAATGAGAATGCCTCAAAATCGAAGCAGTGAGCCTCAGTAGAAGATTTTAAAGAAAAGGTTAATTGTCTCATCCTTCATAAACACACACACACACATTTTAATGTAATTGATTGTCACTCCGTGCGTTAACAATCAATAAAGTGCATAATAGCAGCTCCGAAGATATGATATACAAAGAGCGGCTGTTCTCTGTAGATTTTTATTTTCTAATTGCTTCGTCTTTGTTGGGGATAGAACTAATGCATGTGCACGACCAAGTAGTATCTTTACACTGTTATTCTCAAGTTTTTGTGTTTTTTTTGTCGAAGTATTTCTCCAGACTTTTTTTTGCAGCCAGAAGGTGATTGTTCCAGTCAACCGAATTAGAAATAATCTCCTTTTTATGATTTCGATCCATGGATGAGATGATTGGAAGCATTTTTTTTTCTAGAGCTTAAAAAAGTGAGAGACTCTGAAACCATAAAGGAGGCCTACAGCCTAGCCGGTCATTGAGGCAATTGTGGCATTTTCTGACCTACAGGGAATTATTAAAAATCAGCGTTGTCCAGACTGGATATTGATTCTCTGACCATTATACTGCGATGTTTCTATTTCCATTATGCCCATGCATCATTTACATACTCACGCGTGAGTACGCGTACTGTCACATGCACATCATCAGCTCATCAACTCTGAATAGAGAGAGTGGCAAACGGTGGCAGTCTTCTGTCAATATAGTGTCTGTGGTATCGGTCCGTCTGCGCCGGAAGTAGGATCAATGCAAACGCATGACGAAGTCCTGTTTCCACATACTGTTATCGTTTAGTGGTGTCTGAGTTCTCCTGCGCGGATCTCATCGCTTTGGTCAACTGTGATAAACACAGCGTCCTCCTCTTTTTCTTCATCCTCCTCACCCTGTCCTCCTCTTTCTCCTTTTTCTCCTGCTTTCGTTTCTATTCCTTTTTTTTTTTGTCTCCTTCTTGAGAGCTTATTTGATAACCAGGACCATAGAGAACATAACACTATTCTCCTTTGTTATACTTTTCCCACCTTCCTCTTTCTTGACCTAGATAGACGTAATGAACACTTTAGCGTAACTTCTCGGGACAGCCAAACATAGTTTAAATGTTTGGAAAGATGTTTGATTCTGTTAAAAGGGGAGACTTGGAAAATCCATGTCATCTCGACATTTGCTGTCAATGCCGAATGTCAAAAGTCACAATTTGTGACCGGCAAAAATTTCTGTCGTGTGAATGGTCACTATTCTAAGCATTGGTAATCAGCGTCTACATCACTTACTCCATACACTCGCCATTAAGCTATGTGCACCACTACGTCAATGTGTTAGTTCTAGAGACATGCTTGACAACTACTAGCAGTCGTATTTCTTTAGCATCAGTCATCAGCATCAATGACGATGAACTGGACGTCGTCCATGACTTTGTGTATCTGGGCTCAACTATCTCAGACACCCTCTCACTTGACGCAGAGCTCAACAGGCGCATCGGCAAGGCAGCTACCACCATGACCAGACTTACAAAGAAAGCATGGAACAACAGCAAGCTGACCGAGCACACAAAGATCCAGATCTACAGAGCCTGCGTCGTGAGCACCCTCCTGTATGGCAGCGAGTCTTGGACTTTGCGTGCCCGACAGGAGCGAAAGCTCAATGCTTTTCATATGCGTAGCCTCCGACGCATTCTGAACATCACCTGGCAGGCAAGGTCCCAAACAACACAGTCCTGGAAAGAGCTGGATGCACCAGCATGTACACGCTGCTGAAACAGAGACGTATGCGCTGGTTCGGCCATGTCGTGCGCATGGATGACGGACGGATCCCTGAAGACCTCCTCTATGGAGAACTTGTGCAGGGAAAACGTCCCACAGGCAGACCACAGCTGCGATTCAAAGACGTGTGCAGGAGGGACCTAAAAGCCTTGAACATCGACCAGAACAACTGGGAAGCAACAGCCCTCGAACGGTCAGCCTGGAGACAGACTGTGCAGAATGGTCTCTCCAAGTTCGAAGAGACACTCGCTCAGCAGCACGGGAAAGAGAATGAGAAGAAAGGCTGCAGCCCAGGCAGACGAAGAGACACTCGCTCAGCAGCACGGGGAAAAGAGAATGAGAAGAAAGGCTGCAGCCCAGGCAGACAGACCAGCGTCAGACTTCATCTGTGCCCTCTGCCACAGGGACTGTCATTCCCGTGTCGGACTGGCCAGCCACACCCGCCGCTGTACCAGAATAGACACCTAGAGCACAACTCCATAGTCTTCCGAGACTGAAGGATGCCTACATATTTCTTTAGACATTGTCCTTTTCCGTCCGAGGTACGCTTTTGCATGACCAGATCTTCTTTCTACACTTTTTTTTTTTTTTTTTTTGCGATCATTTTATGTAGTGATCAACCCTTCTTTACACACTGTTTGCTTTCCAGCACTTATTTATCCAGTGACCAAGTTCCTTTCAAGTCTGTGTTATTTCCATTTCCAGTATGTATTTCATTCAACGAGAAGTCTTCTCTCTACACTGTCTGCTTTGAGGCGTTTATATTATCAAATGGTCAAGTCGTCTTTCCACGCTTTTTGCATTGTGACATTCATTTAATCTAACGAACAGACCTTCTTTCCACACTGTTTGCATTGTGACATTCATTTAATCTAACGAACAGACCGTCTTTCACACTGTTTGCATTGTGACATTCATTTAATCTAACGAACAGACCGTCTTTCCACACTGTTTGCATTGTGACATTCATTTAATCTAACGAACAGACCGTCTTTCCACACTGTTGCATTGTGACATTCATTTAATCTAACGAACAGACCTTCTTTCCACAGTGTTTGCATTGTGACATTCATTTAATCTAACGAACAGACCTTCTTTCCACACTGTCTGCTTTGTGACATTCATTTAATCTAACGAACAGACCTTCTTTCCACACTGTTTGCATTGTGACATTCATTTAATCTAACGAACAGACCTTCTTTCCACACTGTTTGCATTGTGACATTCATTTAATCTAACGAACAGACCTTCTTTCCACACTGTTTGCTTTGTGGTGTTTATTTTCTCAATGACCAGGTCTTTTTTTATACACCAATTGATTTCTAGTATTCATTTTATCCACAGAGTGTATTCCTTCCACGCTGCTTCCGTTGTGTTGTTTTATTTATCCAATGGTCAAGTCTTCTTTCCACCTTTTTTTCCCCTTTGTATACTTTTACCCAGTGACCAAGTCTTCTTTCAGCCATTTTTTTTTTTGGGGTAGTATTTATCTAATTACAGAAGTCGTATCACACTCCCTTCATCGTATTATGTCATCACTGACCATGTCTTCTCTTCCTATTGTCTGCTGTCTTCTATCTATTCCTTTTGATTGCCAAAGTTTTGTGTCCACAATCTGTACTTCGTGGTTTTTGTTTTATCGAATAAAGAGTGTTTTTTTTTTCTACACTCCTAGATTCCCAGCATTTATTTCATCCAAGATTTCCCTTGAACTACAATCTGGATATGCCTGCCGAAGTGCGCCTTGCTAGACACAACTTCCTTATCCTTCCCTTCCTCCTCCTCCTCTTTTTTCCCCGTTGTTCTGTCTTCCTTTTTCTTCTTCTCCCTCGTCTTATTCTTCAATGCCGTCAATGTCTCCTTTTTCTTCTTCTCCCTCGTCTTATTCTTCAATGCCGTCAATGTCTTCCTTTTTCTTCTTCTCCCTCGTCTTATTCTTCAATGCCGTCAATGTCTTCCTTTTTCTTCTTCTCCCTCGTCTTATTCTTCAATGCCGTCAATGTCTTCCTTTTTCTTCTTCTCCCTCGTCTTATTCTTCAATGCCGTCAATGTCTTCCTTTTTCTTCTTCTCCCTCGTCTTATTCTTCAATGCCGTCAATGTCTTCCTTTTTCTTCTTCTCCCTCGTCTTATTCTTCAATACCGTCAATGTCTTCCTCGTTTCCTTCTTTATGTTCTTGTTTGTCCGCCTCTTCCCCCTCTCCTTCTCCTCTTCTTGCTTCTCCTCCTACCCCCCCCCCCCTCTCTCTCTCTCTCTCTCTCTCTCTCTCTCTCTCTCTCTCTCTCTCTCCTTCCTCCTCACTGTCTTCCTCCTTCTACTTTAGCTTCTTCTTCTTCTTTTTCTTCTTCTTCTTCTTCTTCTTCTTCTTCTTCTTCTTCGTCGTCGTCGTCGTCGTCGTCTCGTCGTCGTCGTAGTCGTCGTCATGGTCGTCGTCATTATCATCTTCTTTCTATTTTCCTTCTTCTTCTAGATTATAGCTGCGCTGTTCTTTTACTGCTTCCAATTCTGTTTCATTTTAAGATTCGGATTAAAGAGTTTCTGTAGCTGCCGGGGTTATACACAGTGTGAATTCTTCTACTTCCCTCCTTCCTTCTGTTCCCCCTTCTCCTATTCCTCCACCTCTCGTCTTCTTCCTCCCTCCTTCTCCTCCTTTCAACATCATCATACTTTTTTTTCCCTAAGCATCATCCTCCTACGTCTTTGTCATCTTCACCTTGCAAGTAGAAAATGCACGTTCTAGTGACTATTCTAATCATTTGGAACGATTGAAAGGATTTTTCCCAAACTGACCAAAGTAACAAATATAGAAAACATCGATGTACCCATAGGCATAACTGATCATGGTTTCATTTGTCGTGCTCTGTGATGAACACAGAGAGCTCTTTTAATCGACGGTGTTATTTATGCCAAAGATTATTTCTTCCCTTACATCTGTTGTTTTGTTTGTTTGTCTGTCCACAAGATTACGCAAACCTTCTGAATCAAATGTAATTAATCCGGTTGAAAGACATAAGACTGTCCCTGAATGAAGCCACTAAATTTTGGTGCCGGCCTGTGATGCAGGCCCGGATCAACAGACGGATCCATGATCCGTGCAACAATATGACGCAAAAATGACAGAAGCGAGATTAACGACATTTGATGGAACGACGCAATAAGCCCTAAGAACGGACCTGTTAAAATTTGGTGTAGAACTAGCCACCATGGTGAAATGGTTAGCGTCGCGAATTCTTGGCTGAGAGGCCGTGCGTTCGATTCCCATCAGAGCCATTCACTGAGCGGATTTCGCCGTCCCAACCGGCCCTTGTCCAGGGTTAAATTTCTGAAGGCTCAACTGGAAAGACTGAAACCTCACAGTCGAGTCTCATCTACATAATGATGAGTCGATGTGTCTCTGAGAATGTTGATCAAATTCTCTCTCCAACATTGCAGGTGTCTGTATCTCTCGGACCTGGCTGACGGCGGGATTTATTGTGAAAGTAAGTGTATAGAGTTCAACCCTTCCCATAGCATCACAATATCCTCATCCTCATAACCACCTTTAAAAAGGTATCAAAGTCTGTGCCCTTCATGCCCTACTTCCATAGCTATCTGTGTTTCAGTTTCCTCTTTGCGTTTATGCCCTAAGTGAGTTTATGTTGGTTTCGCCGGTTTGGCAAGTTCATGGGACGGATATGGTGACGCCGTCTGGAGGTGGACGTTCACTCATGCTGGTTAAACGACAAAAGCAACTATTGTCGTCAGTGGGGAGGGGAGGGGGTGGGGGGTGGGGGGGATTAGCTGGTGGTGTCCTGCGTGTGTCGGATCAGAACTACCCACCGAGCATTAACCGAGATGACTCGGCAGCAGCGCAGTGTCTCCTGTGGTGGGATATGTCATAGCGGCTTGTCATTGCCTGCTGAATGGATATATCCGGTGCTGCGGCAGCGACAGGAAAAGCCATTATACAGAAATGGACGCAGAATTAGAATGAGCGGTGTGGGGGTAATGCCACTGAAATGGCACAAAAGAGTATCAGGATCTGGATCAAAAGCGATCTGGTCGACTCGGTGCATGTCCGCGTTCTCCCGAGTGCCTTCCTGTTTGCAAAGACCGTATAGTCAAGTGGTAACAGCTACATGTCTTTATTATAACTCTACGCTCTCTGCTACTGGTACATATATTTTTTTCTTGTCTCTGAGCATTGTGTTATAAGCCTCGTCTTATCGTACACTCACATTAACAGGTGCGTCATTTACATACACACGTCCGCACGCACACCCGCCAAATCATGTTCTTTACAGCCGCGCCGACCCTGGAGGCCGCTCCAGGGCTCAATCGGTCACAGGCACGATATCAAATAATCTGTTCAGGAGAGAGAGAGAGAGAGAGAGAGAGAGAGAGAGAGAGAGAGAGAGAATGAAAAACTGGCAGCGGTTGTCTGTTGTTAGTTTTTCTCCGTCTGGGTCGGAAACAAGGTTGAGTGCTTTCGTCTGACCAAGTCTTCTTTACCGAAACAAACCGCTGTGGTTCGTGATGTTTTTTTATCCGGGGTCTGTTTATCCGGGGTCCTAGATGTCTGTCTTTTTCAGCTAGGAGATGATTTCGTTAGTGGACTTTCCTTATGACTTGTCTATCACCGGGTCTCTCTCTCTCTCTCTCTCTCTCTCTCTCTCTGTGTGTGTGTGTGTGTGTGTGTGTGTGTGTGTGTGTGTGTGTGTGTGTGTGTGTTACGTATAGTGCGGTGCAGTGTGTATGACTGTCTGACTCTCACTTTCAAAAGTTTGGAAGCGTGTAACGATTTTTCCTCACACACACACCCACACCACACGAACATGGACAGCCAGCTACACACAAGTTAAGTTTCTTTCTTTTATATGCTGCCTGAGCCATCAAAACATAAACACACATATTAATATAAAATCAGCATAAAATCAATGCATGCCGTCAGTGGCAAGGACATTCAACAAACACAGGGATCTTCAACCGTCGCTCTCAGAACTGACACATTGAATATTTCTTTTCTAACACAGTTCTCACTGGCACCGTCAGTAGTGTCCCAACAGACACAGGCCACACAGCTGGCTGCAACGAGCCCAAGTCACAGTCTTCACACGGCAAGCAGAGCCACTCAGGAATACAGTTTGAAGTCCCACAGGGTACACCCATACAGAAGGTCACGTCCGACTATCGATCTGGCGATCAGCCTCTCCACGTCGTCTTGACGGAGAATCCTCAAGTCACAGTCTTCACACGGCAAGCAGAGCCGCTCAGGAATACAGTTTGAAGTCCCACATGGTACACCCACACAGAAGATCACGTCCGACTACCGATCTGGCGATCAGCCTCTCCACGTCGTCTTGACGGAGAATCCTCAAGTCACAGTCTTCATACGGCAAGCAGAGTCACTCACGAATACAGTTCGTTGTACCCACAGATCACGTCGGACTACCGACCTGGCGGTCAGCCTCTCCACGTCATCTTGACGGAGAATCCTCAAGTCACCGACTTCATACGGCAAGCAGAGCCGCTCACGAGTACAGTTCTAAGTCCCACAGGGTACGTCCACACAGAAGATCACGTCGGACTACCGACCTGGCGGTCAGCCTCTCCACGTCGTCTTGACGGACGGCTGGGCACGGGCTGTACCTCAACACTCGGTGTTAATCAGTTCCAGGCCGGACTCAGGGGCCTCACTGTTTTTTGTTTGTTTGTTTGTTTGTTTTGTTTTGTTTTTGTTTCTCTCGCTCTCGTTGTTATATATTTACGTTATGGTCTTATGTTATTTTACGTTGATGTCACAATTTACGTTGACCTCTCTCTCTCTCTCTCTCTCTCTCTCTCTCTCTCTCTCTCTCTCTCTCTCTCTCTCTCTCTTCTTGACGGAGAATCCTTAAGTCACAGTCTCTTCACGTCGTCTTGACGGAGAATCATCAAGTCACAGTCTTCACACGGCAAGCAGAGCCGCTCAGGAATGCAGTTTGAAGTCCCACAGGGCACACCCACACAGAAGATCACGTCGGACTACCGACCTGGCGGTCAACCTCTCCACGTCGTCTTGACGGACGGCTGGGCACGGGCTGTACCTCAACACTCGGTGTTAATCAGTTCCAGGCCGGACTCAGGGGCCTCACTGTTTTTTGTTTGTTTGTTTGTTTGTTTGTTTGTTTGTTTTTTCTCTCGCTCTCGTTGTTATATATTTACGTTATGGTCTTATGTTATTTTACGTTGATGTCACAATTTACGTTGACCCTCTCTCTCTCTCTCTCTCTCTCTCTCTCTCTCTCTCATGTCTGTACGTCTGTCTGTTTACCCATTTGTCTGTCTGTCTGTCTGTCTGTCTGTCTGTCTGTCCTCTCTCTCTCTCCTCTCTCTCTCTCTCTCTCTCTCTCTCTCCTCTCTCTGTGTTTCTGGTTTGTGTTCCCTTTGATTTTCATCATCTTCATCATCATCATCCTCCTCATCATCATCATCACAACTACCACCTCCACCAACACGACCTCTATCATCGTCGTCATCATCATCATCATCATCATCATCACATCATCATCATCATCACCACCACCACCACCACCACCATTATTGTAGTTGCCTTTTGTTGTCTGTTGTTGATTGTGTGTTGTGTGTGTGTGTGTGTGTGTGTGTGTGTGTGTGTGTGTGTGTGTGTGTGTGTGGAGAGAGAGAGAGAGAGAAGAGAGAGAGAGAGAGAGAGAGAGAAGTATGTGTGTTTGCATGCGTTCGCGCGCGCGCGCGCGCGCGTGTGTGTGGTGTGTGTGTGTGTGTGTGTGTGTGTCCCTGTGTGCGCGCGTGCGAGCGAAAAGCATCCTTTCTGAATTCTGTCCTGCAGAGATGATATTTATCAGGTTTAAAATGGAAAGAAGTTGCACCAGAAACTGGGATGTATAAATGTTCTTTTCGTTATACATTTCTGTTTGAAAGATCGCCAGATTCATTGAATTCTGCATCATTCCTATCGATTAATATGACATCACATGACACCTCACCTATTTGATAACATGAAAGAAGCAGAAAGAGGGAGTGCGTTCGTTACTTTACTTTGTCATACTGTCAAATTTGTGTCACGCATTATACATGACTGACATATTTCTTTGTAGTCAGTTGCTATGTTAGCCAGACAATATTCAGAAGAAAAAAAAGAAAAGAAAGTTTTGCAGCTTGTTTCTTTAAAGTGTCCGCGTATGTCTGCTCGCTTCATTTACATACATACGTATGCATTCACACAGTGCGTCATGAACAGAACATAAACTCATAAGTTCTGAAGAGTTGACAAGCATAGCTAGTCGTCTGTTGTTGGCTTTTTTCTGAATCGGGAGAAAGGATCGATGCCTGCCATAGGAAGTCCAATGACTGTCATTAGATGGCTGAATAGGCATGCTGGCTCAGAACACGTACTGTGTTGCTGCCGGATTTGCACAACGAACCGATTGACTAAACACATCTCCTATACCCGCCAGCTTTGTCTAAATATAAAGATTTTTCCGTACAATTTTAACACTTCTTGGTCGCGCCGAAGCAGACCTAGTTTCCGTAACGTTCTGAATATGTACGTGTTGTTCACTCTCAATCGTTCTTTACGAAATAATTCTGAATCTCTGTTGTTCTGTTTTTGCGCCTTCTCAATCAAGGCGGACTACCTTTTCAATGTAATAGCAAACACTACCTCATACTCCCAAGATTTTTTATGTATGTAATAAACGCTTGATTTTTTGTAAAAAAAACATAATAAAACAAACAAACAAACAAACAAAAACGTTCTCTGGTCTCCTGCTCACAACGTCGAGACGACCCCGATGGACTGGTCTGGGTGTTAAACCAAACAGATGAACACTTCAGCTAAAGTGGAGTCGTGTAGCCCCTTGAATTTTTTACGCTGACTTTCGGTGTTCGGACTCTTTTAAACTTCCGTTTTACCGCACAAGTGGGCAAATTCTTTGCGTTGAAACAGCTTTTGATATTCTGATTCACTGTTTTTGACATTTTTTTTTCTTCTCCTAACGAGTCTATCATTTCTCCACAGAACACAACGTAATCTTGTGTTAGAGCTCGCGTTTAGCGAGAGTGACCTTTCCTTTTTCATAGGACAAATGGCGCTAGTGGGCACGACCTAAGCGGTTCATACCCATCAGACAGCTTAACTGTGCAATCAGAGAGAGAGAGAAAAAGCCAAAACATAGATGTGAAACTGTGCGTCTGTAATGCAGACAGTCAATATCCCACTCGTTATCCTGGCGAGAGCTTTAAATCAAACGTTTAACTCTCACGAGCTATTCACTTGGCTCATTAACTGAGAAAAGTAACTCTGTTTGCTGTGGGTAGATATGAGTTACCTTCCCTTGATTTTTTTTCCTCTCAGAACTATTTTGTCCTATCAGTCAGCTGAACAGTTCAATCAGAGAGAAGATGCCAAAGCAGAGGTTGGAAACTATGCGCCTGTGATACAGACACTGATTTACAAACAGTTCAGTTTCATTTACTATTATCATCATCGATCAATTCAGATCTACGTATCTTGGGTTTGATGTGACGATTGTTTACCAAATGACACATGCATGCATGCATGTGTGTGTGTGTGTGTGTGTGTGTGTGTGTGTGTGTGTGTGTGTGTGTGTGTTTTCGTGTGTGTGTGTGTGTGTGTGTGTGTGTGTGTGTGTGTGTGTGTGTGTTGTGTGTGTGTTTTCGTGTGTGTGTGTGTGTGTGTGTGTGTGTGTGTGTGTGTGTGTGTGTGTGGCATTTGCTTTGGTTCCATCCTTGTGCCTTTCACTGCTTTTATTTATCTTTCTGTGTCCTGTCAGTCCACCCAACCACATCCACTCTTCAAGAATTCTTTTTCACGAACACTTCACTCACAAATATACAGCTGCATGCAGCTACACACACACACACACACACACACACACACACACCACCACGCACGCACGCACGCACACGCACCACGCACCACACACACACACACACACACACACAACACACACACATACACACAACCTCTCTCTCTCTCTCTCTCTCTCTCTCTCTCTCTCTCTCTCTCTCTTCCCAACTACTCTGACGCACACACTCGCTCACATACGAACAACACACATCCCAGCTGACGCACACACCCAACCACACACCTATCCATTCTTTGTCTCCCATTACAGTCTTCCCTGTCCACCCTCTTCCCCCCTCCCATCCTCCCCCCCTCTGTCCCCTTCTCCCCCTCCCCTCTCCATCCCCTCCCTTCCTCTCCCCCCCCCCCCCCCCCCCGCACCCCAGCTACTTACCCGAACAGGATGACAGCAAATTGCACAGGAAGTTAGTATGGCAATAGTCACAACTGACGTGAGGATTAGCAGACGACAAAAGGCACACCAACCAAGCCCCTTGGAGTGTGACAACCGGCAAAGCGTAGCCATCCTATTGTAGCCCCCCCCCCCCTCCTCTCTCTCTCTCTCTCTCTCTCTCTCTCTCTCCTCTCTCTCTCTCCCCCCCCCCCCCCCCCTCCACATCCTCTCCCACCATCCCCTCATCCAGACAAAAAGCAGCTGAACAGCCATGATCGTGAATTACTCGGCAAAAGCTGCTGTGACCATCAGTGATAAACAGTTTATTATTGGGAACCCGCACCAGTTCGCTTCCTCGCCTACCCTCCCTCCCCCCTCCCACTCCCCCCCCCCCCCCCCGTTCCCCTCCCCTTCCGCTCCCTCCTCCTCCTTCCTCTCGTGCAATCCTTCTAACACACACACACACACACACACACACACACACACACACACACACACAAAACACGCAACCACATGCACAACCCATCTGTGGCATTGCATTGATTTCTCGTTGAACGCCTCAAGCGGCTTTTCTTTCTTTTTCTTTTAAGAGACTACCGAGGATCTTTAGTGGGCCACTTGTTCACAAGCATCTGTGTTTCATCCGGTGCGTGTTCAGCGGACACTTCTTTTTTTCTGTCTTTTCATACTTTTTGGTCATCTTCTTCCTACTTTCTCCTACCTTGCCCTACTTTAAACTACATGCTTCTTCTTTTCCAATCGTTTATACGTTCTTTAAAAAAAAAAAAAAACAAAACAAAAAAACAACTAGTATCCTCCTTCATTTTCCCGTTATTTCAAACTTGTTCTGACTGTTGCTATTTTTTCTTAGTTTGTTCCTGGCTTTCCATTCTCTCTCTCTCTCTCTCTCTCTCTCTCTCTCTCTCTCTCTCTCTCTCTCTCTCTCTCTCTGTTGTGTGTGTGTGTGGTTGTGTGTGTGTGAGTGGGCACGTGTGCATGGTATGTTTCAACTCTGGCATTTTCTTGGCAATTACAAAGTTATCATCACAAAACATGACACCAAAATGATATATATTAAAATCATTCCAGGGGCCGGAATAGCACAGTGGTTGAGCGCCGGACTCGTAATCTTGGTATCCTGGGGTTGCGGTTCGAATCTCCGCCGGGCCGTTTCTGCACAGGGGGATTTTCCCCTCGGACTTAACATTGGTTCTGACTCCATTTCCCATGCAGTCTTTCGAATGAGACTATGAACCGAGGTTCCGTGTGTGAACGCACATCTTGCACACACGTAAAATCCCATCACCAACTATCGGAAGAGAAGGCCACTTTTGGCCGATGGTATGGATGACACGTTACACATAGCATGCACCTTCCCCGAAGCTGGAGTATGGCCGCCTTAATGGTGGGATAAAAAAAACGGTCATACACACACAACTCCGCTCCCTTTGTTGGGTAGATGGAATTAATCCTTGCCTGTCTATACAGGGAGTGTGCGCAGGAGTATCAGGCTGCGTACGCAGAAAGAAAAAAAAAAGAAAAACCATTCCAACCATCTCCTCCATGAAGATCTCACCATGGGTATAACATCTATTAATCTATCATTTCGGTATGTCGTTTTCAATGTCTGAAAATTGATAATTGCTAAAAAACTAGTAATCTCTAGAAGCACTGATAAATGCATTAATTGATATTGTATGTAATTATTAACAAATTTTAAGTTACGGTCAAATAAGATCCTACCTTTGATTCAACAAACTAGCATATATGTTACGTCAATACGACGTCATCTGCGACGTCAAAGATTTTTCTTTTAGGTGATATACATTTGGAATACGTCCCCCAGATGGAAATGATACTGACTGAATCAGATGACTGGCATGAACTTCTTACCTCAGAGGAAGAGAGTGCAGGTGTGAAGTCTTGGCAAGAACGATCTGGTGGCAAAAGTATCCATTGCGAAATAGACAGAGCGCAGCTGGTCATGATCAGTATACTCCACACTCTGCTGATGTTGCTAGCAATGAGATGAGCTTAAAAAAGAGAGAGAGGGGGGGGGGGGCGTGGAAAGGATCCATGAGTTGAAAAATCAAAGTGACTGGGGATGTGGGGGATGGAGGGGGAAAGATGCAGTGGGCAGGGAGGAAAAAGGAAGTGGCTGGTATAAGTAGCACAAAGACAGCAAAAAATGTATATATATGGTCATTCTCTCTCTCTCTCTCTCTCTCTCTCTCTCTCTCTCTCTTCTCCTCTCTCTCTCTCTCCTCCTCTCTCTCTCTCTCTCCACATACACACTATTGGACTATTCACATATGTGTAGAATTACACTGGACCAGGCTTCCTCTCTGCTCCAGATGATTGGACATTTGGTTCCTTGTGTGTCGGTTTGGAAACCCCCGTGCAAAAAGAAAAGTACAGGAAAATTAGTCTTTACATCACTTGCTGTTTCAGTGGAATAGAGTCTGCTCGGACAGTGGGTTTGTGGACATGTCATGCTGAGGACAGTGGGTTTGTGGACATGTCATGCTGAGGACAGTGGGTTTGTGGACATGTCGTGCTGAGGACAGTGGGTTTGTGGACATGTCATGCTGAGGACAGTGGGTTGTGGACATGTCGTGCTGAGGACAGTGGGTTTGTGGACATGTCGTGCTGAGGACAGTGGGTTTGTGGACATGTCATGCTGAGACAGTGGGTTTGTGGACATGTCATGCTGAGGACAGTGGGTTTGTGGACATGTCATGCTGAGGACAGTGGGTTTGTGGACATGTCATGCTGAGGACAGTGGGTTTGTGGACATGTCGTGCTGAGGACAGTGGGTTTGTGGACATGTCGTGCTGAGGACAGTGGGTTTGTGGACATGTCATGCTGAGGACAGTGGGTTTGTGGACATGTGATGCTGAGGACAGTGGGTTTGTGGACATGTCATGCTGAGGACAGTGGGTTTGTGGACATGTCATGCTAAGGATAGAGGGGACAGAATACGAGGTCTGTGCTGATATATGGTCTCTAGTAGCAATGCAAGGTGGTCAGTGGTTTGCCCCCCCCCCCCCCCCCATCCAAACTTTTTTCTCCCTCCTTTTCTCTTTCTTCTTCTTCTTCTTCTCTCTCTCTCTCTCTCTCTCTCTCTCTCTCTCTCTCTCTCTCTCTCTCTGTGTGTGTGTGTGTGTGTTGTGTGTGTGTGTGTGTGTGTGTGTGTGTGAGTGGTCTTTCTGGTGAGAAATCATTACTGTTATCATCGTGATAGTGGCATTACAATTGGAAATAAAATGAGGCAGGGAACAGTAAACAATAACCAATAAACAAGTATGGGAGCAAGAGTTACCCTACTTGTTTATTGGGCATTACAATTGTTTGAATTATTCTTTATTCTTATTTTGATTTTTTTTTCTTTTTCCGTCGGTTTTTTTTTTCCTGTAATATTTTTACAATTTTTTTTTCCCGTGCATAACCTTGAATGAGTGTAATTCTTTACCCATTCAAGTTTCATTTCTTCATTCATTCGCTCATGTTACTTGTTTCTTTTTAATCTTCTCCCTTTTGACTTTTTTTCTCTTCCTCTTCCTCCTCCTCTTCCTCTTCCTCCTCTTCCCCCTTTTAACTTGTTTGGCTTGTCTTCCTATTTCTTCTTCCCCCTCCTTTTCATCTTATTCTTCCGCCTCCTACCTCTCCTCTTTCTTCTCCACCTTCTCTAGTACCTCATCTTCCTCCTCTTTATTTATGCTTCTCCCATTTGTTTTCGTCTTAATGTCCTCTTCGTCCACTCTTTATTTGTTTACTTCTCCCTCTGTGCCCTTTTTCTCTTTCTCCTTGTTCTTGTTCTTTGTCTCAACCCTTCCTCATTCTCGTCTTCACGTTCCTTCCTTCTGTGATAGATTTCCATTCTTACTCCACGCTCATCTTTCTTAAACCGAACCCTTTTCTTTCTTTATTTATTTACTTGATAATTTGTACCACCTTTAGATTTTCTCCATCCATAGCTAGCTGGGATCAAATCAATGCCTGCATTTGATCAAGTCTTATTTTCATACTCTTGTACTATTTTATCCACGAATTCCTCCAGACTTCGTTTTCAAGCAGGAGATTATAGCGTGATGAATCGAGTCTGAGCGAAACTCATTTTCCTTTCCCCCATTCTTTTCTTTGCTTTTTTTTTTTCCTTGTTCTTCTTTCTCGTCTTCTTCATCTTCTTTGGCTTCTAGGCCCAGGAAAATTATCAACAACATGCAACATGCTCTTCCTCTCTTCTTATTGTTTTTTAATTTTACGTCTTCTCCATCCATTTGCTCTTTTTCTATCTTTTTAAGAACTTCCTGTGACGCACAATGCATGCATGAAACAGTTGGAAGCATTTTTTCTCTAGGGCTAAAACAGTCAAAGGTGTTGAATTCATAGACAGCCCACATCTTAGACGGTCATTGAGGCTAAAGTTGCACTTGCTGATCTACAGAGAGATATATAACTCATCGTTCGACGATTTGACGGTGATCGATGAGCATTATAAAAAGCTGTTTCTATTTCCATTATGCTGCTAGCACTTTATGTGCGCTCATTGTTTACATACTAACGCGTGCGTATGCATACTGTCACATACACAGCAGCTCTGAATAGAGAGGTTGGCAATAGTGGCAGCCCCCTGTCAATATGATATCTGTGGTATCGGTCCGTCCATGCCGGATAGAGGAGATCAATGCAGGCGCATGACAAGGTCGCATTTCTAGACACTATGATATTGTTGTTTAGCAGTATCCTTACGAATCTGATCGCTTTGGTCGACTGTGTTGGTCACAACGTCCTCCTCTTTTTCCTCCTCCTCCTCCTCTTTTCCTCCTCTTTCCTCTTCTCCACCTTCCTCTCTTCCTTTTCTCCTTTTTAAAAATAATATTTTCCCCATTTTTGGTCTCCTGCTACATTAGCTCTCCTGATGAACAGTGCCATAAGGAACATCACATTTTTTTTGTTGTTGTTCTTCTCTTCCCCCCCTCCTTCTGCTCCTAAACAGGCATTGTAGATGCTTCAGCGTATCTTCTACGGACAATCAAACATAGTTTTCATGTTTGGAAAGGTGTTCAGTTACGTTTGAAGAGGAAGACTCGAAAGCACTATTCATCTGGATATCTAGTCTTGATGTCAAAGTCAAAGTCACGCTCTGTGACTTGGGAAAATTTGCTTCTGTTGTTTGACTGGCCGATTTTCTAAGCATTGGAGATCAGCATCTTACCGTTGGGCATCTGCTACTACATACGCACGTCATTCAGCGATGTGCACCACTACGTCAATACGTCAGTTCTGGAGGCATGGTTGACAGATACTAGCAGTCGTATGTCGACATTTCTCTAGAAATTGTCCTTTTCCGTCCGAAGTTGGTTCCAAACCTTGTGCATGACCAGACCGTCTTCCACACTGCTTTCTGTTGTTTACTTTATCCGATGGTCAAGCCTTCTTGTAAGGCTGTATTCTTTCACGTATTTATTTCATTCAGTGACCAAGTCTTCTCCCCACACTGTCTGCTTTGTGGCATTTATTTCATGAAAAGGACAAGTTTGTTTCTCTAGAATATTTTGCTCTGTGATATTTAGTTTGTCCAATGGCCAAGTCTTCTGTCCCTCTACAATTTGCTTTGTGGTGTTCAAATCTTCTGTTCACTCTGATTGCTTTGTGGACTCTGCATTGTCCTCAGAGTGAGTCTTCTTTCCTTTATGGAGTTTTATTTATCCAAGAATCAAGCCTTAATTTCACATTGCTTTGTCATAATTCATCCAGTGACGAAGCCTCCTTTCAGCTCTTTTTTTTGTAGTATTCATTTCATCTAATGGCCAAAGACTTCTTTCCACACACCTTGCTTTGTAGTACTTATGTTATACAATTTCCAAGTCTTTTTCCCCATACTGTATGCTTTCTAGTACTTCTTTGATAAGCACATTCCTCTTTCCACACTTACTGCTTTGAGATTTGGGTTCACTTACCATCAGAGCCATTCATGCCCCCCACTGACCAAGTTTTTTCTCCACACTGTTTAGTTATTGTATTGATTTCATCCAAGATTCCCCTCGGATTGCAATCTGGACATGACTACCAGGGGTGTCCTTGCTGGAAACAATCTCCTCAACCTTAACCTTCTCAGTCCTATTTTTGTCGTCCTCTTGTCTTTCTCATCCTTCTGCTTCGTCTTTTTTCATTCTTCGTTGTTGTCGTCTTTCTCCTTCCCCTGTTGTTGTTGTTGTTGTTTGTTGTTGTTGTTCTTGTTGTTGATGATGATGATGATGACGTTGTTGTTGTTGTGGTTGTTGTTGTTCTTGTTCTTCTTCTTCTCCTCCTCCTCCTCCTCTTCCTCTTCCTTCTTCTTGTTTTCGTCTTCTTGTCCCTCCTCCTCCTTTTCCTCCTCCTGCTCGTCTTCCTCCATCTCCTCTTCTTTCTTCTTTTTCTTCATCTCCTCCTCCTCCACCCCTCCTTCCCTTCTTCTTCTTCTTCTTCTTTTCCTCCTCTTCCTCCTCCTTCTCCTGCTCCTCCTCCTCTTTCTTCTTCTTCTTCTGCTCCTCCTCCTCCTCCCCCCCCCTTCTCCTCTTCCTTCCTTTTTCTCCTCCTGCTCTACTTTTCGTTCTCCTCGTCACGTATCGTCGTCTTTGTCTTATTCTTTTCTCAATTATCGCTGCTTTCTTCTATTCCTTTCAGTTCTGTTCTCTGTTTTTCTGTTTGGAAAAAAATATGTTTAGATGGCTTCTATGATTGCCTGGGGTATACACAGCATGAATTCTTCTGCTGCTTTTTCCACCCATCAATTCCCCCTTCTCTTCCTCTCTCTCCACCTCTACTCTTCTTACCACTAGTTCATCTTCGTCTTCAACATTGTCATTCATTTGTTTTTGTCCTCCACGTTTCTCCATTTTCTTCATCTTTACTCAGCTAGGAGAAAATACGCGTTATAATGACCATAGTAACGTACTTGGTGCGCACGAAAGCATTTTCCCATAACCAAACAAAATAATGTGTAAACCATGATCATTTTGTCTACTGTTGTGTTGTCTAATAAACAGGGAGCTCTTTTAGTCTGCATTGTTACTTATGCCTAAGAGGGTTTTTTCACCTACGTCTGTTGGTTTGTTTGTGTGTCTGGAAGCAAAACAAATTGTTGGACCGGGTTCAACGAAATTTGGTTGAAAGAATGTAGCTATTTTTGAAGATCCGGATCAGTGGACATATCCAGGCTCTGTGCCTTAAATGACGAAAACATGACGTAACCGAAGACATCGACACTTGGTTGAACGACGGAATATGGCCTTAAAACATACCTGTTTAGAATGAGGTGCAGGTCCAGTCGTCGTGACAAAGTGGTCTACGTCACAGAATCCTGGTTGGATGGTCGTGGATTTGATTCCCATCAGGGCCATTTATTGAATACGGTGGGGGAGGGGGTGGGGGGAGGGAGGGGAGGTTCTGTTTCGATAGGATTCTGTCCAGGGTTGAATTTGTTAAGGGCTCAGTTGGGAAGAATGGAACTGCACAGTCGAGTTTCATCCACTTAATAGACGTTTGTTTGAGTGTGTTTGGTCAGATTTTCTGACCAACACTGCAGGTGTCTAGTCTCTCAGATCTGGTGAATGCTGCGATACGATTGTGAAAGTAAGAGTACACAATTCAGCCCTCTCCTCTCTCCATCGTCAGCATCATCATCGTCCTCATCGATCACCATAAAGAAGGTGTCAAATTCTATGGCCCTCCATGCCATGCTGTCATGATAATATTAAGTTTCAACTTCCTCTTCGCGTCTATGCCTTTCGCGAATTCATGTGGGGATCGCCGGTATCGGCAAGTTCATGTCGGGATCGCCGGTATCGGCAAGTTCATGTCGGGATCGCCGGTATCGGCAAGTTCATGTCGGGATCGCCGGTATGGGCAAGTTCATGTCGGGATGATCGCTCGTGTATCGACAAGTTCATGTCGGGATCGCCGGTATCGACAAGTTCATGTCGATGCCGGGTCGCCTCGGATTATGGCAAGTTCATGTCGGGATCGCCGGTATTGGCAAGTTCATGTCGGGATCGCCGGTGTCGGCAAGTTCATGTCCGGGATCGCACGGTATTGGCAAGTTCATGTCGGGATCGCCGGTATCGGCAAGTTCATGTCGGGATCGCCGGTTCGGCAAGTTCATGTCGGGATCGCCGTATCGACAAGTTCATGTCGGGATCGCCGGTACTGCAAGTTCATGTCGGGATCGCCGGTATGGCAAGTTCATGTCGGGATCGCCGGTATGGGCAAGTTCATGTCGGGATCGCCGGTGTCGGCAAGTTCATGTCGGGATCGCCGGTATTGGCAAGTTCATGTCGGGATCGCCGGTATCGGCAAGTTCATGTCGGGATCGCCGGTGTGGCAAGTTCATGTCGGGATCGCCGGTATCGCAAGTTCATGTCGGGATCGCCGGTGTCGGCAAGTTCATGTCGGGATCGCCGGTATCGGCAAGTTGATGGAGACAGTCGCTGGACGGACGAAGTGACGCCCTCCGGAGATGGTGGTTGACTCGTGCTTGTACCGCGACTAAAGCAACCACTATCATCGGTAGGAAACAGAAGGCGGTGTTCTGCGTATTTTGGATCAGAATAGGCACGACTGAGTTCCACCAAAGTGACTCGGCAGCAGTGCAATGTCTCCTCTGGCTGGATGCCTCCTGACGACTTGACATTGACTGCGCCCTGTGGATTTCCAGTGGCGGGGCAGCGGTGGGGCAAGCCATGGTATAGAGATGCACACGGGGCTAGTCTGAGAGGGCCATGCCCCTGATGTGGCACAAAAGATGATGCGGCTCTGTATCAAAGGAGGCGTCTGGGATCTGTTCGACTTTGTGGATGTCTGCGCTCTCCCCGGTGCACTTCCAGTCGCAAAGATCGTAGAATGAAACGGCAACAGTTCCGTCTCTTTATCTTTTTATGCTCTCTGCCAGTCGTGCGTTTCTTTTTCGCTTGTTTCTAAGCTTTGTTTACTAACCTCATAGAATCGTACACCCACATTAACCAGCGCGTCATTTACATACGCACGTCCGCACGCACTAGCACGCTGCACCCGCCAACTACGAAGGCCACTCAAGGGCTCAGTCGGTCACAGGCACGATATCAAATCATCAGCTAAAAAGAGAGATCTGAAAGAGAATGGCAACAGTCGTCTGATGTTCGTTTTGTCCGTCTGGGTCGGAAACTAAGCTGAGTGCTTGCGCCTGACCAAGTCTTTACCAATACATACCGCTGTGGTTTGGTTTTATCCGTGGAGCTGTGTACTCGGGGACCTGGTTGTCTGTCTTTTTCAGCCGAGAGATGATCTCGCTTGTTGAATTTGCAAACAACCTGTCTGCCCACCCAACCCCTCCCCCCTTTCCTTGTCTTCTCTCTCTCTCTCTCTCTCTCTCTCTCTCCTCTCTCTCTCTCTCTCTCTCTCTGTGTGTGTGTGTGTGTGTGTGTGTGCTGTATATTTCCTTATTGTTTTCATCATGATCACCATCATCATCATCATCATCGTCATCATCATCATCATCATCATCATCATCATCACCAGCATCGTCATCGTCGTCATCGTCGTCGCCATCATCATTATTATATTTTACGTCATCATCATCATCACCATCATTATTGTAGTTGTATTTTACTGTCTATTGTTGATGGTGTGTGTGTGTGTGTGTGTGTGTGTGTGTGTGTGTGTGTGTGTGTGTGTGTGTGTTGTGTGTGTAAACTGGCAGATGTAGCATCGGAAACTGGGCTTTACGAGTGTTCTCACTGCATATCTCTTTTCTGTGTACATACTGACTGTGTCAGATAACAAGATATGTTGAATACTATGATTTTTTTAGCAATTGCTGTTACACAACAGGGCACGTCACCTGTTCAGAAACATGAAAGAAGGAGAAACAATGAGTGATTCGTCGGTTTAGCTTGTGGTTGTGCCAAATATGTGTCATCCATTATACTTAACTAACACTTCCCCACTCAGTCATTTGATGCGTTCGCTGGACAATATTCTGAGAAAAAAAAAATCTGCAGCTCGTTCCTTTAAAGCGCCAATTCATACCCGCACACATTATTTACATATTTGCTAGTGCATTCACACTATCTGTTACGTGCATTCACACTATCTGTTACGTGCATTCACACTATCTGTTACGTGCATTCACACTATCTGTTACGTGCATTCACACTATCTGTTACGTGCATTCACACTATCTGTTACGTGCATTCACACTATCTGTTACGTGCATTCACACTATCTGTTACGTGCATTCACACTATCTGTTACGTGCATTCACACTATCTGTTACGTGCATTCACACTATCTGTTACGTGCTTTCACACTATCTGTTACGTGCATTCACACTATCTGTTACGTGCATTCACACTATCTGTTACGTGCATTCACACTATCTGTTACGTGCATTCACACTATCTGTTACGTGCTTCACACTATCAGCTACGAGCAAAACATCAACTCCTCAGTTCTGAAGTAAGGTTTGACAAATATTGGCATTTTGTTTCTTCTGCGTCGGGCGAATGAGTCGATGCCTGTTACAAGACGAAGTCCACCAATAACTGTCATTAGTTGGCTTAATTGGCATGTTGGATCAGAGCAGGTATCATGTTGCAACCCGATTTGCTCAAGAGACCATTTTATCCAAAAAGACAAATCAGGCACCTGTAGCCGCCAGATTTATTTGAACAGACCTGTTTGTCCAAACATGTTTGATGACTTATTGGATCACTGACGTAAACCTGATTTCTCCACTCGTTCTGAGTATTGAGTTTGTGGATTTCTCTCCAGACGTTCTTTATCTGAATAATTTGGAATCCCTTATAATAATTTTGGTGATTTATTTTTGCACCTTCCCAATCAAAGTTGTCTACCTGTTGAAACACAGATACCAAATATATGTGTCGAATGTAAATGCAAAATACTATTACCATGTTCCAGACGGAGTTTTAGATGCATGTGATTAACGTTTGAAACATTTTGCAAAAGTCTGCTCCGGGTCTCTTTCATAATGTAGAGACAACCCTGATAGACTGGGCTGTGTTTTTAACCAGAGAAATAAGACGTTCGGCAAAACTGGAATCTAGTGTCCCCCTATCTTTTTGTACGATGGTTTTCGTCGTTCGGACACTTTTTTAACTTCTGTTGCGCAGCATAAGTAGACAATTCTTGTGTGTGTGTGTGTGTGTGTGTGTGTAAAACAGTTTTGTGTGTGTGTGTGTGTGTGTGTGTGTGTGTGTGTGTGTGTGTGTGTGTGGTGATTGGGATTTACGGTGTTTGATATTTGACATCCTTGTTTTAACCCTTCTCCGCACGAGCTGGTCATTTCTGCACAGAACAGC
>CM065725.1:41571805-41574305 GCA_033310375.1 Conus canariensis
TTGCTTGTTTGTTCTTAAGGGCGGGACAAGACAGCCTGTTTATAGCGACTCGTTTCCAAAGTTAACAAAAATATTCCTTGCTTCTTTTGTTCGTGTTCTCTGTCTCGCCCCTCCCCTATACCCCCCCCCCCTGCGTCCTCTCTCTCTCTCCTCTCTCTCTTCTCTGTCTCTCTCTCTCTCTCTTGCTCTCTCTCTCTCTCTCTCTCTCTCTCTCTCTCTCTCTCTCCTCACTTTGTAGCATCCATGCGGTGTGGTGTGGCTCAGCTCTCTCTCTCTCTCTCTCTCTCTCTCTCTCCTCTCTCTCTCTCTCTCTCTCTCTCTCTCTCACTTTGTAGCATCCATGCGGTGTGGTGTGGCTCAGAGTGCTTGGCTCTGTGTGTGGTTGCCTCTGTGTGTGTGTGTGTGTGTGTGTGTGTGTGTGTGTGTGTGTGTGTGTGTATGCGCGTATGCGCGCGCGCGCGAATATGCGTGTGGAGGGGGGGGGGGGGGGGGGGGGGGGAGGAGTATGTGCGCTTGTATGTGTCTCCCTGTGTGTGTGTGTGTGTGTGTGTGTGTGTGTGTGTGTGTGTGTGTGTGTGTCTGTCTGTTCTTCTGTCTGTCTGTGCGCGTGCATGGTCTGTACATAGCCTCCACACATATTTTTGGTTGCCGTAATACAAAGCATCAAAAGCCATGTCTTTGTTTGACAGAGGTTTGTTACGTAAGCAAACTACTACCCCTGGCTTTGTAGGCACAAGACATCGCCTTTAACTATTTGGCGTGTACAACGGGTTGCGGCGAATCGAGGTGTGTGTGTGTGTGTGTGTGTGTGTGTGTGTGTGCGCGCGGCGCGCGCGCGCGCGCAAGCGTTCTTACGTGTGTTTGCTCGTGTGTGTGTGTGTGTGTGTGTGTGTGTGTGTGTGTGTGTCTCCCTCTCTCTCTCTCTCTCTCACACACACACACACACACACACACACACACACACACACATACACACACACACACTTCCGCTGCCTGTCTGTCTTCCTTTTTGGTGAGTCCGCTATCATATTCCTACTTCATACTTTTGTATGGAAATCTGAATGTGTTTTGGGAACTGTGAGAATGTGTGTAAAACAAATGCATATACAAAAGAAAACTTACGAAAGTTTAAGAGTTTCTTTTAAATATAAGTAAAGCTTTGAACTTTCACGACTACATATAAAGGTTGTGCAGAATGCATAACACACGTGCAGACGAAGAACGATGTTTTAAACGAAGACTGGTTTAAGTCTAAATGTCAAGTTATGAAAAGAAAAGCACAGAAACTGTTGAGAATGTGTTTACGAACTTAGATGAAGGAAGACAAAAATGTGTCCGTTATTGCAGAAGGGAAGGGAAGAATCTTTGAAAACGGAAACATAATGTATTAACATAATGTATTAATGAAAGTTTGCTTGGAGACATGATTAGGTCTCTTCCCTCCCAGTAAGAGCTGGGGGGGGGGGGGGGGGGGATGTTCAAAAGATACTAACAAAAATAATAACGTCTCTCTGAAAAAAGATGTTTTGAACATTTCAAAAATATATTAGAAAAAAAAATTGTGAAAATCATAGGCAGACATATTTAGCGATAACGAAGAGAATGAGTATTTTGATATTTCAGTCTTTCAGGAAGTTTGTGAGAATTAGTATTTCGATCAATCAGTCTTCCAGCAAGGTTTGTGAGAATGAGTGTTATAATCATTCAGTCTTCCACGAAGATTGTGAGAAGAAGTGTTCAATCTTCCAGGAAGATGGTGAGGATTAATATGTTGATCATTCAGTCTTCCAGGGGAAGATTGTAAAAAAAAATGAGTGTTTTGATCATTTAAACTTCCAGGAAGATTGTGAGAATGATTGTTTCGATCGTTCAGTCTTCCAGGAAGAAGTTTTCTTTGCATGGCGTAAGCTTCAACAAGAAGCTGCATGCCAAAATCACAGTCTCTGTGAGTTGTTTATTATTCCGGTGTTCAAAATCACAGTCTCTGTGAGTTGTTTATTATTCCGGTGTTCAAATTATTGCTTTTCTTTTAAGTGTTGGAAATATGCTGTTCATAGTAAGTCTCCTCGCAGAACATTGCTCGTGATCTCCCTTGCATCTTTGGGTGGATCCTCAAGCGTAGGCTCAAAGATTGTCCCCTACATTTTATACTATTTGCACAATGTCTTTAGTTTTTCAGCAACTTTTTTCCTTCCCACACTTTCGTTTGGTTTCATTTACTACTCTTCGCTGGCTGCTTTGGGGTGCTACTGGATTCTTTTTTGCACCCTTGGTGGTGAGAACACCACAGTATTATGGACTGTGGTGTGTCTCTATTTGACGCCAGGAGCGCAGACACAACCAGCCGTGTCTCCCTGATGAGTTCCGACCCAGCGGACGAAAGGCCTCAGAGCAGGCAATACAAATATATCTGCCTTCAAAAGGGATTGCGATGGTTCCCTTATGCAGCTAGTGAAAAGTTTTCGTATCTGTAAAATATTTTCTTAATTTCATGTTCCCA
>CM065725.1:41599305-41601805 GCA_033310375.1 Conus canariensis
TATCCACACACTTGCTCAAACACTTTCACAAAGATACACACACGCACAAACACACACATACACACGCACACACACACACACACACACACACACACACACACACACACACACACACACACACACACACGCAGAAATATTGTTTATCAGATTCTAACTGATTGATTTAAATGTGTGTGTGTGTGTTTGTGTGAGAATGTGCGTGTGCGTGCGTGAGTGTGTACGTGTGTACGTGTGTGTGTGTGCGTGCGCGCGTGCGTGCGTGCGTGCGTGCGTGCATGCGTGTGTGTGTTGTGTGTGTGTGTGTGTGTGTGGTGTGTGCTGTGTGTGTGTGTGTGTGTGTGTAAATGCAATATCGTTCTGTAATTTTGCGGCATCAGAGGCTACAGGTTCATTTTCAGCTAGTGTCCGAGTGTCCGACGTTAACCCGAGCGACTGACTGTTTCATCACCCTGTTTAGCACGTGTCTTATAGATGTTGTGGTGTGTTAACTACCTCCGCGCTCACATGCATACCTGCACGCGCGCGCGCGCACACACACACACGCACGGATGCACGCACACGCGCATACACACACACACACACACACACACACACACACACAATTACGGACGCACGCACGCACGTATGCGCACGCATACTCACACACACACACACACACACACACACACACACACACACACACACACACCACACAACACACGCTCACACAGACCAGACAGACAGACAGACAGACAGACACACACACACACACACACACACACACACACGTACTCAGGCGCGCACGCGCGCGCGCGCACACACATAACACACACACACACACACACACACACACACACACACACACACACACACACAAGCAACCATGCTCACCCAACCGTTTCCCTCCCTCTGATTTACGCTATCAGTTATTTTCTTACGTCAGTGATAAGATGTAAACAGAAGAATTTTTTAGGTGCTTTCTGTGTGTAAAGTGTGTGTGTGTGGAGGAGGTGGGGATGGGGGGGGGAGGGCCCATGTGTACGCGCGCGTGGGTATGTGAGGGAGAGAGAGAGAGAGAGAGAGAGAGAGAGAGAGAGAGAGAGAGAGAGAGAGAGAAATCGCTTGTCTTTGCGCATGCACACTCGTGTGTGTGTGTGTGTGTGTGTGTGTGTGTGTGTGTGTGTGTGTGTGTGTGTGTGTGTGTGTGGCGCGCGCGCGCGTGTGTGTGTGTATGGTGTTTTGATGTGTGTGTGTGTGTGTGTGTGTGTGTGTGTGTGTGTGTGTGTGTGTGCGTGCGTGCCTGCAATAGCGCTTGCATGTGTACGTGTGTGTGTGTGTGTGTGTGTGTGTGTGTGTGTGCGTGTGTGTTGTGCATGCATGTGGGTTTTTCTTCATGTGTATGTGTGTGTGTGCGCATGTGTGTGTCTGCGTGTCTATGTTATGTGTGCACGCCTATTTGTGTGTGAGCGCTCGCGCGCGCGCGAGTGCGAGTGTGTATATGGGTGCACGCACTTGCGCTGTCAGTGTACTTGTATGCGCGCCGAGGCACTGAAAACTGATTTCCATTTGACAATCGATATCTTATTTACCTGCCTCTCGTCACGTTGTAATGTAGCAACGATGCACCCCTTTTTTTTTTCTTTTTCTTTTTTTCTTTATTAACGAGGAGCGGGTTGGATGTCTCCAGAGAAAATGAATATTGCACGAACTGATGTGTGTGTGTTTTGCACTAGGTAATGAATCCTATTTACTTGAGTGTTCATTTCGCAGTCATTTGCGTATGAGGCGGCGTTGATCTTGTTTGATGTGTTTGTTGTGTGTTTAGCAGTTTAATGTCTCGTCATGTTTTTTTTCTTCTGTGGCATTACGCCCACTGCCACTCATTGTGATGACATCCTCCTCAGCCACTCCCAGGTAGTCCTGTCAAAGCTCCGGCACCGCTTTTGAAGTGCTTGTCTGGAGTGTGGAGTTGTTTTGTGTTGATCGGGTTCAGTTTCAGTTCTATCGCAGAAGCGTCGCCTTCTGTAAACTAGTGTATAAACGCTACACCACGATTCTGTCTGCGCTGGGGCGATGGTTAGATAAATGAAGGATAAATGAATACATACGATAAGGTTTGGAGAGAGAGAGAGAGAGAGAGAGAGAGAGAGAGAGAGAGAGAGAGAGACATGGACCAGACTTAACAGATCACTGCTCTGTACCAACCACCGTGGCGAAGTGGTTAGCGTCGCCGCTGGGAGGTCATGGGTTCGATTCCTATCAGCGCCATTTATTGAGTTGGATTTTTTTTTTCTGCCCCGACCGGCTCCTGCCCAGAGTTGAGTTGCCTATGGGTTTGATTGGCAAGGCTGGAACCACACATTTGAGTATCATCCAATCATAGGTGCATTCTCAGAGTGTTGCTCAAATTTTCTGACTGATACACCATCTATCGGTCTGGCTGACGCCGGGATTTATTAGGAAAGTAAGCGTGGAGTACAGCCCTGGTATGCAGTCTCAGACCAGAATGGAAATCCGCAGC
>CM065725.1:41604305-41611805 GCA_033310375.1 Conus canariensis
TTTTTTTTTGGGGGGGGTGGGGGTGGGGGTGGGGGGGGGATGTGTTTCCAATACTCCATGTTGCTGTGGTATACGAACACTTTTCCACGTATTTCTTGTGGTTGAAGAGGCGCCCCCCCCCCCCCTCCTCCTCCTCCTCCTCCTCCTCCTCCCACGCTGCTCCTACTACTGCCCTCCGACTTCTCCCCCCCTCTCTCTCTCTCTCTCTCTCTCTTGTCACCCTGTCTCTCTCACTCTCTCTCTCTGTCCCTCTCTCTCTCTGTCTCTCTCTCTGTCTGTCTGTCTGTCTGTCTTCTGGCTGTCTGGCTGTCTTTTGTCTTTCTCTCTTTTCCCTGTCTGTTTCTGTCTGTCTGTCTTTCTGTCTCTCTCTGTCTGTCTGTCTCTCTTTCTGTCTCTGTCTCTCTGTCTGTCTCTCCCTCTCTCTCTTTCTCTCTCTCTCTCTCTCTCGTCTCTGTCTCTTGTTTGTCTCTCTGTCTCTGTCTGTATGTCTGTCTGTATGTCTGTCTGTCTTCTCACCTCTCTCTCCCTCTCCTCTCCTCTCCCTCTCCTCTCTCTCTCTCTCTCTCAGATTCTGAACTCAATCCCCACTGTCGCACTCATTTTGCCCTCTTCCTTCTGCGAGTCATCTGGGGAATATTGTTTAGTGTATTTTTATGCGTGCCACCTGTTCCTTCTACAGAAGACATTGTCGTCGACTTTTCTCTCTTCTGTGTGGTGCTGTGTACAAAACACGTACACGCGTTCCTTGGCACTTATTTGGTATGTGTATTTGTCTTTTGGCTTCTTGTCGGTAGAAAGTGCACTGGTGTTCTGTCAGAGTTGGCGAAATTATCGATTTTTTTTTCCATTTTGTTATTTCTCTTCTCGTTTTCTGTTTCCCCGGTTTCTTTATTTCTGTGTTATTTATGAATTTGTTTATTTATTTGTGTCTGTTTATTTGGTTATGTATGTATGAATTTGTTTACTTATTTGGGGTTATTGTATTTTTGTTTTATTTGTCAGCCTACCAGGTTTTTTTTCCCTTTTTTTTCATTTTGCTCTCTCTCTCTCTCTCTCTCTCTCTCTCTCTCTCTCTCTCTCTCTCTCTCTCTCTCTCTCTCCTGTTTTTGTAGCATGCTCGTATTTTCCTCAGAAGCACTACTAATTAGAAGCACTCCTCCTCCTCCTCCTCCTCCTCCTCTCTACTACTACTATTTACTACTACTACTACTACTACTACAATAATAATACAATAATGATAATGATAATATTAGTAATAATGATAATGATTATTATCATTATTAATATTGTTGTTATTGTTGTTGTTACTATTTGTGTTGTTGTTGTCATGACCATGATTATTGTTTATTCTATTTTTCCTTGTTCGTTTCATTTATATCTACGCTGGAATGGGGCATTTGGTTCTGCGATATCTCATTCCGATCTGATTCCTGTTGCTGCGGATGCGATGGTATCGCTGTCTTGTGAATTGTCTGAACAGGAAATGGAACTCCCAACATTGCTCGTGGCTTTCGAATTTCTTGCGAAAAGAAATATAGATATCCCTCCTTCCTACCTCCATCCCCCCCATCTCTCCTCTCTCTCTCTCTCTCTCTCTCTCTCTCTCTCTCTCTCTCTCTCTCTCTCTCTCTCTCTTTTCTCCCCTCCTCCAAGCGTGCGCTCCGACGGTGAAAGTGTGCAAAAAGGCTCCCCAGTCTGTCCTTCTGGAACCACGGAAATGGGAGCTGGTTTCATTTTCTCGTAGCATGCAATCCACAATGCATGCATGGCCTCAAGCTGGAATGGTTTCCATTAGAATCGACCACTTGAATCTGAAGAATCGACTTGCGTTTGAGCTTTGAAAATTGATGTCTGGAGTTGTTTTCTTGACTTTCGTTTTTTCTCTTCTGACACATACATGGTTATGTATGTCTGTAGGATGACAACAGCGACGTTCACCTACCCAAGGGAGCTGCAGTTCAGATTCAGATTCAGACCAGAGCACTGTATAAGCAAAGACAAGGTCAACTTGAAGGAGACGATCCGTACGATGCCTGGTGCAACGAAGATCACAGAAACTGAAGATGAACAAAGGAGGTGAATACAAGGCACAAAAGGCAATCAGAAGAGGAGCAGAGAGAGAGAGAGAGAGAGAGAGGGAATGAAGGAGGAGGTGTGAGAGACAGATAGACAGACACACAGACAGAGGGACGAGAGAGAGACAGACAGACAACAGACAGACAACACAGACAGTCAGACTGACTGACAGAGAGAGGGAGAGAAACGGGCAGGCAGACAGCCAGACAGAAGAGAGAGAAGAGACCGACACAGAGACAGACAGACAGACAGAAAGAGAGAGAAGAGACTGACACAGAGACAGACAGACAGACAGAAAGAGAGAGAAGAGACTGACACAGAGACGACAGACAGACAGACAGAAAGAGAGAGAGAAGAGAGACTGACAACAGAGGACTGAACAATGACAGACAGACAGAAAGAGAGAGAAGAGACTGACACAGAGACTGACAGACAGACAGACAGAAAGAGAGAGAAGAGACTGACACAGAGACTGACAGACAGACAGACAGAAAGAGAGAGAAGAGACTGACACAGAGACTGACAGACAGACAGACAGAAAGAGAGAGAAGAGACTGACACAGAGACTGACAGACAGACAGACAGAAAGAGAGAGAAGAGACTGACACAGAGACTGACAGACAGACAGACAGAAAGAGAGAGAAGAGACTGACACAGAGACTGACAGACAGACAGACAGAAAGAGAGAGAAGAGACTGACACAGAGACTGACAGACAGACAGACAGAAAGAGAGAGAAGAGACTGACACAGAGACTGACAGACAGACAGACAGAACAGAGAGAGAAGAGACTGACACAGAGACTGACAGACAGACAGAAAGAGAGAGAAGAGACTGACACAGAGACTGACAGACAGACAGAAAGAGAGAGAAGAGACTGACACAGAGACTGACAGACAGACAGACAGAAAGAGAGAGAAGAGACTGACACAGAGACTGACAGACAGACAGAAAGAGAGAGAAGAGACTGACACAGAGACTGACAGACAGACAGACAGAAAGAGAGAGAAGAGACTGACACAGAGACTGACAGACAGACAGACAGAAAGAGAGAGAAGAGACTGACACAGAGACTGACAGACAGACAGACAGAAAGAGAGAGAAGAGACTGACACAGAGACTGACAGACAGCCAGACAGAAAGAGAGAGAAGAGACTGACACAGAGACTGACAGACAGACAGACAGAAAGAGAGAGAAGAGACTGACACAGAGACTGACAGACAGACAGACAGAAAGAGAGAGAAGAGACTGACACAGAGACTGAGAGACAGACAGACAGAAAGAGAGAGAAAGAGACTGACACAGAGACTGACAGACAGACAGACAGAAAGAGAGAGAAGAGACTGACACAGAGACTGACAGACAGAAAGAGAGAGAAGAGACTGACACAGAGACTGACAGACAGACAGAAAGAAAGAGAGAGAAGAGACTGACACAGAGACTGACAGACAGACAGACAGCAGAAACAGAGACAGAGAGAGAGAGAGAGAGAGAGAGAGCTTTTCGGACCACTGTCAAGTACCCGTGAACACTGCAGCCAACTGTGAGGGTCCTGGCCTCTGGCAACACACCAGCAGGCGATGCACGTGGAATATGTGGCAGGGACAAGAAAGGGTCAGTCAGTCTGGGTGGACGCGACCGACCCCCTCAGCCTCACCCCACTCCCCTCCCTCTCCTCCCCTCAGGGAGTCTAACTTCCACTGACTTCCATCAGGACAGACACCCTGTGGCTGGCAGGTCAGCGAAGGCCTGCCAGAGGAGCAGGACCTCTCGTGGGCTCGTGAGGGTAATGCTGAGAAATGTGAAAGCTGTTGTACGTCAGGTCCCATAGCCCCACCCCATAGACCCCCTCCCCCCCCCCCCCACCCCCACCCCACCCCACCCCAGTGTCTGTAGAGGCATTCTACTGATACAATTCGAGATGTACGAATACGGCAGTCGGCACGAAATCTGTAACTACGGTACAATTTTTGGCAGTGTGTTTGTTATCCATTAAAAAATGTAACACTGAGCCTTTTTTTTCCGTGTGTGTTCCATGCACATGAAGAGCACGAACAAAAAAAAAGTCACACGTTTTTGGTTACATATTTCGTGGAGAATTCTGCATGTTCATTCTTAAGTGTAGAGCGTTTTCTTTTTAATCAGTATTTGTGAGCAGCACAATGTTGAAAACCGTAAATACAATAGGAAATGTTCGATGTGGCAAGGAACAGTACACAGCAAAAGTAACAAACAAGTGGGGGTAACTCTTGATCCCAAGTAACAAACAAGTAGGGGTAGTAACTCTTGCTCCCATGGGACAGTAACAGAGTCTCGACAAAAACCGCAACAATTGTCACATTGTGTGTTTATCTCGGATGCAAATCGTAACAGTGGTTTCTCTTTGCTTTCTTCATGTACAAAACATGTAGAAATTGTTACTTTTTGTTTTTTTGCCCAGACTGCCGTATTGTTGAATTTTTCGTGGAGATTGCTGCGTTGTAACATTATTTTCGTGGAGACTGCTACATTGTAACAATTTATGGTGGGGATTGCTGTGTTGTAACAATTTTCATGGAGATTGCAGCATTGTATTTTCTTTTTCGTGGAGATTGCTGCGTTGTAATTTTTTTTTCGTGGAGATTGCTGAATTGTGACATCTTTTTCGTGGAGATTGCTGCGTTGTGACATTTTTTCGTGGAGATTGCTGCGTTGTGACATTTTTTTCTTAGAGATTGCTGCGTTGTGACATTTTTTTCGTGGAGATTGCTGCGTTGTGACATTTTTTCGTGGAGATTGCTGTGTTGTTACATTTTCTTCGTGGAGATTGCTGCGTTGTTACATTTTCTTCGTGGAGATTGCTGTGTTGTTACATTTTCTTCGTGGAGATTGCTGCGTTGTTACATTTTCTTCGTGGAGATTGCTGCGTTGTTACATTTTCTTCGTGGAGATTGCTGCGTTGTGACATTTTTTCGTGGAGATTGCTGCGTTGTTACATTTTCTTCGTGGAGATTGCTGCGTTGTATTTTATTTTTCGTAAAGATTGCTGCGTTGTTACATTTTCTTCGTGGAGATTGCTGCGTTGTGACATTTTTTCGTGGAGATTGCTGCGTTGTTACATTTTTTTCGTGGAGATTGCTGCGTTGTTACATTTTTTTCGTGGAGATTGCTGCATTGTATTTTATTTTTCGTAAAGATTGCTGCGTTGTTACATTTTTTTCGTGGAGATTGCTGCGTTGTTACATTTTCTTCGTGGAGATTGCTGCGTTGTTACATTTTTCTTTTCGTGGAGATTGCCGCGTTGTAACATTTCTTTCTGTGAAGATTACTGCATTGTTACATTGTTCGTGGAGATTGCTGCATTGTTACATGTTATTTGGTGGAGATTGCCGCACTGTGACAGTTTGCATTGTGTCACTGCTAGCAATGGCCCGTGTCAAGACACGGCATGATTATCAACTGCGTCACGGAGGTGGTTATGTTTCAACCCGCCCCTGTAGGTTCTTTCATTTGTTTGTTTCTTTGTTTGTTTCTTTGTTTGTTTGTTTATTTGTCTGGGTTTTTTTTCCTGTCAACAAAATGCCACAAAAAAACCCTACAGAACCATTCAAAAACAAACGTGGTGGACCTTTGGGACGCGGCCCATGGACGACTGCATAGCATGCTGGTCCTTCATGTGTAGCGGCGGGGGTTTACGCTCGTCCAAATGCTCCTTCAGATATATGTTGTCATTTGTTTTTGTTGTTGTTGTTGTTGTTGTTGCTTTTTAAGCCTTTGGCGGTCTGGTAACTTGTTAAACAAAATAGTAAAAGATAGAAATACCAATCAAGCATTTAGCGAAAGTAAACATCTGAGGGAACATATCTTTTTTTTTTAATAAAAAGAAAAAGCGCCCAAAAGAGTAGAGAGGGGGGGGATTACACCGTTTCATTCATCACGTCTCCCATGCAGCTTATAATGACATATTTGCCACTCAAATGAAAATGACGAAATTTCCAATGGCAACGTCAATAATTGCGCATCCCAATCAAAATGCCCACAAGAGAGAGAGAGAGGGGAGAGGGAGAGAGGGGGAGAGAGAGAGACAGACAGACAGACAGACAGAGCGAGAGAGAGAGCGAGAGAGGGAGAGAAGAGAGAGAGAAGAGAGAGAGAGAGAGAGAGAGAGAGAGAGAGAGAGAATGAATGTTCTGTCCCCCCTTCTCGAACACTGACAAAAAAATAATCATAGGCACACCTATCACACACACTCGTGCGACCGCATGTTTGCGCGTAGGCGCGCAGCGAGGCGCACTCACTCAAACTCTCTCTCTCTCTCTCTCCTCTACTCTCTCTCTCTCTCTCTCTCTCTCTCTGCTCTCTCTCTCTCTCCTCTCTCACACACACACACACACACACCATACACCACACACACACACACACACACACACACACACACACCACACACAACACAACACACACGATACACACACACACACACACACACACACACACACACACACACACACACACGATCTGCTGGTTGTTTAGATTTCCTGGAACGTTGTGTTAATTGCTGCTGCACGCCCTCTTAAGCCTTGATAAATAATTATATGCTTTTCGCTGGAATTTAACGACAGACACAGTCTGGGACTGCTTTCGTGTGTGTGCGCGCGCGCGCGTGTGTGTGTGTGTGGGTGGGTGGGTTGGTGCGCGCGCGCGCACGTGTGGTGTGTGTGTGCCTGTGTGCGTGTGGTGTGTGTGTGTGTGTGTGTGTGTGTGTGTGTGTGTGCGTGCGCGCGCGTGCGTGCGTGTGTGTGTGTGTGTGTGTGTGTGTATGTTTGTCAGTCTGTCTGTCTGTCTGTCTCCCTCTCTTTCTCTACATCTGTGTCTCTGTCTCTCCCTGTCTCTCTATCACTGTCTCTCTCTCTCTCTCTCTCTCTCTCTCTCTCTCTCTCTCTCTCTCTCTTAGTGTGTGTTTGTGTATGTGTGTAAGTGTGTGTGTGTGTGTGTGTGTGTGTCGTGCGTGCGTGCGTGCGTGCGTGCGTGCGTGCATGCATGCGCGCGCATGTTTGCAAACATGCAGCCTGATAATTAACATCACGGCAGAGCGGATGGCTGTATGTATTATTTAGAATTCTCAGCCGGAAAAGGAATAATAGCTGGACAAATTCCGAAGAAAAGAAAAAAAAAGAAAAAGAAAAATTAAAAAAAAAAACATTGAAGGAAAAAGAACAAGACGAAGACGGAAGACAAAGAAATAAGAGTTGTGTAGTAGTCTGATGGCACAGCAGTTAAATAAACCAGCAAGGGAGGGGCAGGGTTCTTACTGATAAACAAGGGAAAAACAGGGAGGGAGGGGGGAGGGGGGAAGATACAGAGAAAGGCTCTGGAAGCCTCTTCACAGGCTGCCGTCAAAAGCATCTCCCTCTGATGCAGTGCCGTCATCCAGGCTCCGAAATATTG
>CM065725.1:41626805-41634305 GCA_033310375.1 Conus canariensis
TTGTTCACACACACGTCGGTTGGCTTAGTCAGAATGGATGTTTCCGTGTTCGAATGGAATTCCGTTGGGCATAATCATACGATGATACCATACGATGATATCATAATTATTCTGTCGTTGATTTTGATTTCCAAAGTAAATGTTGCTTGATTTTGTTCTACCGTTCTCTACTTGTCTAGATTTATTGATGATGAAAAACGGAATCAAGCTCTCGCAGTTGTGCAAACTATGATTACTTGCGACTAGCACTGATGTCATTTTTTCTTTTTGTTTTTGGTATGTCTGCAGTTTGGCTAAATAATTACAATGAACATGTTTACATGTGTGTGTGTGTGTGTGTGTGTGTGTGTGTGTGTGTGTGTGTGTGTGTGTGTGTGTGTGTTGTTTGTTTTGTTTTGTTTGATTTAGCGTCTTTTCACAAAATAGTGTTTTTAGACGGATCTTGAAATCATCCTGAATGACGTAAGTATTTTATCACAAATAGGAATACCCCGTCATTTCATATCCCCCATCAACGTAATACCCTGTTTGACAGAAATAAACATCAATAATAATAATAATAAATACTTATATAGCGCCTATTCTCGGCTAGAGACCAAGCTCTAAGCGCTTTACAATCAACACTCGCTTACACAACGGGCTGCCTACCTGGGTAGTGCCGACTGAAGAGCTGCCAGCTGGCGCTTCATTCAGTCGTTTCCCGTGTCATCCAGTCAATATCGTTCAATATCGTTCACTCAGTTTCTTTACTTCCTTCATTCTTTCCATTTCTTACGCAGGGTGCATGCTATGTGTAACGTGTCATCCATACCAACGGCCAAACTGGCCTACTCTTCCGAAAGTTGGTGATGGGATTTTACGTGTGTGCAAGATATTATGCGTGCGTTCACACACGGAACCTCGGTTTATAGTCTCATTCGAAGGACTGTATGGGAAATGGAGTCAGAACTAATGTTAACTCCGAGGGAAAAATCCCCCTGTACCGAAACGCCCCGGCGGAGATTCGAACCCGCAACCCCAGGATCACCAAGATTACGAGTCAGGCGCTCTACCAACTGAGCTATTTCGGCAATAAACAATACCAATAATTTAAATTTTTTTTTTAATTTTCAAAACGAGCAAACTACAGAGCTGTTCCTATAGGACTCCGAAGAAGAGATTTAGCTGCAGTGACAAGAAGTGATTGATCATCAATATGGCTTTGAGATCGTCATCTTTAGTATTGTTTTTGACTGCCAGATAATCGGGCAAATACTGCTTTGTGAACGGACAATAGAGTAAAATATGGAACGTTAACATTCTCTCTCCACAGGGACACCTAATGTCGTTTATATGTTAGCATTTTAACGTATTGAGTTTTAGTCTGTAACATAAAGAGCTAACTTCTCGTGGTTCATTATTAATACCTTTTTGCAATAAGGAGTCTTTACTGTCAAAAGTTATGACATTGTGGCTGGCTTTTTTATAGACTGCCTCCAGAAGATGATATCCCTCTTTTACAGATAATGGAATCTCTACAGTTTTGCAGCCATTTGCATTCCTTGCACCTTTCCTTGCCATTCTATCTGCCCAATCATTTGCTTGGACACCACAATGAGAAGGGACCCAACAAAAAGTTACATCAGAACCTTTTTGTGTGTGTGTGTGTTGTGTGTGTGTGTGTGTGCTGGCGCGCGCGCGCGCGCGCGTGTGTGCGTGTTCCTTATTTATTTTATGTGTTTGTGATTCCCAATAAAGACCAAGATGTTGAAACGCATTGCTCCTGTGCTGTTGTTTGTGTCTTCCATTGTCTGGTAGTAGCGTATCCCACCTTTCTTTTGTGACAACGTTTTGCCGAGAACAACGACCTTGTTGCCGCAGGTGCTTTTCGTTGTAGTGCAAGAAGTGCCTGCTGTACTTGCTGCCAATGAGTCTGTGTCTCATCCCTCATCTCCCCACAGTTGAGATGCCGTCAGCATTTCTTTTCTGTGTTAGAAACAAACAAACACGCAACATCTGCAAATATCCCAGTTGTTTGTTAAAAATTCACTTCTCCATTTCTTTTTTTTTGTAATGTTGCAGTACACTGAAAATCGTGGTGTGTTGCCACGCCCGCACCCCCCCCCCCCCCCCCCCCAAAAAAAAAAAAAAAAAGTTTATTTATATATATTGAGAAACTGTTCATGTAGCTCCACGGGTTTGACAGTGTGTCCCTACATTATTGCTTTTTAAATATCAAGCGTTTTGCGTCTGTGCGCAAATGGAAGTCATTCGTGGATATCTACACCGCTAAAATTCACGCGTTTCTTTTTTCTTATTTCTTTTTTGTTAAACAGTCCGTAACTAGTAGGTACTGTCGTATATATCAACCGACTGTGAAATCACGCGACTTGTGAACGGTCTCCTAAAAGGGCGTGTTCATATAGAGGCAGATCGGTAGACTAGCGGTTAAGAGCAAAGTTTAGGATAGAAGATTTAACCTTTACCGTGCTTCCTGGGTCTTCCATGATCCAGTGACTCAGTAAAAACATCGTATCTTATGAAGGGATAGAGGTATGCTCACGAAATCGTGGGAGTTCCTCAACAATTTTAATAGCCGTTGGTCACAGAAATTTCATGTATGGGCACAATCAATTATCAGCGTAATTAGTCGCGGTTTCCCCAGGTCCTATACATTTTAATGGGTCGCATGTGACCCACGCCATCGGGTGAGCAATAAGTTGCTGAACCGCCCTTTTTCAGGTGTGGGTCTTACAAGACCCACGCGATCTGAATAGGGATAAGCAATAGGAAAACCCTCTACAAAATGTGTGGGTCTTGGGCGACCCGCACGATGGGGTCTGTGTTGTCAAAAACGTCACCCGTTAAAGGTTAAAGGAAACAAGGAGGCGACGTTGTTGGCGATTGCGATGTAAAGAAAGGTGTGGCTTCATAACACAGGAAACGTGTGGAGCTGCTTTTTTTTTTTTTGGCAGAGGTAAAAGAAAATGGTTGTCGGATCAAGGTCTTTATTCTTCTCCACTCGTTGTTGCTGTGTAGGGACAGGGCACATGGACAAGCTGGGAACATACTTTCTTTGGGGGGGGGGGGGGGGGGGGGGATGTCTCCTTGCTTGTTCTGTGTGTTTCGATTTGTCATTTCTGTCAGGCGATTTGGTGTTGTAAGTGGCATTCGTTTGGAGTTATGGACCTGTTAAAGATACGTCATCGTGGGGACAAGGGTTACCATACTTGTTTGTTGTAAATTCTTCTCTCTTTTTTGTTTTTCGTACAACTGTACACACGTTGAATATTTTTCAATTTCTTTGTGTTGTTTTGTTTTGTTTCGTTTCGTTTTGTTTTTTAAAAAAAAAGCTGTGATCAACCCCTCTTTACAATGCTCGTAATGAATACTATTAGAATATATTGCAGGCAAAATTAGGAACGAGAAAAAACAAATAATAATATCATAATCCTTGACAGTACCTTATCTCACTACCATTATAATAATCCTTCCAAGGACACGAAGAAAAGATAACTGAAAAAATAGGTCAAAACCGTTTAGGCTGCGAAAGCAAGAAACAGGTCAACACTATAGTGCAATATGATTTTCATGCCTCTGTTGATGACCAGCGCATTCTCGCTGATTTTACTGTCCCATGGCAGATGGCACTCCACTGTCCTCTCCGCAATATGGAAATATGGCCTTCGACTGACCTCGTGATCGCTCGTCCTCTAAGCAATCGAGATTGGCCGACGCCATTACGGTCCTTCCAGAGTCGGTCAATTGACCGTCTTTTCATCACACTGGGTGCAGGTTCAAGAGGGAAGCGTTCTCTCTCTCTCTCTCTCTCTCTCTCTCTCTCTCTCTCTTGTTCCCCCTCCCACTCTCTCTCTCTCCCCTCTTTCCCCACCCTTTCTCTCTCTCCCTCCCCTTACCCCCTCTCTCTCCGCCGCGCAGTGATGCCCCCTTTCTCTCATCCGCTCTCACTCAGTCGCTCGGGGTCAATTCGCCAGTGCGCATTCATCTCTGTCAAAGACATGCGGTCATAGGGGCCATCACGAAACCCAACCTGCTGCTCTCATCGTGATGATGATGATGATGATGATGATGATGATGACGATGATTATGGTGATAATGACCAGGGCTGGACATTGGTCGGTCACTGCACTAATGTCAGTACGGTCGTTGACGTTGCTGCTGATGGCTGTGACGTCTGACCCATCAGTGGCAATTGTTGCTCTATCATCAGTAGGTTTGTGGGGGTTACATGGGGGGCAGGGGGGGGACCACTTTTTTCCGTTTGTTTCAATATCTGTTGTTGACAGTAGAGTCAGTCACATTATAGAGATGTAGATGTTGTTGATGATGCTGTTGTTATAGTTGTTGCTGTTGTTGTCGTTGTCGTTGTTGTTGTCGTTGTTGTCGTTGTTGTTGTCGTTGTTGTTGCTGTTGTTGTCGTTGTTGTCGTTGTCGTTGCTGTTGTTGTTGTTGTCGTTGTTGTTATTGTCGTTGTCATTGTAGTTTTTGATGGGCTTGTGACCATTGACTGTAAGCGCAGACAGTATGAAACATTAAGATACCGGGCAGACAGACAGAGAGAGACAGAAGAGAGAGAGACGGAATAAAAAATAATGTACAGTAAGTGTTGTGTGTGTGTGTGTGTGTGTGTGTGTGTGTGTGTGTGTGTGTGGTGTGTGTGTGTGTGTGTGTGAGAGAGATAGTCAAAGAGAGAGAGAGAGAGAGAGAGAGAGAGAGAGATCATACATAAAATACTCAATAAGACTGTCTGTCTGCCTGTCCATCTGTCTGTTCCCTCTCTCTCTCTCTCTCTCTCTCTCTCTCTCTCTCTCTTCTGTCTCTGTCTCTCTCTCTGTTTTTCTGTCTCTGTCTGTCTGTCTGCCTGTCTCTGCCTCTCTGTCTGTCTGTCTCTGTCTGTCTGTGTCTCTCCCTCCTTCTCTTCCTCTCTCTCTCTCTCACTCTCTCTCTCTCTCTATCTATCTGTCTATCTCTGGTCAGTCACTACTGCTGCTGTTGGCTATGACGTCTGACCCATCAGTGACAATTGTTGCTCTTTCATTAGCAGGTTTGTGGGGTTACTTCGGGGGCAGAGAGGGACCACTTTATCTTTCGTTTTTACCTTTGCTGTTGACAGTATAGTCACGTGTCCGGTGCTGTTGTTGTTGTTGTGTTTTGTTTTTTTTTCTGGTGGGTTTGTGACAACGGCTGTGAATGTAAGCCTGATGAGCCATTAAGTGAGTTGGAGAGAGAGAGAGAGAGAGAGAGAGAGAGAGAGAGAGAGAGAGAGAGAGAGAGAGAGAGAGAGAAACAACATATGCAATCCACCATCAGACTTTCTCTCTGACTGTCTGTGTGTCTGTCAGTCTGTCCCCCTCATCCCCCTCTCTCTCTCCTCTCTCTCTCTTCCCCTCCTCTCTCTCTCTCTCTCTCTCATCCCTCTGTTTTCTCTCTGTCTCTGTCTGTCTCTGTCTCTCTGTCTCTTCTCTGTGTCTCTCTCTCAGTCTCTCTCTCTTTCTTCTCTCAGTCTCTCTCTTCTCTCTCTCTCTCTCTCTCTCCTCTCCTCTCTCTCTCTCCTCTCTCTCTCTCCCTCTCTCTCTCTCTTCTCTCTCTCTCTCTCTCTCCTCTCTCTTTCGACTCTTATAGTCACTCTCTTTCCTTTGTATCTTTCCTTTTATCTTCTGGCACGGAGGACTGTCAGAATGGCACCGTAGCCTACAGTAACGGGACTGTACATGCACACTGGGCCTTCCAGAAAGCTTCTCAGATGTCGGTGAAAGGGTCAGATTGCCTGGCTAACAGCATCCTCCAGCATATTTGCAGCGTACAGGAATCCTTGATTGTGGCTTAAAGCAGTTTTCTCCTTTTCTGTCTGTTTGCTGCTGCTGCTGCTGACTGCTGGCTGCTGTTTGTCTCTGTATCTCTCTCATTCTCTCTCTCTCTCTCTCTCTCTCTTCCTCTCTGTCTCCTCTGTTCTCTCTCTCTCTCCCTCTCTCTTTGTCTCTCTCTTTCTGTCTCCTCCCTCTCTCTTTGTCTCTCTCTCTCTTCTCTCTCTCTCTCTCTCTCTCTTCTCTCTCTCTCTCTCTCTCTCTCTCTCTCCCCTTCCACCTTCTGGTACTCAGACTAGCGTGGTTTCTGTCTTCCTTCCCCTCTCTCTTTGTCTCTCTCTCTCTCTCTCTTCTCTCTCTCTCTCTCTCTCTTCCCTTCTCTCTCTCTCTCTCTCCTCTCTCTCTCTCTCTCTCTCTCTCTCTCTCTCTCTCTCTCTCTCCCCTCTCTCTCCCTGAAAGAAAGAAAAAAATAAAAGGAAAAAAGTAAGGAATATATATTTTTAAAAAAAAAGCGCGTTAAAAAGCAATTCAATCATGTTACGTTTTCTTTGCTATTGTTTAGCCATCGGATGTAACATTTTCGCCGCAATCTAATTACCGTAATTTCCCTTTCCCATTTACGCCGTCGAGTTCAAATGTTCCTTAAAATCTCGCAGCCAAAGTGCTCTCGACATTTCTTCGATATTCGGTCTTCTGAAGTTTTATGTCTTTCTTCTGGTTTCGGAATCATCATTATTTTAAGCACTTTCACGATGATGATGATGATGATGGTGATGACGATGATGATGATGATGATGATGATGATGATGATGATGATATCATCATCATCATCATCATCATCATCATCATCATCATCATCATCATCGCCTTCATCATCATCATCATCATCATCATCATCACAACAACAAGAACAACAACAGCAACTACAATATCAATTGCAATATTAGTATATTATGAACACGCACGCAAGCACAAGCGTGTGCACGTGCGTGTGTACATGTGCGTGTGTTGAACTAAAGATCCGTTTGTACGGAGGCAGATTCATAATGCGGAGATAGATGCAAGGGAAGAGAGGGAGAGCAAGAGCGCAAATGTGAGTGCATGGCAAAATTCTTTACTATTTAAGCATGCCTTTGCAATGGTATTTCACGGAATTACGCCAGCATCAGAAATACTTAATAATCATAATCATCTTATTTAGCGTGCTGGTCTGCGATTACTGAATAATTAAGAATTAAACCAGAATTAAAAACAGTAAAAAATAAAAATAAAAAAAAGTCTACGTCATTGAATTACCTTCTATCCTCCTCTTCCCTCTCCATTAGCTGTCTGCTTCCCCCGTTACAAACACTGGTAGGATGGGCTTTTATCTGTCGGCTTCCCCCGTTACAAACACTGGTAGGATGGGCTTTTATCTGTCTGCTTCCCCCGTTACAAACACTGGTAGGATGGGCTTTTATCTGTCGGCTTCCCCCGTTACAAACACTGGTAGGATGGGCTTTTATCTGTCGGCTTCCCCCGTTACAAACACTGGTAGGATGGGCTTAGTCACCAACACTGGTAGGATGGGCTTTTGTCTGTCTGCTTCCCCCGTTACAAACACTGGTAGGATGGGCTTTTATCTGTCGGCTTCCCCCGTTACAAACACTGGTAGGATGGGCTTAGTCACCAATTCCGGTTGGTAATCACGTTTATA
>CM065725.1:41646805-41654305 GCA_033310375.1 Conus canariensis
GCTAACATTTATTTAAGATTTGCTTAGATTTCCGCCTGCAGTCATCTCACTTTGCAACTGGATCGTTTGTCTACGTTACTGGGCGGAGTCTTTCAAATACTTTTAAAATTTGTTTAGAAATAATAAAATCTTACAAAACTACAGAACTATATTATTAGCCTTGCATTTCCACAGTGCATTCAAGACACGACAACCGAACGCAACTTAAACACTTTACACAGACATATTGAGAAGTTTGTCAAGTTTGTTCATGCTAGGATGATATAAGCAGTGTCAGTTTAAACTGTCTAGGATCTTGCCAAAATTTAGACGGCATATACTGTGCTCTTAAATCGTTCAAAACAGAGCAACAACAACAACAACAAAAATGCAATCCACCTTCTTCTATTTTTTGCACAGCGGACATTTCAAATCAGAATCACTATGTGTGTTGTAGCGAAGTCGATGTTCTGGTATTTCAGAAATGCGAAGTCAACATCTAGTCAATACATTCTTCAGATGTCTGTCTAGGTTTATCAGTAAGCATATTTTTGCATCATGCATTGTGCAAAAAAAAAATTCTGCATGCATTATACCTTTCACTGTTACGGATATGAGAACTCCAGTCTTGCCACCTGCATAAACTTACGTCTTTCTCTAAAGATGGTGAGAAACTCGGCGATTTCATCTACACCTTAATTAAGCCACACATACTCAAATCCAAATATATACATTTTACAACGGGCATTTAAAAACCCAATTTCTCTTGCCACATATATCCAAATCAAACAGCATTCCATAGAAGAGAGACTGAAAGACAGACAGGCAGAGAGGCAAACAGAGACAGAAACAGAGACAGAGACACACAGAGACAGAGACGAAGAGGGAGGAAGCGATGGGGAAAGAGAGACAGACAGACAGACAGACAGACTCAGACAGGCAGATAGATAGAATTAATGAAACAGACCGGAAAAAAAAACGATGAAAATAGACGAGCAGAGACAGGCAGGCAGACAGACAGACAGACAGACGGACAGGCAGACAGACAGCGTGAGACGTGAGCGTGTGTTTTCTGACTTCACGGGCTTTGAAAAAGCACGTTCTCGGGGCAACAAATCGATGGCAATAATTTATACCTTGTGTGTTGATCAATACCCCATTTGACGCTGTTGTTGGACAGTCAGACGTCCTCGTCGACGATCAAGTAAACAGACAGACAGACAGACGAATGCACAGAACAGCGTGCGTTGAACTGTCTACACAGAAAAAAAAACCCAGACAGACAGATAGATAGAAAGAAAGAAAAAAAAAAGAAAGAAAGCTAGAAAGAAGGAAAGAAACAAACAAAGAATGAAAGAAACAAAGAAAGAGATGCAGGTACACAGGAAAACAGGGGGGGGGGGGGGGGGGGGGGGGAGGGGGGGGGGACAGGCGGAAAAAGAAAGGTCCAACGACAGAGAAGTAGACAGAAAAGGAAGACAGACTGGCAGACAAACAAACACAAACAGAAAGATCTAGGTGCAAAGTTGCAACGCCTGTCATGCGCTGAAGGGGATGAAGTTAAGTGATCGCTCGTTCATTTTCATTGTCCTGGTTGTTTTGTTTCTTGACTGAAGAAGACCTATGGGGTCGAAACGCGTCGTGTTTTGTCTTGTGATTCGTTTGTCCACGTTTTCTTTTTTTTCTTTTTTTTTTTTCGGTGTGCTAACATCAATATTCAAAATTTGTTTAAAAGCAGAGAGACAGGCGAATAGGGAAAAATACACAGAAAGACAGGCAGACAGGAAGAAAAGACAGAAGTGCAGATAGAAAGATAGATAGGAAGAACGGCAGGTGGACTGAACGGATACAAAAAATGGTGACAAAATGAAAAAAAAGAATACTGAGAAAGAAGGAATGTGTAATAAAAGACACGCAGATCAAAAAGAAAAAAAGAAAGAAAGGCAGGCTGACGGACCAGGAATAAAGGCAGGTATAAACAAAGAAAAGTAAGACGAAAAGAAAAAAGAGACACAGGCAGAATAAACAATAGCAAGACAAGCAGACAGAAGAGAATGTTAAACAGGATAAAAAGGAAAGACAGAAGAAAAAAAAAAAAAAAGGAAAGAAATATAGATAGAAAGAAAGAAAGATGGTCAGACAGTAAACAAGATCAGAAGGACAGACAAACAGAAGATAAAAGACAGAAAAAAGGAAGAAAGAAAAAAAGTGAAACTATGGCAGGCAGAATATACAAACGAACGACAGGCAGACCAAAAAAGAAGAAACAGGCAGGAAAAAAAGAAATACCGGCAGACTAAAACGAAATGCAAGCAGACTGGGGGAAAAACGAAAAAAAAAAAGAAAAACAGGCACTCGGAAAAGAAAGATTAGAAGACAGGCAGAAAAGAACGAAAGACATACGGGCAGACAGAATAAAAACAAAACAAACAAGAAGGACGACCAGACAGAAAAAACAAACAGGCAGATGAGGGGGAGAAAAAAAGAACAGAAAAAAAGACACGCGAACGGGAAAGAAAAGAACGACTTGCAGACAGAAGAAAGGAATGACATGCAAGAAAACAGGAAGAATAGAGAGACGAGCAGACAGAAAAGAAGAAAAGACAGAAAAAGACTGCGCGTCAGTCAGGTTCATAGGCCTGCATATTCCCACCTTTTTTTTTAATGTTCTCTTTTTCCGTATTTATACATAATCATGTGTACATCCATGTACATAAACCAGCACAGATTAATATGCATAAATCCATCCATACAGCATATGTGTCTATATACATCAGCAAACATACGATTAATTATATATCTGCACATCTGTCTGCGAGTGTGTTCACATTCCCATCTATATCTAAAACCACTTGAGTGAGAAAGAAGAGGAAGAGGAGAATAGGGTAAAGGCACAGCGCAGGTGTACGGTGACGTCAGCTACGGTTGTTTAGGGGATGGGTTAGACTTGAAACGAAACTGCGTTGTTACGAACAGCTTTGAGCTTTGGAAAGCGGACACGTATTGCCTGAAGGTAAGAGTTCATGAATCTTGCAGAAAGACGGCTGCTATCATTCAACATGTGCGCAAATACCGCCGCACTGCCGGTTCGTGCAATAATCAGACCATGCTGCTTTACGCCTACAGCCTTGCTGCATGCCTTCACTCTCCTGTTAAGTACGAGTCATTGCCATTTTTTTCATTTTTTGATGTTGTTGTTTTAGTTAACATTTTAGCTCTTGCATCAACAGATAAAAAGAATGTGATAGCTGACTGAATGAAATAGGTACACGAACCCTGCCAAATTCTGGGACTAGACCAAGTATTTCTGAGCTTCTACAGACATTATAGATATTATGAAAGGTTGGCATTCTATATTCATAACATTTGTGTCGGATGAAAAATTGATCTTCTAATTCATAATGCTTCCAATATAATCGTACTCACTTTTACTCCATTGATATTTAGATAGTTAATAAACAAATTAGGAATAGGGTTAGTACATTTTTTAAAAACTAGTAATGAGTTCCCATATTTTATGAATGTTAAAATGCAGGTGCGCTGTTTTTTTCTGCAGGTGAAAAGTAGTCGACTTACGTCAGGAGATCTTCAAGAATTTAGTCATCAGGGGATCTGAGAAGAGGTCTCATATCTGAGCCAGGGCAGTCATGTGAATACACTGTAAACACAGAACAAGAACACAGCCAGGGCAGTCATGTGAATACACTGTAAACACAGAACAAGAACACAGCCAGGGCAGTCATGTGAATACACTGTAAACACAGAACAAGAACACAGTCAGGGCAGCCATGTGAATACGCTGTGAACAGAACAAGATCACAGCCAGGGCAGTCATGTGAATACGCTGTGAACACAGAACAAGAACACAGCCAGGGCAGCCATTTGAATACACTGTGAACAGAACAAGAACACAGCCAGGGCAGCCATGTGAATACACTGTGAACAGAACAAAAACAAGAACGGAGTCAGGGCAGCCATGTGAATACACTGTGAACAGAACAAGAACAAGAACACAGTAAGGGCAGTCATGTGAATATGCTGTGAACAGAACAAGAACACAGTCAGGGCAGCCATGTGAATACGCTGTGAACAGAACAAGAACACAGTCAGGGCAGCCATGTGAATACGCTGTGAACAGAACAAGAACACAGTCAGGGCAGCCATGTGAATACGCTGTGAACAGAACAAGAACACAGTCAGGGCAGCCATGTGAATACGCTGTGAACAGAACAAGAACACAGTCAGGGCAGCCATGTGAATACGCTGTGAACAGAACAAGAACACAGTCAGGGCAGCCATGTGAATACGCTGTGAACAGAACAAGAACACAGTCAGGGCAGCCATGTGAATACACTGTGAACAGAACAAGAACACAGTCAGGGCAGCCATGTCAATACACTGTGAACAGAACACGAACACAGCCAGGGCAGTCATGTGAATACACTGTGAACAGAACAAGAACAAGAACACAGCCAGGGCAGTCATGTGAATACACTGTGAACAGAACAAGAACAAGAACACAGCCAGGGCAGCCATGTGAATACACTGAACAGAACAAGAACACAGCCAGGGCAGTCATGTGAATACACTGTGAACAGAACAAGAACACAGCCAGGGCAGCCATGTGAATACACTGTGAACAGAACAAGAACAAGAACACAGCCAGGGCAGTCATGTGAATACACTGTGAACAGAACAAGAACAAGAACACAGCCAGGGCAGTCATGTGAATACACTGTGAACAGAACAAGAACACAGCCAGGGCAGTCATGTGAATACACTGTGAACAGAACAAGAACACAGCCAGGGCAGCCATGTGAATACACTGTAAACACAGAACAAGAACATAGTCAGGGCAGCCATGTGAATACGCTGTGAACAGAACAAGATCACAGCCAGGGCAGTCATGTGAATACGCTGTGAACACAGAACAAGAATACAGCCAGGGCAGCCATGTGAATACACTGAGAACAGAACAAGAACACAGCCAGGGCAGCCATGTGAATACACTGTGAACAGAACAAGAACAAGAACGGAGTCAGGGCAGCCATGTGAATACACTGTGAACAGAACAAGAACAAGAACACAGCCCAGGGCAGCCATGTGAAGAACACAGTCAGGGCAGCCATGTGAATACGCTGTGAACAGAACAAGAACACAGTCAGGGCAGCCATGTGAATACACTTAGAACAGAACAAGAACTGAGCCAGGACAGCCATGTGAATACACTGTGAACAGAACAAGAACTGAGCCAGGACAGCCATGTGAATACACTGTGAACAGAACAAGAACTGAGCCAGGACAGCCATGTGAATACGCTGTGAACAGAACAAGAACACAGCCAGGGCAGTCATGTGAATACACTGTAAACACAGAACAAGAACACAGCCAGGACAGCCATGTGAATACACTGTGAACAGAACAAGAACAAGAACTGAGCCAACGCAGCCATGTGACTACACTGTGAACAGAACGAGAACAAGAACTGTGCCTTGCGGGACTCCACCTGAAGCTGATTCCACAGAACTTACAGCTTGCTGGAAATAATCAGACTGATTTCTGACTGCAAGAAATAATTCATAAGTAACCGTAGAATCAGCATAAAGAGAAAAGAGCACGAGAGCCGCCATCAAATGCGGCCGAATAGTGTTGAAAGCAGATGCGAAGTCCATGAATAAAACACGCGCAAGTGAATGTGGTTCCTCAGCATGAAAAAAAGGATAGGGTCTTGATGATTACGGTATTACATGTGTCTTTCATAATATCGACAAGCCGCGCTGGAGGAACACTTACCTTGTCATCATCAAAGTTGATCGATCGACCCCTTGTCAATACATCTGATTCCAGAGAATTTGGGCAGTGTTCGTTTTTTGTTTTGTTTAGGTTTTTTTTTTTTTCGTTTTTGTTTGTCATTAGTTTTTTCGCACCACCCACCCCCCCCCCCCCCCCCCTCCCCACCCCGAGAGAGTATGTTTTCACATCCCTTTTTTTTCATTTTATTTGTTTGTTTGTGTTGTTGTTGTTTTTTATGTCAGCAGCATTACGCAAAAACTACTTCACTTGTTTTAAGGGATCTGTGAGGAACGATGGACTGAAGCACAAGGACATACCCACTGATTTTGTTGCGGATCCGTATTACATGACGGACCGATGGTTTTACTTTTCTTTTTGAAGGGGGGTGGGGGACATGGGCGGATGGGGGACGTGTTGTTTTAGACATTATAAGGTAGGGCAGTTTTATGACATTTTTCGTAAACAGACTTTTTGACTGTCTCATCACCCGTTGAGGTATGAAAACCTTTATTACACAATACCGGACTCTCATAAAACATTCGCAATATTCACCTGGATTAGTTGCTCAGGTCTTGGAGTGCTTAAAAACAGCTTGCTTGTCCCCTTGTCACAATTAGTTCCGAACATCACCCATTACTCAGAAAAGAACGCATGGATCACAGTTTTGAAATTCAGACTTATGATTCCATTCATCTGTTCGAACTTGCAATATTTGGCCCAGATCTCATTTCAAGCCGGATTCAGTGAGTCAAATACCATTCTATGAATGAGTGATACATGTTCAGTCACTGCACAGGCTCTTGTTGTTGTGGTGGTGGTGTGTCGTCGTCGTTGTTGTTTGCTGTCCCATCTTCTGTGCCACCTCAGTCGCGCTGCATCCACGCCGCTCTTTCCGACCTCCTGTCTCCAGCCACAGCCCGGCCCGGCCCACCACAGCCCCGGCACCGGCAATCCACAGGGAGCAGTCAATGTCAAGTCAATACCAGGAGGCAACCCACCAGAGGAGACACTGCACTGCTGCCCAGTCACTTTCGCTTCTGATCCAACAGACGCAGGACACCACATGCTAAAGTCACTGCATAGTTAACCATCTAAATACGAACTGCTCACCTGCAACCAACATGCAGCTGGGACATGGACGGTTGTGACCAACACCGGCGTTTCATTGTCAGTTCTGATGATATAGCAAGACATGTAAGATGAATTATGGTGGAGATCCACATGTGGCTGAAGACGTAATGCTATAAGGACTGTCCTACCTCGGCAGAGGTTTTTGCTGTCCCGAGTATCCTTAAGCGTTTGTGTGTGTGGTGTGTGTGTGTGTGTGTGTGTGTGTGTGTGTGTGTGTGTGTGAGTGTGTGTGTGTGTGTGAGTGTGTGTGCGCGTGTATGTGTGTGTGTGTGTGTGTGTGTGTGTGTGTGTGTGTGTGTGTGTGTGTGTGTGTCTATGTTTGTGTCTGTTAGTGGGAGAGACGGAGTGTTGTTGCAGAGGCGAGCACATTTGATGACAAAACGACAAATGGTGGCGCGGGCATCTCTCTGAAATGTCGTTAAAACGTTTCCTGGATCAGACCATCGGAGTGAGACCAATACACAGTTTCCCTTTTAACCATCTGAGTGAGACCAATACACAGTTTCCCTTTTAACCATCTGAGTGAGACCAATACACAGTTTCCCTTTTAACCATCTGAGTGAGACCAATACACAATTTCCCTTTTAACCATCTGAG
>CM065725.1:41659305-41674305 GCA_033310375.1 Conus canariensis
TCGATGGACGTCTTGAAAAGGCGGAAATGAAGCACTGAAACCTCAGCCAGTGAAGCGGGGGCTGGGGTCTCTTGTCATAGCACGTGCAACCCAGTAGGGGTGGTTGTGGGGGTGGGGGTGAGAGGGGTGAGGGTGGGGGATAAAGATCGAAGGACCTTTTTTTCCATCCCACTCAGCATCTCGTGGTAATGACCTCCTGTGTTGTCTGCCTCCTGCCAGACCTCCTCGGGTGAGAGACCTGCATGCAGACTGCGGGGCTGCTGTTTGGACAAGCCTGGCCTCAAATTGGGATCGGCGAAGAAGGAGGATGCTGGGAGAGAAGGGCGGCGGTGGGCTCACTGCAGAACCGAAGCTTTCTGACTTGAAGATTCTTCTTTTTTTTGTTGTTGTTTTACGTCTTCAGGGTCAAGAAGCAAGCGTGGGGAGAAGGGTGGGAAGGATGTTAGGAGGGAGGGCGGGGGAGGTTTAGAGGAAAGGTGTGGTGGTAGGGTGAGGTGGTGGTGATTGATTATCTTTAGCAATGAACAAGAGCGGGGCAACGTATAATTAAAAGCTCTTTTAATACGTATAAGACAAAATTGTATTTGGAGAACTTGAAATAGAACTTAGAAAACAGTCTTGTTAGACAAACAAGCACCCCACCCCAAAACAAAACAAAACCACATACACACACACACACACACACACACACACACACACACACACACACACACACACACACACACACACATTTAATCGACTTTTCGAAAGAACCTACACCCCCCCCCCCCCTCCAAACAACAAATGATTCTCTGAGAAAACTCGGGGACAGAGAAGTGGACGTCGTAGACGATTTAGAAGAGTTCTCTTGTTCTTTTCTGCTCAGACTGGCATTCCTATGTATCCATTTTTTTTCACACACACGCAAACTCAACCGTACACAGGCATGCCCAGACTGGATCCGAGGCAGTCGCAACAGTGTCGGTGTTAGGTCGCTACGAAGTCACCAACCAACGAATACCCTGCACTGCCGTTGAGTCACCTCAAACAGAATCTACTACCTTCATGACTCCCAGCGGATGATAGACCTTAGAACAGCGTGGAATCAGAGCGAAGAGATCGATACATATGTACATCATACATACGTACCACATACATACATACATACTACATACATACATACATACATACATACATACATACATACATACATAGTGGCCCCTTGCGTCGCTGGCTATAACAACTACTACTTACATACATACATACATACATGCATACATACATACTACATACATACATACATACATACATACATACATACGTACATACGTACATACGTACGGTACATACGTACGTAGGTACACACATACATACATAACATACACATACATACATACTACATACATACATACATACATACATACATACATACACATACATACATCATGCACGCTACTATAATGACATACATACTATACATATACACTCACATACATACTGCATGTATGCATGCATATATATATATATATATATATTATATATAATATATATATATATATAATCGTATGTGCATGCGAACATACATACATACATACTACATACACACACAAAGAGAAAGAGAGAGAGTTGTGGGGGTGGGGAAAAGGAGTCTGGGCAGTAGTGGTCGATAAGAATGGTCGGCAACCTCAATTGAAAAGAGAAAAAAGGGTCAGTGGACTTAAGGGCAAAGTCTGGAGACTATTGGGTAACCGACTTCCAAACTTGGGTTGACCACCAAAACGCTCCCCATAGCCGATGTAACCTCTGTTAGACACGTAACTAGACTGAAGGTCATTCAAACCAAATGGACAGACAGCAAGACAGACTACGTTTTCTTAAAGCTGGTGCTGGCACAGAAAAGATTGCAGCTGCAATACAGAAAAAAAAACAGCATGACAAGAAACCCAACAATAAGAATGTTTTCCTAATTTTCTCCCAAAAAGAATCGCATTCCTGTAAACCATGAAAAGACCAGATAGAAAAGAAACGTGGGCTCTTTGTAAGACTCATTACCAGTATGATGTTTCGTTCGATCTTTTGTTCTCGTACTTAGGCGTACACTTGGCGCAGTGGTTACAACACTGCGTACACACAGTCTCCACTCCACCCCACCCCCTCCCCCCTCCCATACAGAATGGTGTGCTCCTGGCGATACTATATAGGCGTTGGTGATCACCATTATCGCATTGAACACCTACATATTAAAAAAAAATTGACTAGTTATGCCCGAACCCAGATTATACATTTACCTATGGCGACAGTTTGTTCAAAGTAGACGTGCGTGTGTGTTTCCCCCGGTATGCAATATCATTCAGGTCACCCAGGTACGGGGGAGACATTCTATAACGCAACATCGGTACAGGATAATGACATCGTTTTCACTTGGTGAATGATAACATACTGTGTTGGATTGACTTTCTGTTCCGCGACAGGAACGCTTACTCACAAGTTGCTGACTTGGAGACTGTGCACAATCATTGCCGCCAGTAAATGGCTCAATAGAGGTGCACTGCGTGTATGTGCTGTGCACAATCATTGCCGCCAGTAAATGGCCCATTAGAGGTGCACTGCGTGTATGTGATCGAAACAGGTACTGCTAAACATTACAAACATTCAGAGGTCTTGGCATCTGCAAGGTTGTTTTCTCGTTTGGCGGACGATCTGACTTAATATTGAATGCTCCCTGTACAAAGGTAGTCCTGGCATTGAGAATGAACAACTCGGTGTGTGGCTTCTAAATAGAGGAGCTGGAATGTACCATGAGAATAATTTCAACGGGGCGGCACGGAACATGAGACAGTACCCCACCCCCTACCCCCGTTCCATCCATACAAACACGCGCGCGCGCGTGCGCATACACATACACACGCGCGCGCGCGCACGCACACGCACGCACACACACACGAGAGAGAGAGAGAGAGAGAGAGAGAGAGAGAGAGAGAGAGAGAGAGAGAGATGAACGATTTCTTTCCTGTCTGTATAGCCCGTCATTACAAGACATTCATTTTGGATGCACTGAAGATGAAGGGCATTTTAAAAGGAAAGATGCTGAATTAGACATCTCAAAATTCTGTTGCTTTTGTTTGTTTTTCTGACCAGCTTAAGCAAACTGTGTCTGGTTTTTTGTTTTGTTTTTGTTTCCGTTGTTGTTGTTGTTTTCGTTTCTGCATTTTGTTTATGTGTGTCGGTTAATGTGTGGGTTGGGTGCGCAATTTCTGGATTTATGTCACCCTTGCGATTGGTAATAATTAGCTGTTCATTTCATAACCACTCCTTTCTTTTTTTTTTTTTTTTACAAAACACCATCCCTCTATGGTAAGCTGAAGAGTGTCTCTTTGCAAACAATCCTTAACTTTATGTAGAGTGGGAAATAAGGTGGCGGAAGGGAGGGTAGCGGTTGGAGGGTTGGCTAGCAAAATAAACCCTCAACAGTAACATCCAGCTAGAGACAACGTAAACTGTTTCACAGGCATTTGGATTTTGTATGTTAAGTTACTACTGTGCTGGAAATAGTTTTGCTGTACAACTCAGCAGGGTTTATGAGTAATTAATAATGAAAACTCAGATGAAAACTACGCCCTCTGGCAACAAGAATACAAGCTCACATCTACCAGACTGTCACGGTCGCTAAGCCGGAAAACCCCTACCACCCCTACCCACGCCTATCACACACTAGGTCAGACAACACAGCACACTAACACTTTTTACAATCACGCACGCTTCTTTATTTCACACACACTCCATGGCGCCACCACTCACGCACATCCACAACTGCACACAAGTATCCAATTCCCGCTGACTCACCCTACTCTACTATAAAGACCTGGAAGACCCTAACCTAACCTAAAAAACACCAGTTGCCGGTATATCACTGTGACCTGGGGACACAGCGATAGCCCGCACACGTGGTGACTAACTACTAGGGACAAGGATTTACCAAAGGGACTCTAATTCTTAACGACTGCTACCACCCACACCTCTCCCCAGGACTCACCCTTCTCTTTTAACCCGGACCATTTACCAAACTGGTCGCTGCGTCCCTAAGGAGGCAACGACAAGTACCCTACACTGTGCCGGCCACTACGTCCTAAACGGAGGCAGTAGCTAACACCCCTAACCTACTGCCAAAACGCTACACCCCTTCTATCACAAACATGGGACGACCCATCCCGGCCCGGAAAACTCCAGTCCTCGGCGCTGTACGTGGCCCCTCACAGGCTGACACCTCCCCGGGAAAGGGACCCTGCACCCCGGCGCTGACCGGGGGTTTCCTCCGCGGGCCGACACCCTCCCCGAAGACTCTGCACCCCGGCGCTGACCGTGGCCTCCCCAGTCTGACTCCTCCCCGCGATGGGCACGACACCCAACGCACACACACCAACGCTCTCGACGGGTCCGGGGCTCGTAGGACGCCTCCTCCTCTGAAGGCCCCCCCGGGGACACCAAGGGTGGAAAAGGCCTGGTGCAGCGCCCTCCTCCACAGGACGCCTAAACAGGGACGAGAACCAGTGCCGGAGAACTCCCGGAAGAGCCCGGTAGCTGAGGAGAGCTGCCCCACAGAAGCAGACGGCCCTGGGTGGTCTCCCTCTCCCGGGGAACACAACAGCACTGGAAAGCGCCGCTCACCTGCCGGCACGCGGCAGTCCCGTAGCCCTCCTAATTTTTCCCCCCACCCTTTCAACAACCCCCCCCAGAACCCTGCTGACAAATTTTCATACACCCCCCCTCCCCCCCCCCCCTTTTTTCCCCCTCTCTCCAAAAACCACCCCACTCAACCACACCAAACAACCCCCCCACCCCTTTTCATTTTCCCCCCTTTACTAATCCCCCCTTTCACAAACCCTAACCCCCTTTCCCCCCCCCCAAACCCCCCCCCCCCCCCCCCCTTCCACCCCCCCCCCCCCCCCCCCCCCCCCCCCCCCCCCCCCCCCCCCCCCCCCCCCCCCCCCCCCCCCCCCCCCCCCCCCCCCCCCCCCCAACCCCCCCCCCCCCCCAAAACCCCCCCCCCCCCCCCCCCCCCCCCCCCCCCCCCCCCCCCCCCCCCCACCCCCCCCCCCCCCCCCCCCCCCCCCCCCCCCCAACCCCCCCCCCCCCCATTCCCCCCCCCCCCCCCCCCCCCCCCCCCCCCCCCCCCCCCCTTCCCCCCCCCCCCCCCCCCGCCCCACCCCCCCCCCCCCCCCCCCCCCCCCCCCCTTGTCAGAGCAGTGTATCCCCTCCGCAGAGCTGACACGCCTGACCAAGGGACTAGTTATTGCTCGTGCAACAAACACGACAATTTACCACACAATCACAGACTTGACAACACAACAACAGCCGATATCCTGCCCCGCCTTCTCTGGTGTAGAACCAAAGTAACAAAAGGGTAACAATCGGGAACGAAACCAACCTCCCGCTTCCATTCCATTCCTTCAATAAGTGAAGACTGGAATGAAAGAATATTGTATGTCCTATTTCACCTGCCCCCCTACCTAGCCTAACCTTACTACCTAGCCCTGAGGAACTTAACCTAACTCTAGCTAACTAAAACCCCAACCTCACATACGCGCGAGCGCGCGCACACGCTCTCTATCTTGAACCACCACTACTCTTAAACACATGGACATACTGATTTAGTACCGCCGATCGGTGACACACCCCCCTGCCTAAGTTTTAACTACAGGTTAAAACAAACAACAACTTCTCACTCGATCGGCGTTTTAGCCACACCCTACCTATGAGAATCCAATTCCCCTTCACTCATTCTGTCCTACTGTTACTTTTGATGCACACCAAAACTTCCATCACAACAGCATCAACTTTTAAATACATCAACAATCACAGTTTACATTAATCAACCTGGTCTAACGCTGCCACATATGACCTTAATGCAGGCACTTACAGGCAGCCGTTACACTACGCACTACATATAAACTTCATAACTGACGCTGCTCTGGCTATGCACGACCGCTGTGTAACACGTGCTACAAATACCACACCCTCAGTAACACTTGCTACGTCATTCTCTTCCCATGACACATGCATAGCTTCAATAATGACAACCTCCCACGACACAGGTTAATGGAACTTACAGGCGCTCTCTCTCTCTCTCTCTCTCTCTCTCTCTCTCTCTCTCTCTCTCTCTCTCTCTCTCTCTCTCCTCTACGGCAAGCGACTCAAGAAGTCTGCCGCCACATTGTCCTTTCCAGACACTGCCTGCACCGTAAACTGGTATGGCTGCAGCTGCAGTGCCCACCTTGTGATTCTCCCACTAACAGACTTCATCTTTTCTAAGTATTGGAGTGGGGAATGATCTGTCTGGACAATAAAGGGAGTCCCATACAAATACACCTGGAACTTTTGTATTCCCCACACCACTGCCAGACACTCCTTCTCTACTATAGGGTAATTCTGCTCTGCAGGGCTTAATTTTCTACTGGCACATGCTACAGGGCGCATCTCTTCAGGGTACTGCTGACACAGTATAGCTCCCACTCCCATTTCTGATGCGTCAGTCTGGAGCACAAATGTCAAACCTGGTACCGGCAAATTACAGACGGAGGTTGGCAGAAATGCTGCTTCAGAGCTTGGAACGCACGTTCGCACTCGTCGTCCCATTTCACCTGCCTGGTTGTTCCCTTAGTGAGATCAGTAAGGGGCTTGGCAATGTCAGCAAACCGGGGCACAAATTTCCTGTAGTACCCCACTAATCCCAGGAATCCCCGCACTTGTCGTTTGGTCTCAGGCCTAGGCGCATCCAAAATGCGGATCATTTTATCCTGCTCAGGCCATATCTTCCCTGCACCTATCCTGTGCCCTAAGTAGGTGATTTCCCTTCCTCCCAGCTCACACTTTGAAGGCCGGGCTGACAAAGAACATTCCTTGAGTCTCTGGAAAACACGCCTGAGAACCTCTATATGGCTGTCCTGATCAACTGTGGCCACCAGGATGTCATCAATGAAATTATCGACATCTGGGCTCTCAAGTGGCTGCAATAGCTTTCTCATCATGCGCGTGAACACTGCCCCTGAGGTACACAGTCCAAATGGCATAACCTTCCACTGGAATTGTCCTTCCGGTGTAGCAAAAGCAGTCTTCGCGCGGTCCTCTCTACTCATCGGGATCTGCCAATACCCCTTAGCGAGGTCGATCTTACTGAACACCTTCTTCTCTCCAAGCTTGGCGAACAGGTACTCGATATCCGGCATGGGTTCAGCATCGAACTGTACGATGCGATTCAACCTCCTGAAGTCCACACAAAACCTGATCTTCCCATCCTTCTTCTTAACTAGTACGATGGGGTGAGCAGTATGGCGACGTCGATGGCTCAATCGCACCCATCCTGATCATGGCTTTGACCTCCTCCCTAACTGTCTCTCGTTGCGCAAAAGGCACTGGGTATGGCTTCGACCTGATAGGGATGTCTGACGTCAACTTGATGCCGCACGTTTCTAGGTTTGTGCATGAGGGCACATCAGTCAGTACTTCCTTGAATTCGGCCACTAACTCGTGCAACTTCCTAGTAAAGTGCTGGTCTTCAGTAAGTACTACCACATCTTTAGGGCCTTCTGTGGCCTCCAAGGGAATGGTAGGAATGTCCTTGCTCATCAAGGGAGTTACTGTTTCCTCTTCAGGCTCCTCCGGCACAACAACCGCAGCTACCGAGGCTGTTGGATCTGCAGCGCGCTCGATGAATGACTTTAGTAGGTTTGCGTGGAAAATCTTCGTCTTTCCCCCTACTGCTATGCGGTAATCTGCTTCACCCACTCTTTCTAGTACTGTATAGGGACCCCTCCATGCCAGTTCCAATTTGTTCTGCTTGGTCGGCCGAAGTACTAGTACTCTGGACCCCACAGCTATCTTCCTGGGTTTCGCCCTCAAGTCAAAATGTCGCTTGTACCTATACGCTGCCCTTGCCAAGTTCTCCCTTGCCAGCTCGCATGACTCAGCTATCTTGTTCCTCAAGTTGACGACGTATTCTGCCGCTGTACGGAGCTCTTGCCTTTCCGGTTGTAACCACAGATCTCTCAATATCTGCATCGGCCCGCGCACCTGGCGTCCATATAGCAGCTCAAAAGGCGAAAAAACCGGTACTCTCTTGTGGGACCTCTCGGTACGCAAACAGCAGTGCTGGTATCCACCGATCCCAATCACCTGGTTTCTCCTGACATAGTCTGCGCAGCATCCGCTTCAGAGTACCGTTGAAGCGTTCCACCAATCCATTGCACTGCGCATGGTATGGTGTGGTAGTCAGACCCCGAATGGCTACTAGTCGGTAGACCTCCTGCATGATCTGACCAGTAAACTGGGTTCCTCTGTCAGTCAGTACCGACCCAGGGACTCCCGTTCGTGTCCACATGTTGAACGCTGCCTCTGCCACCGACTCACTCGTGATCTGGCGAAGAGGGACTGCTTCCGGATATCTTGTTGCAAAGTCGACCGTCACCAACACGTATCTGTACCCATTCTGGGATGCTGGAACGATGGGACCAATGATGTCCATCCCAACCCGCTCGAACGGCTCACGCATCAGTGGCATCCTCACGAGGGGAACTCTTGAGACTCTTCCCTTGTCCACAGTACGCTGACACTGGAAGCATGACTGGCAGTACCGACGAATGTCAGCATGCATGCCTGGCCAATAAAAATGGCGACCAACTCGCTCCTTGGTTCGGGTGGTACCTAAATGACCAGACATGGGTACGTCGTGGGCTAGCTTCATCACCGTGGTCCGTAGTTCAGCTGGGACGCAGATCTGACTCGCTACGTCCTTGGGACCCTTAAACCGCCGGACCAGTACACCAGACTTCCGAGCGTACTCGACTCGTCCAAACTTGGTGTGGAAGTGCGTCCCTGCTTCACACGCACTCCGAGCCTTCCTCAAGGTTTCATCCTGGTCCTGCAACTGAATTAACTGCTGGGTAGAGGTGTTCAGAACGCATTCCTCGACGGGCAGTGGTACAGGTTCTTGCTGCTCCCTGGCTCTCTGCGCGCGTGTCTGCACTGCCCCTACCAGCGCCGGGTCTGCGTATACAGGCACACGTGTCCAACCGGGATCTCCTACTCTCTTTGCGAAGTTTCCGATCAGGACTTCCTGCACAGGGCTATTCATGACCAAAACCTCCAACTTCCCCGCGATGAATGGTGACTTCAACTCTACTACCGCCACAGGTAACACAGACCTACATCTGGATTCAGCCAACACTACTGGGACTGTCTCTCCTGTGTACGCATCTGCTGGTACTAACCACTTGGCCACTACGGTGTGTCCGGCACCAGTGTCCCGTAATCCATTGGCCGGAGACCCGTTAACTTCTACAATGCACGCAGGCTCGTACCGCTGCTCAGCGCATGGGCGACACAACGTAGGGACTACTCGAGCTTGGGGCTGGTCACAACAATGAACAGCTCCAACAGAATGGGGCTCAGGGCATTTCCTAGCGATGTGGCCTGGCTTCTTGCAGTTGAAACAAACTATGGTCGATCTAGGCCCTTCTGATCTCCTGTTCAGCTGCTGTAGTGCACCATCACTCTGTTGGGATCTCTGTGTGGGCTGGCTCCCTACTGTTTCGCGCCTATTACCCAGGTTGGGCTGGTTAACTGTTCGGTCTTGCCTCGCCTTCCTCCCCAGTCTTTTGGCCTCTGCCAAAACAGTAGCTTCCGTTGCAAGTTGTTCCACAGTTTTCGGGCATGTCTTCCGCACCTCAGTTGTGAACTCTGGAGACAATAGCTGATAAAACTGTTCCTGGAACAGCAGATCCTTTACGTCCTCTGCCACACTCTCATCCTTGCCCGCTGCCGCACACCAGAGGGAAAACCACCGCTTCATCCTTCCCAGCATCTGGCCGAAAGTCTCAGCAGCGTCCTTCTTGATGCTCCTGAACTTTTCCCGGTAGGCCTCAGCATCTAGCCTGAAGTGGCTTAACAGGGCGCCCTTTATCTGATCATAGTCGCCTAACTCATCCGCACTTAACCGCATCACCGCTTCTCTAGCCTTTCCTCTCAGCAGAGACATCAGACGTGTGGGCCATGAGGTCTTGCTCCACTTGCACATCTGGGCTACACGCTCAAATTGGGCGATGAAAGCGTCCACGTCGTCGTTCTCTCCTAACGGCTCAAGGTGGACATGCTTCGTTTCCTCCACCTCAATCAAGCGTTTCCTATGCGCTGCTTCATCTAAGGCCTGTCTCTCTTGTATGATTAGCTCTCGCTCTCTTGCCTCTAACTCGGCTTCATCCCTTCGTCTCTTGAGATCTAACTCGGCTTGCCGTGCTTGAGCTTCTATTTCCCTTATTGCCCTTTCTTCCTCCATCTTCTTCCTCTGCAGTTCCAGTTCCAGCTGTCTCGCTGCTTTCTCATCTTCGATCTTCTTCTGCTTCACCTCTAGTTCCCTCTGCCTAGCAGCTTTCTCCTCTTCTATCTTCTTCTGCTTCATCTCTAGTTCCCTCTGCCTAGCAGCTTTCTCCTCTTCTATCTTCCTCTGCTGCATCTCTAGCTCCCTCTGCCTAGCAGCTTCCTCCTCTTCTATCTTCCTCTGCTGCATATCTAGCTCCCTCTGCCTAGCAGCTTTCTCCTCTTCATCCCTCATCTTCTGCCTCACTTTCTCCTCCATCCGGAGCTCCAATTCTGCTTCTCTCGCCGTCTTCTCATCCTCATTACGTACTGAGTCTGTGACGAACTTGGCGAGGTCTCCCCCAGCTAAACCCATCGCCGCTCCCAACTTGGCAAACTTTGCATAAGCCCCCGTCCCCTGTTCTTGATCCACCCCCGCTCCCTGGTCACTAACCTTAGGTTTGGTATCCGCCGTAGGGGCCTGTGGATCCATGACACTATCGGGGTCGTACTGCGGATGGGCTCGGGTGTGTTTAGACATAGGGTACCCCTACCACCACAGAACTAGCAACGGACAGTATGCGATCTGAGCGCAACTGGAGGTTCCTGACTACGCACTAGCCCCTGAAGCAACTCAGCACAAGTACACAATACTCTCAATGTGTCACGCACCAAGCATAACTCCACCCACACTTGTGTACCTCATACATATACCCACATGGGCTCCAACCCATACAATACTACCAATGCACTGTCTGGTCACGGACTGAACCACGTGACACCGTGTGTCCACTGTCCACTGTGCATGCGCACCAGTTACCCACAGTCACAGGCCTCACTGTCTCTGGTAGGCCGCACCCACACGATCACAGTGCACTTGCACCCCTCAAGTCCAGGTGCACTCACAGCATACCCTATGCCACAACACTGCGCACCCTCGTGCTTCCCACACACAGTCACCTGGGCTTACACTGCCCTTAATCCCCACAGGATATCCGAGCACACAGTGTCCACAGTCACGGGCCGGGTACCACTCTACCTACTCACTGGGGTATACCACATGTAAGGGACACAAAAGACACCTGGTACCCTCCGGCACCTCACCTACACTGTACGGTGTAATCACTCACACTTCCAACAACCACTCAATGTTTATTGACCATTCATCCCTCACTCACACGGTAGCGCCAACCCAATCACACCAACACAAGTGCCCTGCCCAATGCCAATGGAAACCTGCCTGAAGTGAACAGGGACACTACGTACCACCTCCCAGGGTACTGGTACGCTCCCACCAACCACCCACTTACATTTCACACAACGTACACACCGGACACAACACCCCCTACCTCCCTTCTAGCTACCTATCACCTACCCAGAACCACCTAAGTACCCCGCATCTCCACCAAAGTGTCACGGTCGCTAAGCCGGACGACCCTACCACCCCTACCCACGCCTATCACACACTAGGTCAGACAACACAGCACACTAACACAGTTTTACAATCACGCACGCTTCTTTATTTCACACACACTCCATGGCGCCACCACTCACGCACATCCACAACTGCACACAAGTATCCCAATTCCCGCTGACTCACCCTACTCTACTATAAAGACCTGGAAGACCCTAACCTAACCTAAAACACCAGTTGCGGTATATCACTGTGACCTGGGGACACAGCGATAGCCCGCACACGTGGTGACTAACTACTAGGGACAAGGATTTACCAAAGGGACTCTAATCTCTTAACGACTGCTACCACCCACACCTCTCCCCAGGACTCACCCTTCTCTTTTAACCCGGGACCACTACCAAACTGGTCGCTGCGTCCCTAAGGGAGGCAACGACAAGTACCCTACACTGTGCCGGCCACTACGTCCTAAACGGAGGCAGTAGCTAACACCCCTAACCCTACTGCCTAACGCTACACCCCTTCTATCACAAACATGGGACGACCCATCCCGGCCCGGAAAACTCCAGTCCTCGGCGCTGTACGTGGCCCCTCACAGGCTGACACCTCCCCGGAAGACCCTGCACCCCGGCGCTGACCGTGGCTCCTCCGCGGGCCGACACCCTCCCCGAAGACTCTGCACCCCGGCGCTGACCGTGGCCTCCCGCAGTCTGACTCCTCCCCGCGATGGGCACGACACCCAACGCACACACACCAGACGCCCTCTCGACGGGTCCGGGGCTCGTAGGACGCCTCCTCCTCTGAAGGCCCCGCCGGACACCAAGGGTGGAAAAGGCCTGGTGCAGCGCCCTCCCACAGGACGCCTAAACAGGGACGAGGAACCAGTGCCGGAGAACTCCCGGAAGAGCACCGGTAGCTGGAGGAGAGCTGCCCCACAGAAGGCAGACGGCCTGGGTGGTCTCCCTCTCCCGGGGAAACAACAGGCACTGGAAAGCGCCGCTCACCTGCCGGCACGCGGCAGTACAGTAGAACTGCGGTGATCTGGCCCCAGCCTCAGGACGGAACAGGATACCTGCTGACACAACTGGACATACAGACGATCAACCACACCAGTTCTGCAACTGGCTGACAGTGGCTGCAACAAGGACGACACCGACTCAACACAGGCCAAGGGCACCCAACCCCGACGAGGACCTGGCACTAACTATGACTTGAAGTCACTCTTCAAAACTAACGGCGCTGCCGCCGCACCTACAAGGCGTACGTCCACTCCGACGAACACCAGGGACCGAAGTGAAGCTACCCCAACACATTCCGCCCTGGTCGGAATCAAGCGAACTCTACTCACCACACAAAACAACGATTGGTCAGAGCAGTGTATCCCTCCGCAGAGCTGACACGCCTGACCAACGGACTAGTTATTGCTCGTGCAACAACACGACAATTTACCACAACAACTCACAGACTTGACAACACAACAACAGCCGATATCCTGCCCCGCCTTCTCTGGTGTAGAACCAAAGTAACAAAAGGGTAACAATCGGGAACGAAACCAACCTCCCGCTTCCATTCCATTCCTTCAATAAGTGAAGACTGGAATGAAAGAATATTGTATGTCCTATTTCACCTGCCCCCCTACCTAGCCTAACCTTACTACCTAGCCCTGAGGAACTTAACCTAACTCTAGCTAACTAAACCCCAACCTCACATACGCGCGAGCGCGCGCACACGCTCTCTATCTTGAACCACCACTACTCTTAAACACATGGACATACTGATTTAGTACCGCCGATCGGTACCGTGGCTTCCCGCAGTCTGACTCCTCCCTGCGATGGGCAACAAGAATACAAGCTCACATCTACCAGACTAAGGACGTATGGCTTTCTAACCAGCTGCGTGAGGAAATCTGTCTACCGAGCCAGAAGTCCTCGCCATAGAGGTTAAAGCAAGAGGGGTAAAGGGGGGGGGGGGGGTGCAGCAAAGATCCAACGGTTTTTTTGCAGAAGATTTGTTCACACATCTGCCTATGATCTCATCAAACATCTTTACATTTGTAGAGGAGAAAAGGATCATAGCCCCAAAGACAATAGCCAGAAGCTGAGAATACTTCCAGGTGGATCTGGTCGATGAGAAACAAAAGAACCTACATAAGGCTTACATTTCCAAAGGAACGTTTACGAGGCTTACATTTCCTAAGGAACCTTCATAAGGCGTACATTTCCAAAGGAACGTTTACGAGGCTTACATTTCCTAAGGAACCTTCATAAGGCTTACATTTCCTAAAGAACCTTCATAAGGCTTACATATCCAAAGGAACCTTCATAAGGCTTACATTTCCAAAGGAACCTTCATAAGCCTTGCGGTTCCAAAGAAACCTTCAGAAGGCTTACTTTTCCAAAGAAACCTTTATAAGGCTTACATTTCCAAAGGAACTTTCATAAGGTTTCCATTTCCAAAGGAACCTTCATAAGGCTTGTATTTCCAAAAGAACAGTCATGTGGCTTACATTTCTGAAGCAACTTTCATAAGGCTTACATTTCCAAAGGAACCTACATAAGGCTTACATTTCCAAAGGAACCTTCACAAGGCTTACATTTCCTTACATACAATAGAGGTGTGTTATCTAAGTGGTTGAGATATCCGTCTCAAGGCGACTCAAGACGAGTCTGAAGGTGCCGAACCGATTCCAGGCAGGCAGCCGCAAAAGAAAATTGAAATCCGATAGAAAACGGGCAGCCCCGCAGCCGTGACCTTTCTGTGTCGTGGCCTGCTCAGAGCGTCACGATTTCGTGCCCATATACTGGCATGAGGGAGGTGGGCGGATGGGGAGGGGAGGGGAAGGGGGGGGGGATTCTTTCACGACCGTGTACTGCGCAGGTCGCCTCAGTGTTTCTTCCTGCTGAAGGTTGCCTGCATATCTGTCATGTTCTCATTACCCACGACATACCGGAAATGTATAATCTGACAGATAAATAAACAAACTTTAGAGATCTACATAATGAATGATACTGGATAAATCGACAACAAACAAAACAGGAAAATACTAATTGATCCAGACGAAGCACAAAGAAGAACCCGAGCTGTCATGTCACGCATGATGTGAGGAGAATCGCATTACTGATCATCAGCATCCAAACAAAAGACAGAAAGAACGAACGGAAGAAAAGTTGTGTGTTGACCATCTTCGTCCAGGCTGCATAACCCTAATCGCAAATGTCTGGGTTTTGATTTTCTTATATTTGTTTGTTTGTTTGTTTGTT
>CM065725.1:41681805-41691805 GCA_033310375.1 Conus canariensis
GTTTTTGGTTTGTTTATATATTCATCCGTATGACAGTAAATACTGGAACATTGCAGAACACGATAATGGTATTGATGTGTTAGAGCAGTGCATTCTTGATTTATATGATTTGTCGGAAGATTTCTCTCTTATTATCATTGGGGACTTGAATGCGAGGACTGGTAGTGAGAATGCTCTTTTTGCAGATGTGTACGTGAAACACAACTATTGGGATCGTATGGACACGAGTGAAGATGTTGATCATTTATTTGAACGTAAATCCGATGATAAAGAAACTAATGCTTTCGGTAAACAACTCTTGGGTATGTGTTCAGCATTTGATTGTGTTATAATCAATGGACTGTGTCGATTTCACTGTGATGACTCATTGACGTTTGTTTGTAATACTGGTGGAAGTACAATTGACTATGCTGTAATGTCTGAAGATCTGTGCAGTGAAGATGTGGTTAGCTCTTTGAATGTCCTTTCCTTCATTGATTCACCACATTTCCCTGTGGCATTGACTCTTTGTACAAAGGAAAACACTGGGTGTGGTAATAATGCATGAAAGATAAGGAAAATTGAAAACATAGTTTGGGATCCCACCAAGGAAGCCAATTTTATGGAAACCTTTCATTCAAATGAAGTTCAAGAGATTTGTAATAATGCATTTCGTCTCTTGGATAACAATGTTGACCAGGCACTGGAGCAATTTACGGCTGCATTGTTAAAGGCAGGTGAGTATGAAAAAGTGCATTTTCATTAATAGTGACAAGAAAGAACCTCAGTGGTTTGATGCGGATTGTAGCTTCGCAAAACTTTTTACCAGACAACTTCTGGATAGGTTCAGACAAACGAAGAAATCTAATGATCGACTGCTATACGTTAAAGCTCGCAAAGAATATAAAGATCTAAGTAGGTCAAAGCAAACGAGTTGTAAACGCGACAAAGCTAGGCAGCTGGCTTCCATGAGCAACAACAGCAAACAGTTCTGGAAAGAACTTAAACAAATTTCAGGAAGAAGTAAAACGGGACTCTGTAAAGAAATAACAGAAAACCAGTGGTATGCTCACTTTAAACAGCTGTTTAACGAGAATGAAGTCACAACTGGTGAGGATCCAACACACGATCAAATACCGGCTGAGCAAACTAATAACGGTATCTACGAACTTAACAGAGCCATTTCGGAACAGGAAGTCTACAGCGCTGTACAAAAATTGAAAAAAGGGAAAGCCTGTGGGCCAGATAACATCTTTGCGGAAATGTTAAAGTCGGCAGACAGCACTGCAGTGAAGTTTCTTACAAAGCTGTTTAACATACTGTTTGATAAAGGAATATACCCGGAACAATGGGCTAAGGCAATTATTGTACCTATCTTTAAGAAAGGAGATAACAGCTTACCAGATAACTACAGGGGTGTTTCTTTATTGAGTTTAGTAAGTAAATGTTACACGTCTGTATTGAATCAGAGATTGGTCAAATGGGTTGAAGAAAACAAAAAGTTGACTGAGTCACAAGCTGGGTTTAGACGTGGCTACTCCACAACAGATCATATTTTTTACACTAAATGCTATCGTTGAAAAGTGTCTATCTAAGAAAGGAGGTAAACTCTATGCTTGTTTTGTAGATCTGAAGAAAGCATTTGATTCAGTTCAACGCCAACTTCTGTTCGATGTTTTATTGCAAAATGGAATACGTGGAAAATTTATGAATGCTGTAACTGCTATGTACAAATGTGTCACTTCTTGTGTGCGTATCGAAGATAAATTTACTAAGTATTTTCATTGTCCATTTGGTGTAAGGCAGGGTTGTATTTTGAGTCCAGTGTTGTTTTCTTTATTTATAAATGAAATTGCATCAAGTGTAAACACTAATGGGATGCATGGAATTCAGTTTCTAACCGGTCTGGTAGATCTGTATCTGCTTTTGTTTGCAGATGATATTGTACTAATGTCTAACACTGCAGTTGGTTTGCAAAATCAAATTAATTTGTTGAATAATGCGTGCAAGAGACTATTTCTGAATGTTAACACTGACAAGACTAAGGTAATGGTTTTTCGGAAGGGTGGTTTTTTGGAAAACATGAAAGTGGAATATTGATGGTGTGCAACTGGATATAGTTAACGAGTATAATTACCTGGGATTTGTATTTACGACAAAAATGAGTATAAATAGAGGAGTAGACGCCCTTGCAGTGAAAGGTAAGAGAGCATGTCTTGATTGCATACGATATATTACGAAACTGAATGACATTTCAAAGAACTGTTTTTTTTTCGAATATTTGATGCGCAGGTACAGCCCGTTCCCCTTTATGCATCTGAAATGTGGGGACTCCATAGACTTGATTCTGTTGAAAAAAATACACTCGTTGGCTTGTAAGCGCTTTTTAAGTATACCCCTCAGAGTACCAAACAAGTTTGCGTTTGGCGAACTGGGCCGCTATCCCTTGTATGTAAATAGTGCAGTAAGATGCATTCGTTACTGGCTGAGGCTGACAAAGATGGAGGGGTATAGATTACCCAGGCAAGCATATTTAATATTACGAAACCTAGACGAGAACGGTAAAAAATGTTGGGTGTCTTTAGTAAAGAACATTCTTTTCTCGTCTGGGTTTGGATACGTGTGGCTGGAACAAGGCGTAGGTTGTGAACAAACTTTTATAGCAGTGTTTAAACAGAGACTGAAGGATGTTTATATGCAGGAGTGGAACGGGTCTGTAACAAGTAAAGATATGTACCGAAGATACCGACTGTTCAAGACAAACTTTGCTTGTGAACGGTATTTTGAATATATGGATATAAAATGCTTCAGGAACTGCTTGACTAAGCTCCGGCTGGGTTTGTTGCCGATCAATGGTTCATTTTTCCGCAGAACATTTAAGAACAATGGAAATTTTCTGTGCAAGATGTGCAATGTATTAGAAGACGAGGAGCATGCTATAAACCATTGTATTTTATACACAAGATTAAGGCAGAAATATTTGACTCTTAATGATCAGCCATTCATTAATATATTACAGAATGACTCTGTTTGGAAAATCCGTAGGCTGTGCATGTTCCTTTTTAATGCTTTGAAGATAAGACAGGATTTCATGGCAAGTTTAAGAGAAAATCAATAAGAATGCGACCATGCATTACGTATGACACAAGTTAGATCAACTTCATACTTTTGTTGTTGTTTTGTTTTTGTTTTTTTTTCCATGATCGCTGAGATATGTGATTTGTTCGACCCCATTCTAGGGGCTGGTGGCCTGAAGAATTAAAACTTTGTTCTTGTTCTTGTTCTCTCTCTCTGTGTTTCACTGTCTCCCTCCCCCTCTCCCTAATCTCCCTACCTCCATCCATCCCTCTCTCTCGTTTACCCTCTGTCTCTCACTCTCTCGCTCTTTCTCTTTCTCTGTCTCCCTGCCTGCCTTGTCTGTCTGTCTGTCCGTCTGTCTGTCTCGCTCTCTCTCTCTCTCTCTCTCTCTCTCTCTCTCTCTCTCTCTCTCTCTCTCTCTCTCCCTGTCTCCCTCATCTCTCTCTCTCTCTCTCTCTCTCTCTCTCTCTCCTCTCTCTCTCTCTCTCTCTCTCTCTCTCTCCAAAGTTACTGACACATTTAATCATATTCACCTTCAAACGTTTACCCCTTGAAAGCAGAGCAGGATGTATTTGTTCATGCGTGCGAGCGCACGAGCTCCCATATGCGTGTGTGTGTGTGTGTGTGTGTGTGTGTGTGTGTGTGTGTGTGCGTGCGTGCGCGCGCGCGTGAACGCTTGCGTGCGTGCTTTAATGTGGGTGTGTGCGTTGTGGTGTGTGTGTGTGTGGTGTGTGTGTGTGTGTGGTGTGTGTGTTTGGAGGCAGACAGATAAGCAAATTAACTGAAGCAGATGCAAAGGAGTATGAATTCATAAACAGACACACAAGGGTGGAACTGAGTCATGCTGTCTGTGTCACTGTGACCCCGGAAAGAGACACAGAGAAAAAGAGAGAGAGAGGGAGGGTCACACACACACACACACACACACACACACACACACACACACACACACACACACAGGGGGGGGGGGGAGACAGAGAGAGAGAGAGAGAGACTAGGACAAACAAAGGCAAAGGGAGACATAAAAGAGAGACAAATAGAGAGAGAGAGAGAGAGAGAGAGAGAGAGAGACAGGCAGACCGACAGAGAGACAGCGAGTGACACCGAGTCACTCTCTCTACGTGTCGGAGGCCAAAAATAGTACGTCTTCATGAAAAGCAATGACAGGGAAAGCACTGGCATGTCACGTTTTTAAAGAGAATAGACAGACAAACAAACAGACTAACCGACGAACCATTCCTGGGCTTTTAATACGTCATGACATTTTCAAAGCTACAAGGAGCAAAAACGAAAACCCAACAAACAAACAAAACGCCGACAACGTTGGAGCTCAAATGATGTTGTCGTGATGAAAACCCATCCACTCCAGACAAAGACCTTGACTACGGGAATTGCGAAAAATGTCAGGGGGGGGGGGGGATGTGAGCCAGAGGGGGGGGGGGGATGAGGGGTGGGGTGGGATGGGATGGAGTGGGGTGGGTGGGGTGGCGGAAGTTGGGGAGTCAAGTGAGTTAGTGGGCTAGCGGAGGGGAGACAATCTATCCAATTTGATGTGCTCCATGATATGACAATGGCTGATGTTGATGTTGATGATTGTTTGTTGTTGTTTGTGTTCCGTTTTCGTTCGTTGTTTGTTTGTTTGTTTCTACTCTAAGACACTGCTGATGCAGGGCCATTTTCGGTTGTATTTTAATGCTTGTTTGTCCGTCTGTCTGTCTGTCTGTCTGTCTGTCTGTCTGTCTGTCTGTCTGTCTGTCTGTTGTTTTTAAGCAAGATAATACAGAACATGGGATGGAAAATCTTCCTTAAATGTCTGAGGTATTTGCAGGTCTATCTGAAAATTGACAGGAGTGTATGTAGAACTTCTTGAAAATTTATGAGAGCGTTTGTGTGTCACCATGAAGATTTATACAGGGTGTTTGTACCTCATGCAGAAAATGTATGGGGGGGGGGGGGGGGGGGGGGGGGGGGGGTGGCTTTTTTTTTCTTTCTTTCTTTCTTTTAAATAAATGTTAGCGAACCGCCCAGAGAACGTGGACAAACGGTCACAGACGAACACAACGCGTTCGACCTCTTAGGTCTTCATCGGGTGAGACTAAACGAATAAAACAACGAAAATTCACTTAAGTGAATTTTCGTTGTTTTATTCGTTTATGTCTCACCCGTATGAAGACCTAAGAGGTCGAAACGCGTTGTGTTTAAGTGAATTTTCGTTGTTTTATTCGTTTATGTGTCTCACCCGATGAAGACCTAAGAGGTCGAAACGCGTTGTGTTCGTCTTGTGACTCGTTTGTTCCACATTCTCTGGGCGGTTCGCTAACATTTATTAAGATTTGTTTAGATTTCCGCCTGCAGTGTCTCGCTTTGCAACTACTTTCTTTTGTTTTAGGTCTTTGTTGAAATGTAGGTGGGGGGTTTGGGTGAGGGGGGGGGGTGGGGGGGGGGGGGGGGGGGGGGGGGGGGGTCTCTTGTTCTTCATAAAAAACAGAATTGTAGGGATTGATTCTACATTATCCAGAAAACGTATAGAAGTGTTGGTAAGTCTTGGAAGGCGGTATTTTTAGGTCTCCATGAACATTTGTAGGCGTTATTGCAGGTCTACTGGAAGTTTCTAGAGGTGTGTTAGGTGTCGCTGTACTATCTAGAAGTGATGGAACAAGTCTCTGTTTGAGTTGCATTGTTCTACCTTGTTCTGCTTTCCAACTTATTGTATTGGACTGCGGTGTAATGCACAGAGTTGCGCTGCTTTTATGTGTATTGTAATGAAATAAATTGCATTGCAATGTCTGCTTTTTCCATTGCACGTTTTTGTTGTTGTTGTTTTTGTGTGTCATGGACTGTACTATGTTATTCTACCGTGTTGTTGCATGGCTTTGTGTTTTTCAGGTCATGTGTTTAGGGCATGCATTGTAATGTAATGTAACGAATTAAGAATTCATTGCATTGTGGTGTATTGTATTCCGCTGTGTGTCATTGCATTGCGTTTTAATATATTATCTGATTGTTATTTATCAGATTGTACTTTGTTGCAAGATACTGTATTGCATTGTGATGTAATATTACTATTGCATTTAAATGGAATGAATTGTGATATGCATATTATGTAATATATATGTATATGTATATATATGTATGTATGTGTGTGTGTGCGTGTGTGTGTATGTGTGTGTGTGTGTGTGTGTATGTGTGTGCGTGTGTGTGTGTTGTGTGTGTGTGTGTGTGTGTGTGTGTGTGTGTGTGTGTGTGTGTGCAACTTCTTTGCCGCAACGGATTTCCCTCTGGGAGCAGAAACGGACGAAATGTCGGAAGAACAGCAGTTCAACTGTACAAAAACTAGATGAAAAAAAAAAAAGAAAATGCCATAAGAATAACAGTTCACCACTGCTGCCTAGTCTTTTAGATGTACAAGGATAGCCATAGAGTGCGCAGGATTTGTGTCGATGCGTTCTCTATCGGACCCCGTTTTTGTTTCTTGTTTTCTTCTTGAACTGTTGGTTGCAGTAATAATAGCTATTGTTGGGTCGTTCTTGTTGTTGCTGCTGTTGTTATTGTTTTGTTGTTGTTGTTGTTGTTGTTGTTGCTGTGTTGTTGTTGTTGTGGTTGTTGTTCTGCTGGATGGGGTTATTGTGGTTGTGGTGGCGAGTTGGAGAGGGAGAGCAAAATGATTTCTTTGTCGTGTCTGACCTGTGTCGACAGAGGGTCGGGTCAGCGGAAATGGAAGTCTCATATGGATTGAAGACGACCTGTCGTTTTGACATTCACTTGGGCTAAAGGTTATTGTGTGTGTGTGTGTGTGTGTGTGTGTGTGTGTGTGTGTGTGTGTGTGTGCGTGCGTGCGTGCGTGCGTGCGTGCGTGCGTGCGTGCGCGCGTGCGTGCGTGCGTACGTGTGTGTGTTTTGTGTGTGTGTGTGTGTGTGTGACTGGTGTGTGTGTGTGTGTGTGTGCGGGCGCGCGCCCGCGTTTTGTTATAGTTTTACTTGTTCTGGTTGTATTTCCCCCTCCCTTCTTCTTCTTCTTCTTCTTCTTATTATTATTATCATTATTATTATTGTTGTTGTTATTATTATTATTATCATTATAATAGTTGTTGTTGTCAGAAGTTGTAGTAGTAGTTAGTAGTATCATCATTATCAACATGTATTAATCTTGATCGTCATCAGCATCAACAGCATCATCATCATCATCATCATCATCCATCTTCTTCTTCTTCTTCTTCTTCTTCTTCTTCTTCTTCTTCTTCTCTATTACCGATGCTTCCGTTCCAGAACCAGCATCTTATGTGATCCAGGTGCAAGTTGATCAGAAGTCACACACACACACACACAACACACACACACACACACACGCGCGCGCGCGCGCGCGCGCGCATATGTTCATTTTTTTGCACGTGTGTCTTACCACATCCACATACAATCGTGATCAAAATTCAGTTAATCGTACAAGTATCAAAACTAACCGTCTGCCCGAAGCAGACGCCGAAGAGAAAGGAGCAGATGTATCGGTTAAATGATGTACTTCTCCTCACGAGTAGGGCAGCATTGATTCCGATTGCCTCTCTTCGGCCTGATACCCTGGTGTCTGTGGTCTGCTTCTGCGGTTCTGATTGGAAGAGAATCCGACGGGTTTACCTCTCTGCCTCTCTGTGTTTGACTCTTGTGTTTTTCGGTTCGTCTCGTTTCAGTCTGTCTGTTACAGTCTGTGTCCGCCTGTCTCGTGTCTCTGTCTGTGTGTCTGTGTGTCTGTCTGTCTGTCTGTCTGTCTGTCTCTCTCTCTCTCTCTCTCTCTCTCTCTCTCTCTCTCTCTCTCCTTCTCTCTCTCAATCTCTCTCTCTGTGGAAAAAAATGTTTGTTCTCACCCCCATCCTTTATGAGGGGCCATGTTCCATGTTCAATAAAACATCATTTATGTATAAACTAATTCTGTCTGTTTGTCTGTTTGTCTATCTCTCTCTCTCTTCTCTCTCTCTCTCCTCCCTCCTCTCTCTCTCTCTCTCTCTCTCTCTCTCTCTCTCTCTCTCTGTCTATCTCCTCTCTCATTCTTTGTTCCCCCCTCTCTCCCTCCCTCCCCTCTCTCTCTCACTCTCACTGCCTCCTTCCCCTCCTCTCTCTCGTCTTTCTTCCCTCCCCTCCCTCCCTCCCTCTCTCTCTCTCTCTCTCTCTTCTCCTCCCTCCCTCCCTCTCTCTCTCTCCTCCTCCTCCCCTCCCTCTCTTACAGACATTAAAACTTCCAGCCAGGTTATGGTGACCATCAAAGGCATGCTAGACTTTCGCTGACCGCCGCCATTATTACCCTGGGAAATGGTCGTCTGATGCTTTCAGAACACAGATAAAGAGATAAAGATGGAACCTTCAAAGCTGTCATGCCCTGGAGGGTGGGTTGGAGTGAAAGAGAGAGGGTTGGGGTGTAGGAAAGGGCAAAACACGGATGGGAGGGGGGAGGGGGTGGGTGGGAGAGTGGGGTAGATGGGGGGGGGGGGGTGCTGATGGATAGGTGGAGAGGAATAGAGGGCGGAACATACGACGAGAGTCAGTTCGTGTTTACAAAGCGTTTGCGCTTCTTTGTGCATGAAAAATAAAATCACGTTCATCCAATACTGTGTTTGCGGGCGGAGAATGGTGGTAAAAGGTTTGAAATTTGAGGACAAACGGACAGAGAAACAAACATTTCTTAAAAAGAAAATTGTATAGTTCAGCTAGGAGGGTTTTTTGGTTATGTGCTTCAATCTCCTTCATCTTTCTCTTTTGAAAAGCTTCATATTTTCTCGGTCGATTTTGTTTGTTGATTTGGGGTTGTTTGTTTTTGTTTTTTTGTTTTTTTCGTTCTGAACGTTGAAAATGTCATTTCTTATGAAACAAATACGAGACAGGAAAAAAGGACATTTCGGGTGCAGAGGAAAGAAAAATGCAAACGAAAAAAAAAACACAGATGGGCGTACCAGCCCAAACAGGTGTTTCAAAACGTATGCTAACGAGTAAACTCTAATGTAGGTCACTAAAAAGAAGTTCACAAGGAATCAGCGATAAAAGTCAAAAATACGAAAATGTTCCCTTTAAGATGTAATAAACAGCTCACAACCGATTCATCAAATTTTCCTGGTCTAGCCAGTGCTGTAGACAACGTATTAATTAAAATTACACAACCACCACCTTACCCACCACCCTCCCCTTCTCCCTAATGCCTTTAAAATTTAGTATGTATTTCCTTTCAGCATGTCATTACATAATACTTTGAGTCAGTTCATGTCCGGACGAATTTAAAGAGCGCAGAATGATTGGATCAAAAATTCGACAGGGTTTTTTTTTTCCGAGGTATTAGCCGTGATAAGTATTGAATACTGTGCAAGCAACTGGACCGATAGCAGTCAAAATGGGAGCAACAGGAAATAAATCCCAATGAACCCAAATCCAGGGTTTGAGGCAAACTGGACCAAATGTTACGGCGGAATCTGTTTTACACCAGAGAACGTTCCATTTCTCTGGTTACACCTTTCGTACCGCGAAGGAGCCATAACTCAAAACCACAAAAAACAGCAAGAAAAAAGCTAGTGTTTGATTGTATTTGCGGGTTGCCTATACATGATTTTTTTTAATGCAGTGTTACGAATTATCCGAGTTACGGGCTACGACAACTGCATGATGGGAGATTATCTGTTTGTACCTTTACAGTGAGGTCCTGTCTCCACGTGTGTCTATTGGTTCATGTCTCCACATGCGTCTATTGGTTTGTCTATATGTCGGCATGGTTACGCAAATATTCCACACCGATTTTTCCTCAACTTTGCGGGAAAATGGAAAGTGGCCCGCGACCATATTTATCGAATGCAGGTACAGGAGGTAGAAAGTTGTGCACAGGAAGTAGAAACCATTTCTCACCTTTTCTGGCATCGCCATATTGCCCAACGTTTTGCGGGTGAACTGTTGGTAATATTCTGGCATCACCATAT
>CM065725.1:41696805-41701805 GCA_033310375.1 Conus canariensis
GAAAAAAAAACTCTTTTACTGAATAGTTCCAACACAAGACTCCTATCTCCATCCCTGTTCCTTCTGCTGTCCATTATAAACTGTCAGAAAAATGCAGTGAAGGAAAATCATCCTGAGGGTTCATACGGAAATGAGATCGTTCTCTGCATGTTTGAGAGAGAGAGAGAGAGAGAGAGAGAGAGGAGAGAGAGAGAGAGAGAGAGAGAGGGGAGTGTGTGTGTGTGTGTGTGTGTGTGTGTGTGTGTGTGTGTGTGTGTGTGTGTGTGTGAATGCGTTTGCGCGTGTGGATGGGTGCATGTGTGTGTGTGTGTGTGTGTGTGCGTGTGCGCGCGCACACACACGCGCGCGTATGTGTGTGTGTGTGTGTGCGTGTGCGCGCGCATGCGTGTGTGTATGTGTGCATGTGTGTACGTGTGCGTCGGTATCCTTGTGTGTGTGTGTGTGTGTGTGTGTGTGTGTGTGTGTGTGTGTGTGTGTGTGTGTGTGTGCGTGCGTGCGCGCGCGCTCGCGCGCGGACGGTCCATGAGAATTCCTAGGAAAGAAAAAACGGACTTCGAACAGAGCGAAAATCCGAAAGCAAATACGTAAAGAAAATAAATAAAATGAAATAGAACTGAAAAAAAACGCATTGTTAACGTAACAAAAAGGCAAGAGAGCTAGAGAAAATGACATAGAAGTAAATAAACGTCACACAGTAATAGAACATGTAAATGACGTGTGAATGGCACACAGAAAAATGAACAGAGACAGAGAAGGAAAGAAGACATGCTGGACAGGAAGTACGAAAGACCGGAAATGAACAGTGCTAAAAAAAAACAACAACATCCCTAACATAGAAACCCATGTACAGAGAGGAGGTTGGGGAACAGGGGAGTGAGCTGGCAGGGAGGGGGGGGGGGTGGGATGGGGGCGGTTGAGACATTGAAAGAGACGGAGTGGGAGACGTATATAGGGGATAGAGAAAATAGCCACAGATCATGTAGGAAGAAGAAGAACTTGCGCGGCGCTTAATGGGAGAGATCTTTGCTTTGACATTACCGTCGCCTGCTGGTCATCTCAATCCCCAGAATCTGGCCAGTCAGGTAAAAGTGAGGAACAACAGGAAATAGAAAGCTGTGTAGCTGTGTGATGCAAGGCAACGAATAAAACATGGAATGGCTGTTACATGAGTGTGAACAAATGAAACGACCTTCAGCTTCATTTAAGATTCTTCATCTTGGACTTTTTATAGAATATTGTTTTTTGTTGGGTTTTTTTCTGTCTTTTTAGTGCATGTATGTGTGTGTGAGAGAGAGAGAGAGAGAGAGAGAGAAGAGAGAGAGAGAGAGAGAGAGTGCGTGTGTGTGAGAGAGAGAGGGGGGGAGAGAGAGAGAGAGAGAGAGTGTGTGTGTGTGTGTGTGTGTGTCCGTCGGCCATCCGTCCGTCGGTGCGTACGTGCATGCGTGCGTGCGTTCGTGTGTGTGATGTCGATGCGTGCTTGAATGTCTGTGCGTATGCCTGAGCGTGTATACTTGTCAGTTTGTGTCTCTCTATGTGAGAGTGCACAGGAGTGCATGCACATGACTCAGACTCAGATTGACTCTAATCGTCAGGAATATCCCTAAGGGTGACCTAAAGACAGATCATGCTTACACTTATTCAACATGTTGTACTTGGAGCTTGATTTGTATGAGAGGCCCACAGACGCCAGGTGTCAGTTGCTGCCTTTTATATTAGTTCAGTCTTGAACATGTCTTGCTGCGTACATTCGTAAACTGTCCTTACAGAGTATTTCATCTGGGCATTGTGTGTCTTTCACTTTGGGTGTGGTATTTCACGAGGCAGTTGCTCTATCAGTTTCGCACCGGCGTACACCCATGTCAAAGTGCATATTGTTTATATCCAAGCGTTCGTCTATGTTGTTGTTTTTTGTATTAATGAGTTCGCATGTGTGGAGAGTGAGTGCATGGATGTGTGTGTGTATGTGTGTGTTGTTGTTGCTGTTGTTGTTGTTGTTGCTGATGTGTGTGTGTGTGTGTGTGTGTGTGTGTGTGTGTGTGTGTGTGTGTGTGTGTGTATGTCTTGTGTGTGTGTGTGTGTCTGTCTGTCTGTCTGTCTGTCTGTGTATGTATGTGTGTGTGCTGTAGTTTGTATTCTCAATGTGTGTCTGTCTCTCAGTCTGAATGAATTCATGGACGCGTGCTAATTCTGCCACTCATTGAACTGTGTCACCAACTTCGCTGATGATTTCATTGACAATATCGCCACAAGGGACAAACTGGCTGAGTCGTTATTTTGAAAAAATCAAAGGAATTAGAATGGGGTTTAGCAATGATGAAAACGATGCAGATTTCGTCTTTTCATTATTCTGTCTGTCTGTCTGTCTGTCTGTCTGTCTGTCTCTCTCTCTCTCTCTCTCTCTCTCTCTCTCTCTCTCTCTCTCCCCCTCTCTCTCCCTCTCTCTCGTATCAAAAGAGAGTGTGTGAGAGCGACAGAGACAGGGAGACAGAATGAGCGACAGAATGAGAGAATTATGAGACAGAGACAGAGAAGCAGAGAGAGAGAGAGAGAGAGAGAGAGAGAGAGAGAGAGAGAGAGAGAGAATTATGGAGATGGGACAGAGTCAGGGTAGGGTAGTGGACGGGGGAACTCATGAAAGAGACAATGACATCCATCAAATTGAGCTCTCGCCTTTTATCCTATTATCCCATTTTATCCTATTATCCCATTTCTCAGGATTTAGGCTCTCCGCGGAGATTTATTGCCTTGGATATTAAACTATGCATGCATTCGTGTGTGTGTGTGTGTGTGTGTGTGTGTGTGTGTGTGTGTGTGTGTGTGTGTGTGTGTGTGTGTGTGAGAGAGAGAGAGAGAGAGAGAGAAACAGACGGAGAGAGTGTTGTGTATGTGTTGCTTGCGTTCGTATGCTCGCGCACGCTTCTGTGTGTATGTGTGAGAGAGAGAGAGAGAGAGAGAGAGAGAGAGAGAGAGAGAGAGTGTGTGTGTGTGTGTGTGTGTGTTTGTGTGTGTGTGTGTGTGTGTGTGTGTGTGTGTGTGTGTGTGTGTGTGTGTGTAAGATAGATAGATAGAGAGAGAGAGAGAGAGAGAGAGATTCTTTTCAAGGTAAACCGCAGTAGGCATTGCTACATCATTTTTCATCAGCAGATTAACAAATGTACACATCGAGTTCGCGCGCAAAACAGAACAATCAAATTCTGCTGTGGAAAGACCCACAACACATGGGAATCTATTTTGGATGAAATCGTAAATCATTCCTTTAAGCCATAAAAAAAACCCGCAAAACCCCTTTATTCTATGCTTGAATGTGTTAGATTTAGTTTATTTGAGTGGAAGTAGCATATGAATTCTGCTTTCATCGAAAAAAGCAACCTTATTAAACAACAAACGTCACCTAAGCTCAGCTAATTTAGCTTTTCAGGCTTAACAGGAATGGCCGCACTCAGAAATCCGAGAAAACGAGCTAACTGAATACACGCCAATTAATCGTCACATGTATGCGTTCAAAAACAGATTTAACTGACAATAGCCGCCGGGAGAACGCAGATTTTCGCTAAGGTCAGAAAAGTCCTCTGAAATTTATTCAAACATAACCGAATCCAGCGTATACATGTATATTTTCCCGTCATCTTCTTTGCCACGTCAGTGGCGATGCCTCCCAGAGCTATAGCTACAACCTGGTTTGTCTGGACGCTTCCACGGCATCGGCAGTCCGCAGTCACCGTCAAGCCGTCATGAGGCAACCCACGTGAGGAGACTCTGCGCTGCCGAGTCTCTTTGGTGGTGTCGAGTGGTGCCTGTTCTGATCCAACATACGCAGAACACCGTCTACTAAGCCCCTACTGATGACAATCATTGTTTACTCATGTACCTAGTGCGAATGAGCGTCCTTCTGAAGAGGGTGCCACCACGTCTGTCCACCGGCAGTGTCCATGAACCTGCCAACACCGGTGACATGGGCACTAGCTTGTCCAGGACGTAGACGCGGAGAGGGAAATCGAAACTGAGGTCACCATCAGAGCTTGGCATGAAGAGTCACAGAACATGACACTTTTTTTCCCTGATCGATCAGGTTCAGTGATGATGAAGAAGATGTTACGGAGTTTCATTCCGGTCTAAGACTGCATAAGAGGGCTTTTACTCTGGTTTACTTTCATAAAATATTCCTGCGTCCACCAGACAAGATATATGTAGAAACCTGCAGTGCTGATCACCAGACTAGAGCAACACTTAGAGACGCATCCATTAAGTGGTGAAACTCGACTGTGTGGTTTCGGTCTTACCCACCGAGCCCACAGCATACTCAACTGGGGTAGGAGCCGGCCGGGGCAAGAAAATTCTGCAAATAAACGGCTCTGATGGGAATCGAACCGATAACTTCCCAGCCAGAAGTCTCCGACGTGAAGCACTACGCCACGGCGGCTGGTCAGCGACTACGTCTTACTGTGTCCCCAATATATCAAAGATGCACCCAGACTGTTTTATCTAACTCGGTATTCATTGTCTTGACTACCTTTTGGTGGCTGTTACAGGGGGTTAGCTTAACTCATTACTGTGTTGTGACTAACCCTTTCCATCAGAGACAGGAGCAGAACTATCTTCCTGATCAGTGCGATTAAGAAACATTCGTATACGCCGACCTCCCACCAGCTGTAAACCTCGGAGCCCTTCCCCAGGAACGAACAGAGAAAGAATGTATGCCAACGATGCGCGTCAACACGCACTCCTTTCCTGATGACGGCGTCAGTCCACACGCTCGTATTCATTTTCAAGTTTGGAAAGTCTCACCAAAAACGATAACCAAACCTTGTCCCTGATATGGTGAACAGAAAAGCTGTGATTGTACACGTTTTCCTGGCTTCTACGCAATTCTGTTCACGAACTCATTTCATATTCGTCAGGTTCCTCGTCTTTTCTTCCTCTGTCGTTATTCATGAACTTAACGCGCTTTGTTTTATGCAGGTGTCTTCTAATTGGTGGAGTTAGGCGTCAAACGAACACCG
>CM065725.1:41729305-41739305 GCA_033310375.1 Conus canariensis
TCTCGTATCCCAGTTCCCAGATTACAATGAGGAAAAGTAGCAGATTAGAAATTGTAACATGAAAAAAAGTGTAATGACATTAGTGAGTAAAAGGTAGGCGAATGGACCCACAGAAGGACAAAACGCTTTCATTACACATTTTGAGTGTTTCTGATTAGCTCAGTGTCTGCAAAATAAACGAACATTATCAGAAGTGGAAGAGAAACACCAGTTTGCTTTATGCGTATACCAGTAACTCCAAAGGACAAGTGATCCGAAAAATTGTCCATCAAGGATGTTGTTACCATGACACCAGTTCCATTAAACTGCCGCAAAACTTCGGATCAAGTGGGGTGGGGGGGGGGGGGGAGCGCTCTTTAGGTGCAAAATAGCAAGCTTTGCACTGGACCAGTCGGTTGTCCGTGCGATAAGAGTTAAAGCCACTGATTAGCGACCGCTCTTCTGCATGTGAAGAGCACATAAATTGTGCTCTTAAGCTCTTGGGACTTCCTGTGCAAATCGGGTGATAAGAGCTGAGTGTAATTCACACTCTCTGCACCGTCACCGTCGAAGCCTGATTGTCTGCTGGTTTTCGGGGCTGCTTCGCTGCTATCTTGTTAAGAACCTCTTAGTCCGTGAGATGGACCTGTATCAGGTGATGATAACGGCAGATGGCGATAACCATTCCATGAGAGTAAGAGGGGTGAGTGGTGAGGAGGGTTGGGGGGGGGAGGATGGGACGATAAGGGGAAGCTATCCAACGTTACTCTATGTCGAAGGATCATTGAGGCTCAACCCTGTCTTTTCTTCATAAGTCCGAGCGTTCCCTGATTATTTACGAATTAAAATTTCATTGATTTTCGTTCGTTCATTATAGATAATTTCTTTCATCCAGAGGAGATTTCACGTATTGTCATTGTTGAGGGTACTTGATTTGGAGGCTCAGAAGTTAAGCAGGCAGTCTTCAGCATGCTTGAATCTTTAGGCATACCAGCTCTCTGAGAACGTTGAATTAAAGCATATGTGATGAATGCTGTGTTTTCACTGTATTATGTATAGTGTGTGTGTGTGTGTGTGTGTGTGTGTGTGTGTGTGTGTGTGTGTGGTGTGTGTGTACACTCACACATGTGAGTGTTTATAGGTGTGCGTTAAGAGTCGGATGGGTTGGCAGAAAGATGACGAGTGGAAATGAAACTGAGAGACAGGCAGACGTAAATTAACTCTCTCTCTCTCTCTCTCTCTCTCTCTCTCTCTCTCTCTCTCTCTCTCTCTCTCTCAAACACACACACACACACACACACACACACACACACACGCGCGCGCGCGCGCGCACGCACGCACGCACGCACGCACACACACACACACACACACACACACACGCGCGCGCGCGCGCGCGCGCACACACACACACACTCAAAGATAGAGAGACAGAGAAAGACAGACAGACAGATAAAGCGAGACAGATAGGGAGAGAGAGAGGGACCGGAGGGGGGGGGGGGGGGACACCACGACGTTTAATTACAAACTGTGGAATGACGCAGGAGGGCGGGGCAGGGCGGAACTTTCCCTGAGGGGCCACGCGGCATCTCCATCACCTTTCCCTCCTTGACAATGGAATAAGACCACGACCTCTGCTGGTTGAGCGTTGCTGATGTCTAAGAGTATATAGGATTAATTTCATCGCGCGCGCGCGCGCGCGCACACACACACACACACACACACACACACACACACACACACACACACACACACACACACACACACATTTTTCTAAAAAAGAAATTCTTTTTAGGACGCCAGTAATAAAACATATTTTGCCCTCAAGATCCGACTATTTTCCTTTTAAGTCGATAGGAGGTTTTCGCCCGAGGTCAAGATTTAGTACCATCCCCATCCGATTGGCTTTGTGTTGTGAATGCTCTTGCACGTTGGAAAACACTAGCTTCCCTGGACTAAAAAAAAGTCTTCGTCATTGAATGGAGTGTGTCCTGAAGATGAATTCAATACATTTCGATGTGGATCTGAGGTGCCAATCCGAATTAACTAGCTGATCCAGGACTGGTCAGGAAGATTGTGATAATTTTTATGACACAGAAACTCTTGAACAAATTCGAACTGATCTCGGTGAAATGCAAAACGCTCTTAAACAGATTTCAATTAAACTTGGTGAAATGCAAAATTTCTGGACAGATTTCAAGAAATCTCGTTTAAGTACCATAATTCTGGTCAAATTTTAACGAAACTCGGTTGAATGCAAAGGTCTTGAGCAGATTTCAACGAAACTCGGTTAGTGCAAAAACTCTTGATTAGATTTCAACGAAACTCGGTTAAGTACAGAAACTCTTGAATAGGTTTGAATGAAACTCGGGAAAATCCAAAAACTCTATGAGAGATCTAAATGAAACTCGATGAAATACAGCAAAATCTTGAAGAGATTTATTGAAAATTCTGTGAAATGCAAAAATCCTGGACCCATTTAAACGTAATTCGATGAAATGCGAAATCTCTTGAACAGATTCTAAGAAAACTCGGTAAAATGCTAAAAAGTCTCGAACAAATTTGAAAGAAACTTGGGTGAAATGCAACATTTCTTGCATAATTTCACCAAAATTTGATGAAAAAAAAAATTAATGTGGCCAAAGCAGAAACCATCGAAATTTTGAAGTGAACGCATGGTGTGGATCTTGATGAAATTGCAAATTGGAGAGCCTTTTAACGAAATCAGTTCATATCTTTCCACCGGATGTAAACATTGTAAAATCACTGTGACGAATTAATAAGTGTGTATGGCGTAACATATTTTCATGAAGAAAAGAGGGTTTCTGGCTATATGCTTGTTGACATTTCCCTTGGGATATAGATAGATAGATAGATAGATAGATAGATAGTCAGATAGATAGATAGATTACCCCCTGCCCCCACTCCCACCCTAAAAATGGGAAATAACCCTGTCGGTCTATATCCGGTGAGAATTTGATAATTCCGTTCTCTCAGATAAAAAGATGGCAGATGTCTGCGCTCTCCCTTCCACTCGTTGTTTTGCCTTGCATTGCGCCGTGTCGTATTGCATGCCACTCTGTACATACTCTGTTTGCATTACATGACTTCCACGTCGCAACAGATTTGTGTCGTGAAACTCAGATCATTTTCCCTGCGTCGCACGCGTCAACACGATTAAGGTGCCACCGACGGTTTTTCTTTTTTTTTCTATGTTTTAATCTGTGGCTCCTTTTTTGGTTTGTCTTGTCGAAGTATTTTTGGTTTTGATTTTCAACACATTTCTTGGTCCGTGGCATTCGCATTGTAATGCTGTGTTTTCGGTGTAATCTTTCTGTATGTTTGTTTCTTTATTTCTAATCGCTTGCTAATTAGCTACTGTGCACTATGGAACTTCAGCCAATCGTTTCATACCAAAGACTAACATCCAGACTGACAATAGATACAGAGACAAAAATAGAAAACAACACAAAACCAGAAATAAAACAAACAAACAAAAAAGAAAACTTCCAGCAACTCTGAAACAAAACGGAAACAGGAGAGACTCGACCCACGAACCTGGTGTCTCTTTGCTTTGTAAGCGAGTGAGTGCCATGATCCACTGAGCCACAACACTGTGCACACCATTCAAAACCCTTCACAACAAAGCTCGCAAAAGCCCAGTCTGGCGTGGAACTCCTCCTACCCAATGAAACCCTGAGCAGAGGACATCACCCAAGGCAGACCAAGAGATGAACGGTCCTTGAGGAAGTCCAGGTCCACGACCTCATTTTGGGGTGGGGAATCAAGCAAAAAAAAAAAATGATGGGCAGGAACTGCCCAAGATGATGGCAACGGTGAAACACCTATTCCCCAAACCAAGCGCGCGAGCGCGCGCGCGCGCGCGCGCGGTGTGTGTGTGTGTGTGTGTGTGTGTGTGTGTGTGTGTGTGTGTGTGTGTTGTATCTGTGTGTGTGTTTGCTGTATTTGTCTCTCTCTGTGTCTCTCTGTCTGTCTGTCTGCCTGTCTGTCTGTCTGTCTGTCTGTCTCTCTCTCTCTCTCTCTCTCTCTCTCTCTCTCTCTCTCTCTCTTCCCCCCCCCCACCCCCGTCTCTCTCTGTCTCTCTGACTCTCTCTCTCTGTCTCTCCTGTCTTTCTCTCTCTGTCTATGTCTCTCTCTCTCTCTCTCTCTCTCTCTCTCTCTCTCTCTCTCTCTCTCTCTCTCTGAGCATTGTATGCGTACCTCATTACCCTGTTAAATAAAAAATCGTTCGATCGTTCGTTCGTTCGTTTTCTCTCTCTCTCTCTCTCTCTCTCTCTCTCTCTCTCTCTCTCTCTCTCTCTGTCTCTCTCTCTCTTCTCCTCTCTCTCTTCACTCACTCTCTGTCTCTGTCTCTTCTCTCTCTCTCTCTCTCTCTCTCTCTCTCTCTCTCTCTCTCTCTCTCTCTGTCCGTCGACCATGTTTAACTACATGTCGTATTCACGCTAAAAACAAACAAACAAACAAAAAATCCCTTGAAGTCTTCCCATCCAGACGTTTCCAGAAATGATGATGATAATGATAATCATGGTAATGATATAGATTGATTATTGTCTTGAGCTTTATGTTCGTCATGCGGCAAAAAGGTCACAAAGCTCAGATGACAACGAGCACGGTGTGCGTGCGTAGACAGAACCGCAACCTCGGCTCCGGATTTGTTTTTTAACCTTTGCTTGTTTCTTGGGTTAATTCAGTCTGAAAGCCATTCTTTTTTTCGTTTTCTGTCTGTCGGTCCCACCCCTTCCTCTCTTCTTCTTCTTCTTCTTCTTCTTCTTCTTCTTCTTCTTTTCTTCTTTCTTCCTTCTTCTTCTGGTTGTTGTTGTTGTTGTTTTTGTCGCTGTTGTTGTTACTGTTCTTGTATTGTTATTGTTGTTCCTGCTGCTGCTGCTGCTGCTGCGCTGCTGCTGCTGCTGCTGCTGCTATCATGTGTTGTTGGTTTTTAGTATTAAGAACATCCTCTTCGCCGCCTTTGTCTTCTTCTTTTCCTTTTTCTTCTTCTTCAGTTTTATCATCATCACTTGTTACTATTATTGATGTTGTTCTTGTTGTTGTTGATAATGATGATGATGATGATAATGTTGTTAGTATTATGAACATCCTCTTCTTAGTCTTTGTCTTCTTTTTTCCCCTTCATCGTCGTCATCGTCATCATCATCATCATCATCATCATCTTCATCATCACCTTCTTCTTCTTCTCCTCCTCCTCCTCCTCCCCCTCCTTTTTCTTCTTCTTGCTCTTTTCTCTCCAATCTCTCTCTCTCTCTCTCTCTCTCTCTCTCTCTCTCTCTCTCTCTCTCTCTCTGCCTCTGTCTATCTGTCTGTTTCTCACTCTCTCTAATCGACTTTCTTTTTCATGTCTTTAAATTCTGTCTGTCTGTCTGTCTGTCTGTCTGTCTGTCCTGCTGTCTGTCTGTCAGTCTGTCTGTCTGTCTCTCTCTCTCTCTCTCTTCTCTCTGAAATCGACTTTATTTTTCCAGCTTTTCAAATTCTGTCTGTCTGTCTATGTCAGTCTGTCTGTCTGTCTGTCTGTCTGTCTGTCTGTCTGTCTCTCTCTCTCTCTCTCTCTCTCTCTCTCTCTCTCTCTGATGGACTTTCTTATTCCAGTCTTTCAAATTCTGTCTCTCTGGTCTGTCTGTCTATTTGTCTGTCTGACTGTCCGTTTTTCTGTCTCTGTCTCTCTGTTTGTCGGTCTGTCGATCTGTCTGCCTGCTGTCTGTCTCTCTCTCTCTCTCTCTCTGTCTCTCTCTCTCTCTCTCTCCCTCCCTTCCCCCCCTCTCTCTCTCTCTCTCTCTCTCTCTCTCTCTCTCTCTCTCTCTCTCTCTCTCTCCTCTCCGTGTAATTCAAAGGCTTAGCAACAATCTGATATCATAACAGGAATATGTCCCACTTGTACATGAGTTATTATAAAAGGGAACTAGTGTTGCTTTTTGCTGGATACCGTCCAATCAAGTTAATCGGCAGAGTGGCCAAAAAGGGGACAGCAAATTATTCGAATAGTGCTATAGAACTGAGATGTCCACTTTCTGTCTGGGAATTTGTACATTTTGCTGAGAAAGGCTTCATGGTATCGATTTAATAAACTTCAGCAGGTGTGTGGGTACAGCGACTTTCCTATCAACACGTTTGATCGTGGAGAAAATCATAGCATCTCAATCGCACCAGAACTTACAACATATACGACAGGTAATATCGCATGCATACAGATTCAAAATTGACCTGCTCCGAATCCCGCCGTGACTTCGCTTCGCAATATGTAGCGGAGGTATGGTCGACGAGGAACGAATGTGAACTTCATAAGGCTTAAATTTCTCAACTTAGAACAGGTGTCCCGTCAGCAGTGGGGTACGACATCCGTCTGAAAAGGCACGCATTAAGATGCCCATCCATCCAAAAGTTGCGGATTCGAATCCTGGCAGCGTCAACAACAACAACAAAAAATTATCAGCAGAAGGGCATCTGGGAGTCATAACCTGGATGCGGCCCAGCCCCATTAGAGTGTAAGGAGTTCAGGGCCGAAACACTTTGAGGGGCGGGTGGGTGGGTGGGTGGGTGGGGGGGGGGGTTCTTCTTTGAAGACCTTCAGCTGTCAAGCTGTCCCTAGAGTTTCTTCCTACTAGAATGAAAAATGCAATGTTAAAGTAATCTACTCTTGATATGCCTAGCATAAGAGAGAGAGAGAGAGAGAGAGGAGAGAGAGGAGAGAGAGAGAGAGAGAGAGAGTCATATTGCCAACATTGACGAAGAACAGATGAAAACTGTGAATTTGTATGCGGCACCAAAAAATGATAAGACTTCACAGAAACAGACACACATAGGAAACAGACAGAGAGACAGACAAAATGCGCTTTAAACATAAGATGATAATGATGTTGATAATGATGGTAATAACAACACGAGTCGAATAGTGTTTTCAGTGTCGTGTTTATCTGGCGTGAAAAGGCCAGCAAGCTGGTATAACTATGATCACGTGTTGCGTGCGTACACACGAACATAGAGTGGGTTGATGATTTTTATTACCCCGTCTAAAAGCGTTCTGTCGTTCTGTCTGTCAGTCTGCCTGTCTGCCTGTCGATCTGTCTCTGCCTGCTCCTGTATGTCTGGCTCCTCTTCTTCCTGCTTCTCTAGTACCAACATCCCTCTCCAACCACCACCTCTCTGTCTCTCTGTCTCTCTGTCTGTCTGTCTGTCTCTCTCTCTCTGTCTCTGTCTCTCTCTCTCTCTCTCTCTCTCTCTCTCTCTGAATTAGTTTGATCGCATTTCTCACTTTTCCCTCTGAGACAGGAGAGAGAGAGAGAGAGGAGGAGGAGGAGAGGAGGAGGAAGAGGAGGAGGAGGGACAGAGACAGACAGAGAGACACAGACAAAGATAGACAGACAGACAGACAGACAGGGACGGAGAATGAAGGAGAAAGAGTGCAGAAATCAGGTGAATTGGACGAGAGAAAGAGAAAAGGGGTGGGAAGGGAGGGAGGGAGAGACAAGAGAGGGGGGAGACGGGAGGGAGAAAGAGAGAGAGAGCATCAGGAGCATGGAGGAGAGATATGGGGAAGAGAAAGAGAAGATAGATAGAGAAGAGAGAGAGAGAGAGAGAGAGAGAGAGAGAGAGAGAGAGAGAGAGAGCATATGTCTCATGTTTTTGTTGTTGGTGGTAGTGGTGAAATTAATGCACATTGCCGTTTAATTTATTTTGTTGTAATGCATTGCATACCAGTATTCGAAAATAGGAAACAGAATGATAGTATCTCACTGGCTTTCTTTCTGTCTAAAACACTGTCCGTCTCCTGCATTTGGTAATGAAATATGTGTGTGTGTGTGTGTGTGTGTGTGTGTGTGTGTGTGTGTGTGTGTGTGTGTGTGTGTGTGTGTACGTGTGTGTGTGTGTGTCTCTGTGTGTCTCTGTGAGTGTGCGTGTGTGTGTGTGTGTGTTGTGCACGCGTGTGTGTGTATGTGTGTGTCTGCATATGAGTATCTCTCTCTCTTCTCTCTCTCTCTCTCTCTCTCTCTCTCTCTCTCTCTCTCTTTTTTTTTCTCTGCGCCTTTCCTGCGCAGTTCTTGTTGTTTTCTCCCTGCGGTATTTTTCAGTATTAAATATTTATAGACAAACTTTTCTGCCTCCCAGCTGGAGATTGATAGCTAAATTAACATGCTGACCTTAGCAAGTCATTAGATAAATTACCTCGGTATGTTTTTGTTGTTGTTGTTTTGTTCTCTCTATTCTCTCTCTCTCTCTCTCTCTCTCTCTCTCTCTCTCTCTCTGTATGTGTGTGTGTGTGTCTCTGTCTCTCTCTGCTTGTGTGTGTGTGTGTGTGTGTGTGTGTGTGTGTGTGTGTGTGTGTGTGTGTGTGTGTGTGTGTTTGGTACATAAAACAGGAGACTGAGACACAAACACAGAGAGAAAGAGAGACAGATTCGGTGTGGTTGACAGAGAGAGAGAGAGAGAGAGAGAGAGAGAGAGAGAGAGAGAGAGAGAGAGAGAGAGAGAATTATCATCAACAGCCAAAATGATAATTGTAGATCAATTGTCTTAAGACAATGTTGGGATTTCGTCACACTGCGTGCACTGTAGTTGATGCAACCATCCGCGATATTTTTTTTTTCTATATTTCCCCAGCGCTCTTCAACAGAGCATACCGTAACGCCATGCGCTTCTAGAAGTTCCGAGAATTTCCAGAATAGTTTTCGGGCCGTTTTCTGGAATAGTCCCGGTAATTTCGAGAATAGCTTCGGGCGTTTCTAGAATAGTCCCGGGCGTTTCTGCAATAGTCCCGGTAATTTGCAGAATAGCTTCGGGCGTTTGTAGAATAGTCCCATGCGTTTGTAGAATAGTTAGATGACAAATTATTGTCCACAAAAACACCAAGAACTTCATGATGATCAACTTCTTCAACTGCGTCATCATTTATACAAAGAGACAGGGAATTACATTTTTTTTTAAATTGACGCTTTTGCCTGGTGGTTATCATCAATTACTTCGTTTTCTGAGGATGGAAACAATTGTGATTGGGTTCATACCATATGAGTGATTTGTTTATGCTTTCTTGAAAAGCGGCAAATATATTTTCATACTTTATATGACTAGTGTGTACAGTGGTGTCATCAGTTAACATTTCACATAGACTATTAATGAATAGACGTAAATCGTTTATAACACACACACACACACACACAAACACACACACACACACACACACACAAGTAAATATATATATATATATATATATACATATATATATATATATATATATATATATATATATATATATATATAAAGAAAATCATATTCCAAAAATCGCTGGCACCGCACATATCCGGAGTCTTCAGAGAAGAAGGAATAATTAAGAACAACAAAGAAAACTCAACCACTTTAAGGAAGCTATAGATCAATTACTGTAAAAATTTCGTCTCCTCTGCGAAGCCTTCTTCGGTACTTTTCACGTCACTTCTGTAGAAACGTAGTGCTAGAACTACGTTCTACAGAAGTGACGTGAAAGTACTGAAGAAGGCTTGGCAGTGGAGACGAAATTATTTACAGTAATTGATCTATAGCTTCCTTAAAGTGGTCGAGTTTTCTTTGTTGTTCTTATTTATATATATATATATATATATATTATATATTATATATATATATATATAATATATATATATATACATAAAAATAAGATAGGTCCTGGTACTGACCCTTGAGGCACACCGTGACTAATAGATGATATAGGAGATACACATTCATTTACTGAAACCACTTGCTTTCTATCTGAAAGAAATGAAGATAGGAGTTCTAACGAAATTTTCGGTAAGTTACATACCTTCAGCTTTTTAAGAAGAAGATTGCGATCAATAGCATCAAAAGCTTTCATAAAATTTACCGTGAGAACACTTTCAGTTGTGTCATAATATATATTGGTAAACCATTGATCAACTAGGTTTGTCAATGCCGTTTGGCATCAGTGGTTAGAGAGAGAGAGGGAGACAGACAGACAGCTAGACACAGAGAGACACGACAGACAGAC
>CM065725.1:41746805-41749305 GCA_033310375.1 Conus canariensis
TTAAATTGACTTCCTCTCTGGTCTGACATTGAAAACACTCGTTTTCTTCTCGATGTGAGAATGACTATGGCTCCCCCTCTGGTCTGAGGTTTTTAGGACTGACTCAACCTCTTCTTCCCCCACCCCTTATCGCCTTCATTTGTTGTTGAAGAAATGGAAGTCTCCACCCCTTCGGTGTTAAATTGTCCACACTGACTCTCCTTTAAATATGACATTGTTGACGCTGACTACATCTTCGTTCTGAGATTACATGACATTCACACACGCGTACACAGGCACGCACACGCACACACGCACGCATGCACGCACACATGCACGCACATACACAACACACACACACACACACACACACGCACGCACGCACGCACGCACGCACACACCACCACACACACACACACACACACACACACACAACACACACACACACACACACACACACACACACACACACACACACACACACACATACACACACACACACACACTGATTAACCTTCATGTCTGAATTTGCTCACACTTACTCCCTTGTCGATGTTAGTTCATGACACTGATTACCCCTTCCAATTGAGATCACTGACTTTTAAGGTGGGATTGTTAACATTGACTACCCATTTAATGTGAAACTGCTTGTATGTGAGATAGTGCTATAGTGTCTCTCACTCCGGTCATTTTTAAGCAAGAACTATGCTTACAACAAATGACCTACCACAAGTATCCCATGATGGGTCTGGCCAACCCAGAAAGGAGACCTGTCTAAGAAGAGGACACAACCTTACCTCCAAAACTGAACATTACCAGTTACATTTCACTTTTTTGAAAAAGTGTGTGAGTAAGCAATTTATTCCCCAAGGCATGAAGGTTTCCTTTGCCTACTCAGCCCTACCGCCAAGCACAGAACTACGGGGGAGCATAGAGAGGGAGTTTCACCAGGCAGAGAAAGCTACTGCAGTTCTTTGTAGAGACTTTTATGCCAGTGCTACCAAAACACTCCGATCCGAGCTGGAAGCAGTCAAAGCAGAGCTCCGAGGAACTCTCACAGACACTGAGTACACCAGCTACTTGGGGACACTGCGCAAAAAAACAAAATCGTATAGCTAAATTCTGCCACATCACGAAACAAAAAAAAGCTAAAGAAACTTTTCCCACATCGCAGAGGAAGATGGAAAAGACAAAAGGAAAAGGACAAACCCGAAAAATAGACGCTTCAGAAGAACAGACGTGACTCAAGCAGAACCACAGCAAGTCGTCAACTTATCATCGAAACCGCTCTCCAGGGAACAGACTCGGCTTCTCTCTTATGGCCCCAAGTTTTGTCCGACCCCCAGAACCTATGATGAGGTCAAACTGCTGGAGGACACGGAGGAAGGCCTGAGAAGAATGCGACTCAAGGAGTTCTTCTTTGAAGAGGATGCCCCCACCCAGCTACCCTCTACTTTGCGGTTCCACAAAAAGTCCTTTTGGGAACCACCCAAGAACCGGGACTCAGCCATGGAAGCCTTTGCGGCCACTCTGCTATCACAAGTGACGTCTTACACTCCTATACCTCCCAATCACATTAACATCAGCCACACATGTCGCCACGCCCTCGCTGAACTCAAGAAACAGGTGGATGACAGGGTCCTACGCATCTCAACAGCTGACAAAGGGGGTGCCGTGGTCTTCCAAGACTTTGAACAATATCGCAAGGAAGCGATGCGCCAGCTGACCAATCCAGAGCATTATGAACAACTCCAATCAGACCCAATTAAGGAAATTGCCAGGGCATCCAATGAACTCGTCAGAAAGCTGCACAACGCCGAGTTCATCAACGACAAGACCAAAGATTGGGCAATCGTGAATCAGGACACGGTGAGGACACACAGTTTCTACCATTTGCCGAAAATTCTCAAACGCCTCAACGACCTACCTGGTAGGCCTATAGTGTCTGGAGTTGACGGACCCACACAGCGCCTGTCCGAAACTGGTGGACTTTGAGCTCCAACCCATCGTTCAGAGACTACCCTCGTATCTCAAGGATACAACGCACCTGCTGAACATCCTACAGGAGTGGAATACAGACCAGCAACCCATTCCTGATGATGCCCTTGTCGTTACAGTGGATGTGGTGGCACTATACCCCAGTATTCCCCATGAAGAGGTTCCTCAGTCTCTGAAGGCTATGCTCAGAGAACACAAGAATGACTCAGACGTTATCCCGGACGTCCGTCTCCCACAGCAGACTATCATGCACATTCTACAAAACAACGTCTTTAGGTTTGATGGGAGGGTGTACCGGCAAGTACAGGGGACAGCGATGGGCACGCCCATGGCACCTGCCATCGCTAACATCTACATGGGGTGGCTAGAGAAAGAACTGCTGACCTCTTCCCCCTGGAAGATCCCGGTCCGACACTGGAGACGCTATATTGATGATGTGCTGATGCTGTGGCTTCAGGGGGAGGACAGCCTTAAAGACTTCCTAGCATGGCTCAACCAGCAGCATCATAGTGTGAAGTTGACT
>CM065725.1:41769305-41771805 GCA_033310375.1 Conus canariensis
GTTGACGTGTTTACCGGGATTCTGAGCTTGGGTTCTCATTAAAGGTGATTAGAATAGGTCTCTTGAGTGTGTGTGTGTGTGTGTGTGTGTGTGTGTGTGTGTGTGTGTGTGTGTGTGTGTGTGTGTGTGTGTCGTTAGATGGGCAGTTAAGAGTGGTGTACACAAGCATATCGTGCTGCGAATTTTTTACTTCAGCAAACTAAAATCAGGGGAAAAGAACGCTACCAAAATGAGAATCCAGCTAAAAACAAGTCTGCTTAACTGTAACTGAAACTTTACCCTTAACTTGCTTAGTCTATAGCCCAGTTGCTAGTCATTTGGTTGACTGAATCAACAGTTATTTGTTTTGTTTCGTTTTGTTTTGTATTATATTTCTTGAATTGTTACATTAATTTGCTCTGTTTTCTATCTCTATACGTTCTTTGGGAGAAAAAAAAAAAACTATCGTTAATTCAGACAAATGTATAAGAGGCATTTTTTCGAACGTTTGAATCACAAAATGCTACTTTTACGACTTGTATTAACTTCCTTGTTCTCAGCGTGGCTGCTGTTGTACTGTTTGAACAGTGTATCTTTAATCATACCTCACTGCTGTATCACTTGAACAATGTCTCCTTCAACATATGTATCACCGCTGTGACACTTGTGCAGTGTTTCTTTAATTCTACTTCACTGTGATATCATTTGAACAATGTCTCCTTCAACATATGTATCACCGCTGTGTCACTTGTGCAATGTTTCTTTAATTCTACTTCACTGTGATATCATTTGAACAATGTCTCCTTCAACATATGTATCACCGCTGTGTCACTTGAACAATGTCTCTATTATGATACGCCACTGCTGCATCATTTGAACAATGTCTCCGTGACGATATGTGACCACTGTATCAGGTAAACGATGTCTCTTTTATCATACATTACTGCTGTATCATTGGAGCAATGTCATCTCGATCATTCATCACTGCTGTTTAATTTGAACAACGTCTCCTTCAACATACCTCACTGCAGTATTATTTGAACAATGCCTCCTTCAACATACCTCACTGCTGTATCATTTGAACAATGTGTCCTTGAACATACATCACTGCTGTATCATTTGTGCAATGTTTCTTTAATTCTACTTCACTGCTGTATCATTTGAACAATGTCTTTTTCATCATACATCACTGCTGTATTAATAAGAACAATGTCTCTTTTATCATACATCGCTGCTGTATTAATAAGAACAATGTCACTTTCATCATACATCACTGCTGTATTAATAAGAACAATGTCTTTTTCATCATACATCACTGCTGTATTAATAAGAACAATGTCTCTTTCATCATACATCGCTGCTGTATTAATAAGAACAATGTCTCTTTCATCATACATCACTGCTGTATTAATAAGAACAATGTCTTTTTCATCATACATCACTACTGTATTAATAAGAACAATGTCTCTTTTATCATACATCGCTGCTGTATTAATAAGAACAATGTCACTTTCATCATACATCGCTGCTGTATTAATAAGAACAATGTCTTTTTCATCATACATCGCTGCTGTATTAATAAGAACAATGTCTTTTTCATCATACATCACTGCTGTATTAATAAGAACAATGTCTCTTTTATCATACATCACTGCTGTATTAATAAGAACAATGTCTCTTTCATCATACATCACTGCTGTATTAATAAGAACAATGTCTCTTTCATCATGCATCACTGCTGTATTAATAAGAACAATGTCTCTTTTATCATACATCACTGCTGTATTAATAAGAACAATGTCTCTTCCATCATACATCACTGCTGTATTAATAAGAACAATGTCTCTTTCATCATACATCACCGCTGTATTAATAAGAACAATGTCACTTTCATCATACATCACTGCTGTATTAATAAGAACAATGTCTTTTTCATCATACATCACCGCTGTATTAATAAGAACAATGTCTCGTTCATCATACATCACTGCTGTATTAATAAGAACAATGTCTCTTTCATCACACATCGCTGCTGTATTAATAAGAACAATGTCACTTTCATCATACATCACTGCTGTATTAATAAGAACAATGTCACTTTCATCATACATCGCTGCTGTATTAATAAGAACAATATCTCTTTCATCATACATCACTGCTGTATTAATAAGAACAATGTCTTTTTCATCATACATCACCGCTGTATTAATAAGAACAATGTCTCGTTCATCATACATCGCTGCTGTATTAATAAGAACAATGTCTCTTTCATCATACATCACTGCTGTATTAATAAGAACAATGTCTCTTTCATCATACATCACTGCTGTATTAATAAGAACAATGTCTTTTTCATCATACATCACTGCTGTATTAATAAGAACAATGTCTCTTTCATCATACATCGCTGCTGTATTAATAAGAACAATATCTCTTTCATCATACATCACTACTGTATTAATAAGAACAATGTCTTTTTCATCATACATCACTGCTGTATTAATAACAATGTCTCTTTCAT
>CM065725.1:41776805-41784305 GCA_033310375.1 Conus canariensis
AGTTCCTCTAACAGAGCAGTCTTCAGTGGTCGGCGTGTCCATTGGGACTGTCGGGTACACGTGGTGGAATTCAGTCATATCTGCCTATCCTCAAAACTCTTCTCCGGGAAGAAAATGAGCAGTTTTGCAACGAAATATGTAGTTTGGCCTTGTTTAATGCATTGAGGCTCGTTTTCTTTAAAAGCAGATGGTCGTCTGATTCATGCAAACGCTTCCGTAGAGTTCCTATGATCACCATCTTTATAATGAATACGGACGACCCCGTTCAATGCTGTCGTTACATACTGCTCTCCGTACAGCTTAAATTATGTCATGGATACATCATTGGAAGATCGGACAACCTGCATGGGCGCGTTTCCTTCTGAACGCAGCCCACAATGAAACAGTTGAAGAAAAGGTGGATCGGACTTTGTCTCTTGCTTCAGAGTGCTGCTTTTACGATTAGTGAAATCGGTTTGAGAATTATATACTCAGCTAAATCTCTGATATGTAGTTGCATCCAAGAATGTGCAGCTGTGTGATTTTGCTCCCAAAATATGTAGTTTTTTTTATAGTCAAAACGTAGAGGAAGCAAGTCTTGAGTCTCCTTCAGGAGGAGGACACTCAACCAAGCTGCCTTGCTGTGTAGAGGAGAGGCGTGGGTAGAGGGGGAGGCAGGACTCTTAAGCACGTAATAAGAGCAATTCCTTTGAGAGAGCACAGAAAGTTTGGGCGAGAAAGAACGGTAAAGACAGGGGAAGAGCGTTGGGTAAGTTGTGGTCTGTCTCGTCCTCAAGACCTCACGCGTCCATTAAGTGAATGAAACTCGATTCTGTGATTCCAGGCTTCCTGATTCAGTTCACATCACACTCCACACTTCTGTCTGTGGAGAAGTCGTTCGAGAAGGGCGCAAAGGGTGGGATAATATAAAACAAACTGAATAAGAGAAGACAGAGAAGCGGTCCTTTATTGGGATGTGTTATTTCGCTGGGCCCCTTAAGGTTGGAGTGTCTGTGTAGTAGTAGGATGACCAGACGATGTAGAGGGGTCGTTTCTGGGACACCAGAGGTGATTTTCGTCTGAATCCCATTTAGTGGAAAGGCGTTAAATGGAATAAAGAACCTAGGGCGCAGACTTGGAAACGTCTTCGCGATCAAGCATCAGGTCGGGGTGTGTGTGTGTGTGTGTGTGTGTGTGTGTGTGTGTGTGTGTCTGTGTCTGTGTCTGTGTTCTGTGTATTTGGACTTGTCTGTTTCTGGTACCCTCATTCATTTTCTCTCCTCTGTCTCTGCCTCAGCTGACTCTCTCTCTCTCTCTCTCTCTCTCTCTGTCACACACCCATGTTTGTGAACATACACACCTGCATTCACAAACACAGTATGCTTACTTCGTACACAACACGCAATCACTCCATTCACCCAAAGGAGCACTACCACAATTGAACTGAGTTTTCTATAAAATGCTCCCTTTACTCACAAAGAAAAGGGTTTTAAATCTTCTTTGCATTTCACTGCATTTTCCAACAATTATTTCTTCTCTTCACAAGATAATTCCCCACATAGAAACAATAACACAATATTCAAAGTTTTACCAAAAATCCAACACACTCACACACATGTTACACTATCAGTTCTTATATTAAATAGTATCAATAAAGACAAGTCATCTTGACTTGTCGAGGAGCTTTCTTTCACTTGGCTGTACCACCTCTGGACCACCACAGCCTGGACTCTCACTAGGCTCGTACAGCTCAAGCCTGGACCACCGCTGGACCACCACTGGACCACCACTGGACCACCACTGGACCACCACTGGACCACCACTGGACCACCACTGGACGCTGAGGGATTCTGTAACGAAACCCTAGGTCCAGGGTTAACCTCTAAAATGAATTTTATTTATTCTCTCTTTCTCTTATTATTCATAGCTCCTTTTTAACTCCTTTCACATTCACTCCAAGATCAATATAGAATACTCACATGAGTCTTGTTCCGCCAACCTATTCCTACCTACAGTTGGGGTACAGAGAGAAATCTTTATACAACAATATTTTATTTATTTATTTTTCAATTCTTCTCTTTTCGCGTTCAACATTCATCTTTCTCTTTTTCCCAAATAGCGCAATATCATCAAATCTGTATAATTATCAAACTTCTGTTATCATTACAATTACACATTTACTGTAATTGCTTTAACCAGTTTACAACCCCAACTGGTACTCACCTTCTAGGGAATAAGCGACAAGCCTACCCTAGTAGACTTCCAGTCTACATCTACACTCTATACTCGAGTGAACTTGCCACGCCAGGCATATTACACCCACCAAGGGTTAAGCACACCCAAACCAGGGTTGCATCGGACAAACCAGTCCAATAATATAGCACACCCAACCCAGGGTTGCATCGGACAATCCTAGTCCTATGTTAAACCCAAAGAGGGTTACAATCAGACATCCTCCTATGTCTGTGTCCAGAGCTCCTCTGAAGTAACAATAATCTTCCACCCTTCCTCACATTGGGTGAACACACTTCACAATCCACTCAGCGTCCTACTCTTCCGCATCACTGGCGGTTGCACTCCATGAATACAAAAAAGCATCAAACCCGTAGGTTCCATTCCACAATTGCAAAAATTACAAAATCTCTTAATTGATATGAAACTTTTCCATTCACATCACTTTTTCCTCATTCACATGACACCCCCCAACCTCCGATAAAAAAAATTTGATTCATCAAATTTTTTCAAAGAAGAGTATAGGAGTTCACAAAAAAAAATACACCATTGACAGTATTCTGAAAAAATACTTTCCCAAAATGACATGAGTACATGCGAACAGAAAAAGGTATATTTATAAAAACATTGTTTCCAAAAAAAATTATCCAAAGCCAACATCAACTATCACTACCGCAAGTAATCAATATTGCACACAACAACATTCCATTACTCAAATACAAACATATAAATTCAACTTTCAACAGCAAACTTGAAAACACACACTGCTTATTACTGTCGAGACAAAATGTCAGCAATCACATTGCTGGACCCTGAAATTGGATCAACCCTGAAACTGTATTGCTGGATCGCCAAAGACCACCGTAATAGACGGTTATTCTTTGTTCTTGATGTCTTCAAAAATGTCAGAGGTCTGTGATCCGTCTGCAGAACAAAAAACCTGCCTTGCAAGAAACGCTCAAATTTTGCAAGTGCCCACACAATCGCTAAGCATTCCCGTTCAATAGTAGAATACTTCGACTGTGCATCGGTGAACTTCTTACTTGCAAACTGTACTGGATGCAATAAATCTTGATGTTCTTGCAAAAGAACAGCACCCATTCCTGTTGAACTTGCATCAGTCCGGAGGACAAAATCTTTCTCCAAGTTGGGCAGAAGTAAAACAAGAGAAGAATTCAAAACCTTTTGAACTGCTTCCAAAGCATTCTGACAATCTACAGTCCAATCAATAGATGAATGCTTGGAACCCTTTGTCAACTCAGTTAATGGAGCTGTAAGAGTTGCAAAGTGAGGGACATAACGCCTGTAATAAGATAAGAGTCCAAGAAGTGAACGAACCTGTTTCTTTGAACATGGGGTTTTGATTGCCAAAATCTTTTCCATTTTCTTCTTTTCTGGCTGCATCGAACCCACAGCAATTGTATGCCCCAAAAACTCCAGTTTTTGAAAACCCGCCATGATTTTCGATGGCCTTGCTGTCAAACCAAAAGAACGGAGTCTTTCAAAAACACTTTTCAAACATCTCAGCAGATTACTCCATGTTTGTGAAGCCAGCAAAATATCATCAAAAAAACTTACAGCAGACATTTCATGTAACCTGAGTTGTCTCATCATTCTTGCGAAAGTTGCCGGTGCATTCTGCAAACCAAAAGGCATTCGCAAAAAATGAAAAAGTCCAAATGGTGTTTGAAAAGCTGTTTTTTCTTTATCATCAACACACATCGGTATCTGCCAATAACCTTTCGTGAGATCAATTTTCACAAAATACTTGGCTTGACTCAGTTGACAAAACAAATCCTCCACATCAGGAATTGGTTCAGAATCAAAACAGTCAATTTATTCAAAGCCCTGTAATCAATACAAAATCTGACTGAACCATCTGGTTTTGAAACCAGCACCACAGGAGCCACATATGGAGAACTTGACTTTTCAATGACCCCAAGATCCAACATGACCTGTACCTCTCTTTCAATAATTTGCTTTTTTGCAAAAGGTAAAGGATACGACTTCATTCGTACAGGAACATCTGTTGTCAACCGTATTCTATGAGGTTCAACACCAACTGCAGATCCTGGTTTGTCTGTAAGTACATCTGTATAATCCTGTAGTAAACACTTTAGTTGAGCCACCTGAGATGGTTTCAAGTCCTCGTTGATCTTGACATCCTCGTATGTTTCACCTTTTAAGGATAATGTAGGCAGTTGAATAACATCATCACCAGTGTCCTGAACTACACCAACAGCAGTTTCATGAATTACAGGCACCTTGTGAAACACAGGTTTGTCAAGACGTTGCAAATGTTCTGTCACACAATCCATTCGTAACAGACATGAAATGTCACATGCCAATGCTGAAATCTTATCATCAGGGACAGCAACCTTGTTGATCATAACATCAGACCTGTGAAAGTACTTTTTCAACATGTTAACATGGAAAATTTTCTTCACACCATTCATATCAATTCTGTAATTGACATCAGAACATTTTTCAATGACGACGAATGGTCCTTTCCACATCACATGCATCTTGCTCTTGTCATCTGTCAAAAGCACCAACACATTGTCACCCACAGAAAACACACGCATCTTTGCCCCACGATCAGCATACTTTTTATGCGTAGTTGCACTGTTATAAGCATTTTCTTGGGCAATACGACATGCATCTGCTATACGATTTTGTAAAGTAAAAACATAATCAAAAACATTTTTTTCTTCTTGAGACACATTGTCCCCAGACCATGACTTTGACAGGATGCTAATAGGTCCTTTTGGTGAACGACCAAAAAGCAACTCAAAAGGAGAGAAACCTGTGCTCTCATTTGGCAATTCCCTGTAGGCAAAAAGTATGGCTGGAATGTATCGATCCCAGTCTGATGGTCTTTCCTTAGAAACTTTCTTCAACATCATCTTGAAAGTACCATTAAATCTTTCCACAAGGCCATTCGACTGTGGATGGTATGGAGATGTAGTACATGCAGAAATTGAAAGTAAACGAAATATTTCTTTCATGAGATCTGACACAAACTGAGTACCCAAGTCAGATAATATTTCATCAGGAAGTCCCATTCTGGAAAAAATAGAAAATAATGCTTCTGCCACAGAAATGGTATCAATCTTTTTCAAAGGTACAGCTTCAGGATACCTGGTAGCAACATCCATGACAGTGAGCACATAACGAAAACCAGAATTGGAAACATGAAATGGACCAACCAAATCAATACAAACACGACTGAATGGTTCAGTAATGACTGGCATTCTTTGCAAAGGTGCAAATGGTATACGACCTTTGGGAATTGTTTTCTGACAGACATCACATGATTGACAATATTTTGAAACTTGCACACTAACACCAGGCCAAAAAAATGAAGACAACACACGTTGCAGAGTACGTTTGACTCCACAATGACCCGAAAACATGGAATCATGTGCAGTATGCAAAACAGTATCACGTAAAGACATAGGAACAACAATCTGCTCCACCACCTGTTCATCTTTAGGAAAAAGACGGTATAGAAGATTATTCTTTTTTATGTACATGATATCAGTCACTTTGTCAGGTACCTCAGGAACAACTTTCTGAAACAAATGAGTCAATGTTGTATCTGTCTTTTGTAAATCACTCAAATGTTCAGGAGTCACATCCAATTTTGGGACATATGGAACAACCAGGGGTTTTTGACCTTGCCTTTCTTTTTCCTCTTGTGAACGAGTGCTTACCATAGAAGGCACAAAAGAACCACATTGTCCTCCACAAGACGTGGAAACACCCTTGAGATTTCCAAGAATGAGGTCTGTCACAGGATCATCAATGACACATGCTGTTATTTCACCTGTAAAATAGGGAGTACAAACATAAACACATGCCAAAGGAAATGATTCAATTTTGCCACCAAATGTACGACATTGCTGATGTGTCCCGGTGTATTGTTCTTTTCTGACTAAATCTTTGCGTACACCAGCAGTAGTACACCCAGTATCCCTCAACAGTGTAGCACCAAACCCATTGACAGCACACGATTCAATGTGTAGACCTGTAACATCAGTGTCAGACACTAAAACATGCTGAGTATCTTTAGCAGTTTGCTTGGGATCTGTTGCTAAGCACACATTACCCTGTGCTAGAAAAGGACAGTCTTTCTTCTTGTGAAATATACAGGAACAGTGCCAACAACCATTGTCCGCACCAGATACTGTATTTGGTACTGTACTATGATCAATACCACCACGGTTTGAAAATTGTCCACGGCCACGAATAGCTCTAAACTGACCAGTCCGTCGAGAATTGGTATATCCTCTTGGGTAATGACTTGCATTTGGATTACCCTGTGAAAAAGTTTGTCCAGAATTATTCTCTTGCCAGTTATTATAGGAATGTACATTATTCCTGTTTGTATTCTGTCTTTGAGAAAAACTCTGGCCTCCTCTATGACCATATCTCCTGTTTGGTTGAGAACGACCCGGACCAAACTGGCCTGTTGAAGCAACATTTGCCTCAAACACATCACGGTCAGATTTCCTGGAAAAATACTTTTCCGGATGAGCAGTCCGATACTGATCTGCCAGCTTACAGATATCCTCTGCAGTTTTACAAGACCTCTCTTTTAGAAAAATAGCTAGGTCTTTGGATACGCTTTGTAAAATCTGCTCACGTAACAACAAGTCACGCAAATCAGCATATTCTTTCTGTGTTTGGGACAATTCAACCCAACGATCAAATAAATGACTTGTCCTAATAAGGAAAGCTGCAAATGATTCACCTTTTTCTGGACGAACTGAACGAAATTTTTTCTCTAAAGCCTTCATCTGTATATTGAAACTTCTTCAAAAGTTCAGCTTTCAGCTCTTCCCATGTGAGAGAATCACGAACTGCTAAACTATGATACAGAGATAATGCGGTGCCCTTGAATAAGGAAGCAGCATACAATGTCCATTTGTCCTTGCTCCAACCACATGATGAAGCATGGTTTTCAAACCTAAAAAGAAAAGAGTCTATGTCATCACGATTCTCATCAAAAGGGGGTAATTTGGGAATGTAGGAAGTCTTACCTGCACCCTGAACAGGAACAGCATCAGTTTGAGAAACATTTACATTTGCAGATTGTTGAACAGCCTGTTGCTTTAACTGAAGTTCCACTCGTTTTTGTTCAAGTTCCAATCTTCTCATTTCAAGTAAATTAAGACTTTCTGTTCTTTTCATTTCAAGTTCATGCGCCCTGATTTTTTCCTCTATCTGTGCTTGTCTATCCTTCTCTTCTTTCTCTAACTGTGCTTCTGCTTGCCTAATCTTATC
>CM065725.1:41794305-41796805 GCA_033310375.1 Conus canariensis
CCTTCCAGTCTTCCATCTGTCAAACGATCTCATTCCTTGTGAACTTTGGGAATAAGATTCGGGTTACTGGACTGCAACGTGACCGGAACAAACAGACGACAGATAAAGGGCATTTAACATGCAAATGATTAATCATACAAAAAAAGCTATCAATAAATAAATAGGGAGCAGGAAGGGGGCATAACAACAGTATTTCTTATTCATGTTCTTGTACAGTTGCTGTAGCCTCTATGCATCATCTGTCTGCTCTTAAGGTGATTCCATGAAATAGCAGGCACTAGGCGGCTTCTTTCAGTCTGTTTGATAACAGTACGACATGAAGACTGCCAATGTGTGTGTGTATATATATATATATATGTGTGTGTGTGTGTGTGTGTGTGTGTGTGTGCGTGCGTGCGTGCGTGCGTGCGTGCGTGCGTGTGTGTGTGTGTGTGTGTGTGTGTGTGTGTGTGTGTGTGTGTGTATGTATGTGTGTGTGTGTGTGCAACCATGGGTTAATCTGACAATAAATTGGTTTCAGTCAGTGTGTGGTGCGTGCGTGCGTGCGTGCGTGCGTGTGTGTGTGTGTGTGTGTAAGAGAAGAGAGAGTGAGGAAAGTCTGAGTCGAATTCGTCAGTAAAAACGACCAAAACGAAAGTACAAGCGAAGGCTGAGAGTCAAGATGCCCATGGAATGTTTTCACGTTTGCCTTCACATCACCTTCCGCGCCTCCGCCATCCCCTTCCCCACCCTTCCCTCCAGACTACAGCAATGTTTAATTGGCATTCGTTTGTCTTCAGAAATAGTGGTTGGAAAAGCTACAGATATCGCATTGGATTGGATGGTATCGGATGAGATGGGACTACTTCATCATCACAATATATTTCATTTTCTGACCTTCGGATTCTCTGGCTCCAATACAGTGCTGCCAGTATTTTTGTTCCGTTTTTTTTCACATCCTTGACTTATACGGTGTATGTTGGGGGGGGGGGGGGGGGGTTAACCAAAAAGAAATTTCTTGCAGAATGCTTGCTGGCACAGTCTACTTGCTGCCTTGGTTTCTTTTACGTTTGGTACATGCATGTTGCCCACAGGACGTTGATATATCGCCTCCGCCGACAGACGTCACGACCGACCTCCCAGGGACAACAGAAGACTGTGGGTGGGGATGGCCAGGTTCCCAGCATTGCGAGTCGAACGACCACAATGACAGACGACCAGGAAGAAGGAGATGTGGGAGCAGAAAGAACGTTGTTGACTTAGATACAGCGCGGGAATGCTTACGGCAGCTAGCATTTGTTGTTGTTGTTGTTTTGTTTTGTTTGTTTGTTTTTTGTTGTTGTTGTTGTTTTGGGGGGCGGCTGATTTTATGAAAATTCAAAGATTTAAGGATCGATAAAGTATCTGCATAGGGGAGAGAGAGAGAGAGAGAGAGAGAGAGAGAGAGAGAGAGAGAGAGGAGAGAGAGAGAGAGCAGAGAGAGAGAGAGAGGAGGGGAGATCGAAGAGAGAGAAGGGGGAGAGAGAGGAGAGAGAGAGGGTCAAAGAGAGAGAGAGAGAGTGGAGGGGAGGATCAAAGAGAGAGAAGGGGAGAGAGAGAGGAGAAGAGAGGGTCAAAGAGAGAGAGAGAGAGAGTGGAGGGGAGGATCAAAGAGAGAGAAGGGGGAGAGAGAGGAGAGAGAGAGGGTCAAAGAGAGAGAGAGAGAGAGTGGAGGGAGGATCAAAGAGAGAGAAGGGGGAGAGAGAGGAGAGAGAGAGGGTCAAAGAGAGAGAGAGAGGAGGGGAGGATCAAAGAGAGAGAAGGGGGAGAGAGAGGAGAGAGAGAGAGGGTCAAAGAGAGAGAGAGGGAGAGAGAGAGAGAGAGAGAGAGAGAGAGAGGAGGTGAAAGACAGAGAGAGACAGGGAGAGGGGAGGGTCCGAGAGAGAGACAGACAGCAGACAGACAGAGACAAAGGACTGTGTAGAGACAGACAGAAAGAAAAGAGAGAAACTCAGAATTCAGAAACGAATCATTCAATCATGGATTGATTTTTGGCACAGCCTGTTCTTCTGATCTGTCTCTGTTTAAGCTCAATCATGCAAATGAGGTAGGACAATGTAAGGGAAAATATAGGGAGAAACACATACACTCACACGCATACACGCACACACACACACACACACACACACACACACACACACACACACACACACACACACACACACACACGCACACACACACACACACACACACACACACACACACACACACACACACACACACACACATGGATGGAAAATAGTGACATACACACGTAGAACAATATGCATAGGCCTGGCAATAAACATGCATGCATTCATATTCATAAAGGCACCAATACTGACAATATAATCATAGGGAGGAATGGAAGATGGGGTCGGGTGAGACCAAGATGGGGAGAGGAAAGGTTGTTTAGTGTTATATCTAGAAAAAAAAAAAAAAAAACAAGCACAACCCCTTAGCAATATACACATGCATGCACGCGCTCCCAAGCGCGCGCGCA
>CM065725.1:41804305-41814305 GCA_033310375.1 Conus canariensis
CTAATAACTGATAATAATTATTCCAGCACCAATAAAATCAGTCAGAAACTCTTTTCATCGACTTTTGATGAACAAAGTTACTATTTTCAACGTGAAGAGAATAGACAAACAGAAAGAACGAAAGAAAGAAATAAAGAAATGGGTAGCAACTCTATTGTGTGAAAACACGTTCCTGCATTTTAGCAAGAATCACAGATAATAATACAATTGATGGAAACAAAAACAACAACAGTAACAATAACAACAACAACAACAACACAACAACAACAACAACAGTAGCGACAACAAAAACAACAACAGTAACAATCACTGTAATTTTAAAAAATTGGTATGTCTCCCCCCCCCCCCACACCCCCCCCCCCCCACCCACCCACCCCCCACCCCTCCATCTTCCCCGTCATCGTCACCTCTTACTCTTTCCCACTCCCTCCCCAATTCGGCAGGGGTTGCAAAACAGGGTCTGGCACCCCCAGAACATACTGTACAGCAACAACCAATCCCGTTGCGCCTCAAGGCGTACAATTTCACAATCGATTACAACTAGCAGAGCCCTACAAAGAACCAGAGATTTACTGCGTATGACCTAGATTACAACCGATGATGTAGATTACTACTGATGACCTAGATTACTACGAAAGCCCGGATGTTAGAGTAAGGTGAATTTGCTTTTCTGTTTTTGTTGTTCGTTTGTTTGTGTGTTTGCTTGTTTTCTATGCTTGTTTGTTTGTTTTTTTTTTTTGTTTTTTTGTTTTGTTTTTTTTAGGTTGTAGTTCTTTGATATTGATCTGTAAGGCATGTTTATGACTTCCGAATAAGCGTGTTCGTCTGGGTCTTCCTTGTGGAAAACAGGATGTATCTGATTTCATCATGCTCTCATTAGACGACCGAGTTATTGATTTCCAAGGTCGTAACGTGAAAATTGTGACTCTAGAAAACGATAACAAGAAAGGAGGAAAACAAGGTTGGGGGGTCTGACACAAAAGACAAATTCTGCTGGCACAGTGAAATACAATACCTTAATGGTGAAGTTCACTGAGAAGTAATTTTTTTTTAAAGAAATGATTGTACCCAATAGTAGAAAGAAAGAAAAGAAAAAAGGGTCGTTCTTTCATTCCAGTGCCGAGGCGGTTCAGTACAATATGCACGTGTCTTCCTGGCGGGAATGACACTGGAGCAAGGGAACTACACGCTGCGGTGTGGCGGGAGTTGTTGTTGTTACTGTTGTTGTTTTTGTTGTCGCTACTGTTGTTGTTGTTGTTGTGTTGTTGTTGTTGTTGTTATTGTTACTGTTGTTGTTTTTGTTTCCATCAATTGTATTATTATCTGTGATTCTTGCTAAAATGCAGGAACGTGTTTTCACACAATAGAGTTGCTACCCATTTCTTTCTTTCTTTCTTTCGTTCTTTCTGTTTGTCTGTCTGTCTGTTTGTCTGTCGGTCTGTCTGTCTGTCTGTCTGTCTGTCTTTTCAGTTTCATATGCATACAATACAGGCGTTAGTCGCTTTTGTTTTCTTCTTACAACTTTTTCCCGCTCCATGTCCGGACAACAGTTGCTTCCTTATTTGTTCCCCCCCCCCCCCCCTTTTTTTTTTTTTACATCTGTTCTGTTTCACGTGCACACAACAGCTGTGCTTTTTACTTATGACTGTCTTTCCTTCCGTGTTTTCAGCTTTGTTTAAATACAATACAGTTCCTGCTGACTTCTTTCTTTCTTTCTTTCTTCCTTTGTGGCCATATAACTTCTTTGCATATAATACAACTGCAACTGCCTTTTGAAAATAAAGTGGCAAAAAAAAAGAAAAAGAAGATTGGAGAACCACCGAAAAAAAGTTGGTGCTGACTTTTGTCTTTCTTTCTTTACGTCTTTGTAATTTCATGTCCATGTACAGACTTCTTTCCTTCTTTACCTCTTTTGGGCTTCGTATACTTATAATGCAGATGCAGCCTATTCCTTTCCTTCTTTCTTTGCGTCCTTTCAGCTTTATCTGCCCGTAATATACTACACATGTCATCTGTTTCTTCCTTTCTTTAGACGTTTTCGGATTCATATAAGCATAATACAGATGTCACACATTTTTTTATTTTCTGTCAGTCTTTACGTCTTTTCAGTGTCATGTGCCCACAATACAAGCGCCACCTGTCTTTCCTTACGTCTTATGGCTTTTATGTCTATAATACAGAGAAGGCCTGTTTCGCTCTTGCTTGGTTTCTTTACGCCTTTTCGGCTTCTTACGCTCACAAAACAGATGCTTTATATTTGTTTCTTTCGTGCGTATCAGTTTGCACATCATTATTATGGACTGGGGAAGGGGGAGGGGGTTATCGATTCGGACTGGGTTATCTACAGCTCTCTTATTGCCTATAGCTCCTTTACGTGCACAAGTAATTGTGGGAAGTTTAATTACCGCCTGCTGTGAAAGCATCACACCCAGACTATCACTCAGAATGCAACGGAGTGGAAGAGAAGAAAGAGAGAGAGGAAGAAAAAAAAAAAGACAAGAACGTCCTTTTGCGTGACTTGAACCATCAACCCGGGAAGTTTTTGCTTCCAGAGTAGGTGCGTTCTTCCCCCTGTCCATCTTCTCTACGTCGCTTGTCAGACCTCTGACGTCATTGCTTATTACGGACTTTTTTTTTGTCGACTCTGCTCGTCCCCCAAGTGTGCCCAATAGGCATTGACGAAGTCTGGTTTCTTCCAGCCTCGCTTTCTCGCCGTTCTTATTTTCTTGCAGACTGTAATTCGGATAAGACTGCTTCCCTCGGACTCGCAGACTGCCACTTACGTAGATTTGGTCTGTCTCTTTAATTGTCACTCTGGCAGCAGCTATGAGGGGGGTAGGGGGGTGGGGGTGGAGAGGGGAGGGTTTCCTCGGACAAAAATGTACTCGTCAGCATCACGTTGAAGACATCCACGGTCTTTCCGCTGTGGCAGAAGCAGCTTATGGTGAAGTCTTCTGGCAGGAGACAGATTGCCTGCCGTGTCTCCCTGCCCCCGTGGTAGCTTTCTTTTTTTTAGACCTTGGTGTTGTGGTCTGGTTTTAACCATTTATCCTCTCGAAGGTTCTGGCTGTTGCGTGGGTGTAAAGAATGTGAAGGATAAATGTAGACAAACCAACATTCTTCTTGTGCACGCACTCGTGGTAGAGACACAACTTGGAAAAGACATTTCTGTGACTCTTTCTCTTCATCTGTCTATCTCTGTCTGTCTGTCTGTCTGTCTGTCTGTCTGTCTGTCTGTCTGTCTCTCTCTCTCTCTCTCTCTCTCTCTCTCTCTCTCTCTCTCTCTCTCTCTCCTCCCTCTTAGGCTTAGTTAATCGTGTATCTTGTGACTCGACTAAGACCGAATGTTGTGCTTGAGAAGGCAACGAAACTGATGAAACCAGTCTTCTGCTTTGTGTCCTATACAGTACAGGTGAACGACTATAAAAAGTAAAATTTTACCAAGCTATGTACGACAGTCATTGATGATATAGGTGAACGAGTATAAAAAGTAAAATTTTACCATACGACAGTCATTGACGATAATTTATCAAGGTCCAACCAGACTGTTGCGTTTTTGTGTAAAATAGTCTCTCAACAAATTTTCAGTTTTCAAAAACAAAATAATTTCTGAATTGTCATGCTAGAAAACAATTCCTAACAAACAGAACAATACGGCAACACAAAACGAAAGAATTCGGAACATGAAACCAAAAAGACAGTGTTTTTTTCTCTTTCTTCCTTTTTTTTTCTTTTTTTTTCTTTTTTTTTTAATCAGCGTTAAATGGTGTGCGATTGTGGCGTCGGAAAAAATTTGCGTTGAGAGCCAACCTTGAAATGAAACTGACAAAAACATTCCTAAAGTCTTCCAACTTTGGAGGTGGGGAGGGGGGGGAGGTGGCTCGTTTTTTTCAAATTTTCATGCAGGTGTATTATGATTTTCCATATTTTCAACATGGGTATTCTCTTATTAATTAGATTCACGTGAAAGCGAGGAGGAGAGAGAGAAACCTCAATTGCCTACTGTCCGCATTGTATTTGCAAACGTATTAGAACACGTAGGGCAGAAGGTGGTCAGTTTCATACTCCCCAATATTTTTAGGAGGGGTGCCTCCTGCCCACCTGCACGCACTCGCTTATGGCGCCACTGTTTGAGGGACACTATGCAGAGAGAGAAGAAGAAGAAGAAGAAGAAGAAGAAGAAGAAGAAGAAGAAGAAGAAGAGAGAGGAGGAGGAGGAGGAGGAGCAGAAGAAGAAGAAGAAAAAGTAGAAGAAGAAGAAGAAGTGTGTACAAGCGTCTACGTCTGTGACTGTGAATACCCCAAATAATAACTTTCATTACGTCGTGACCACAGAAGTAGCTTGTTGTGTGGAGAGCATGTGGGCGATTCAACTCCAACAACTACCAGCAGATGAATACCAACCAACCTTTCTCCCAACCAATCACAAGGAAGTTTACAGAACTGGACGAATCACGGAGCCTGACAAATGTGCTCATTTTTACAAACTGAAGAAAATCAAGCGATGAAAAACAACGTTTACACAATGTCGTTTCCAGTTCAACATTTTGTTTGGTTTAACTTCACTTCATCTTCAACACAAACAAGACAGCTATTGTCTTTAAGGACTCGATGCCCAAAAAGAAATATTTGTTCTTGTTGATCAGCTGTTATCCTGCCCCACCCCGCACCAAAAACGGTAAACGTTCTCTGATTGGTAGAAAAATTCGTCGGCATTGTCATACTGTCCTACACACCACATCATCACAGTAAGGTGGTCACTCCATGGTCTGATGACACTGAGTTTCCCGTCTTCAGAGGGGACAGTTCCTGTGTGTTGATGGGATTAGTCCCGCTGTAGCCAATCAGTCAAGTCGTTTGAACCACTGATGCCAGTCGCTGGCTAGGAACGTAGAGGAATGTATCTCTCTCATGTCGGCTTCCCCGCCCCAAGTCCTGTCAGACTCTAATGAACGCGGAGCTCTTTCAGCCTCACCTCAACAATAATTAATCTGACACTGAAGGCTGTGTGACTGAATCAGTTTAACTTCTGCCCACCTATTTACCGGCTTCTGTGTTGTGGTAGACCGTAAATCTAATGGTTTGTCTCCCTTTGACTCTAACACTGCACTCACACGGCTGTTGAAAACTGCCTGGGTGTTGTTCGAAGACGAACGTTTCTCCGATGCTCATTGCCTTGAGGTGTGACAGGAATTGTCGGTACTTCTGTTCTGTTGAATATTTTATCTCCAAAATTCCCCCTGGCTAAAGCGTTTGTTAGTTGTAAGTCTTGTGGTGCCGTGGACTCTGAGAATATGAAGGATTAATGTATATTCTCTCTCTCTCTCTCTCTCTCTCTCTCTCTCTCTCTCTCTCTCTGTGTGTCTGTCTGTCTGTCTGTCTGTCTCTCTGTCTCTGTCTCTCTCTCTCTCTCTCTCTCTCTCTCTCTCTCTCTCTCTGCCTTTTCCTCCTTCTTCTCCTCCTCTTCCTCCTCCTCCACTACCTTCCCCTTTACCACCTTCTCTTCCTCTCTTCCTGCCATTACTGTTCTGTGCGAACGCATTTGAACATATTGGTCCAGAGTTACTGAACAGAATAGAGAAAGTGATTGCTCCTGTGCTTGTGAGCACACGTGTAAGTTTAAGCAACTATATATGCGAGCCTGTACCAAAATAGATAACATTGATAATAGTCAGACCATCTCAGCAAATTTGACAGAACTGCCCGCCCAAGTAGTCTGCAGTGCCAATAATACAACAGTGGAGCGACTTCGTTGTCGCCGTATTGTGGTTAGAGCCATGCCTGACGGGAGGTTCTGAATACAGGTACATTAACTGCGTGCGGGGGTGAATGTGGCTTGTTACAACGAGTCAGCCCTCTTAGACACTAGTCTAAATTTAGCCGTTAGTTCAGAACGTCGGGGAACCGGTCTCTTCTCGGCCGCCTTGCCCAATGTTCTGACATACAGATAATGATCGCCTTGCCCAACGTTCTGACATACAGATAATGATCGCCTTGCCCAATGTTCTGACATACAGATAATGATCGAGTCTGATTTCTGCTGTCTTATCTTCAATAGGCCTTCATCTAACGATCAATGGGTTTACTGAACTGAGCCAACGCCAAATTCACTAAGTCACCTGTCCTGCCTTTCTTGTCAAGCAATAATTCTTGACATGATCGCTGCCTTCCTTGGACTGACACTGACAGGAATTCAGTGTGTCTGTAGACTGGTAGTCTGGCACTGACAGGCCTTCAGTGTGTCTGTAGACTTGTAAATCGTGTCACAGTCTGTGGGGGCGTTCTCTGGATGAAGATGGATGGGTCTGCAACAAGCTGTTGACGGTCAAGTCTTCGGCGTGGGCGCTTGACGTGAATGACTGCCCTACCTCTAGCAGGAGACTAGCAACCCATTGGATTGTACCGTGGTGTCATTTTCTGTCTACTCTGCACTTTGATGTTCTGGTCTAAACAGTTTGTTCCCCCTGAGGTTCTGGCTGTCTCGTAGGTAAAGAAAATGTACCGGGGGGGGGGGGGGGGGGGGGGAGGGGTGGTGCAGATAAAGAGAAGGGGGAAAATGTAGATAAATGAACAGTTTACTCTCGAATAGATAGGCTCATAGGACATCTCTCTGTCTCTCTGTCGCTGTCTCTGTCTCTGTCTCTCTCTGTCTCTCTAGGCGGTGGGTTATAAACAACAGTAGAAAGAAACTCGTGGAGAGCGTGGCAGCAGAGAGTCCTCAGAAGAGAAGCCCCCTTCAAGCAAGTGTTTCGGCCCTTATCTCCTGACACTCTAGGGGGGTTGGGCCACACCCGGTTCATGACTCCGGATGTCCCTCTGCTGCCCCCTTTTTTTTTTTTTCTTTTTTTTTCCCCATCTTGGGACGAGCCATGGCTGGGATTCGAACCCATGACCCTCTGGACATGCTCATTTTCCACTTAATGACTCGCGCTTTAACCACTGAGCCACAGGGACACCTGATATTTGTAGGGAAATTAAGCCTTATGAAGTTCACTTTTGTTCCTCCTTGACCAGATCCAGCTTGAACACCTCTCTGCCGCTTCTGCCATTGCTTTCAGGGCTCTGGTTTTTTCCTTCCCTGCAACTGAGAGCTGTTTCATGAGGCTGTATGCAGACGTTCCTACAAACCCCCTAGCTCCAATTTCTGCAGTGAGGACTTTGACCTGATAGCCTTCTCTCCTCAGGCTGTTTGCCAGATCAGCATACTTTTCAGTCTTGTAGATTTGAGCTGCCTCCATTCTGTTCTCATATGGCACCGTGAGCTCGATCATGATCAGCTGCTTGGTTGACTTAGAGTGGACTACTATGTCTGGTCTCATGCCACTCTTGCTGATGATCTCTGGGTGACTCTTCCATTCTGGGAGGTCTGCAGTGCACTCCCAGTCATCTGCCCCGTCCAGCAGACTCTGCCTGCATGTTTCGAGTGGCACTGTTGTTCTTGGCCATGATTTGCTGCCTCCTGCCGTGAAGAATGTTGCGGGTGCTTTTGGAGTCCTGATTTTCCCTTTTGTGGTGTTGGTACTAGCCCAGACTACTTGTACAATCTCTTTGAGCACTTGGTTGTGCCTCCATGTGTACCTTCCTTGAGCCAGGGCTACTTTACATGAGCTTAGGACATGCTCCACTGTTTGTTTTTCATGGCAGAGGGGGCATGCAGGATCGTCTGTTTTCCCCCACTTCACCAGGTTTGCATTTGAGGCAGAAGGTCATATGCAGATCTGAGAATGAAGCTGATCCTGAGAGGGGCCATGTGCCAAATGTCATTCCAAGTGAGACTTCTTTGGAGTGCATTCTCCCACGTTGTCCATTGCCCTTGCTGGCTCTGCTGGACTGCTTTTTGGAGTCTTTTTTGGTCTTCTTCTTTTTTCATCTCCTGAATCATCATGTCTCTTTTGGCTTTTCCTTTGGCCTTTGACCACCATTCAGTTTTGGTCACCCCCAGTCCTTGTCTGTTGGTCTGTGTGTGTCCTGTTATTTCTCTGATCTTGAGACTTTCTTTTGCAGAATCCATCGCCTCTTGAACTTTCCATTTTCTGCCTGTCTTCAGCTGGGGCTTGATTGCTTCTACCACCTTGTCTCCTGAGTCCTCCAGCATGCTTTGAAGTCTGATCTTCCCTGCTTTGTATTCCTCCAGGATGGATTTCAGGGGTAGTTTCAGCTTTGCTTGGCGACAGTACAGCGCTATGTCAGTCAGACAGGGTGGGACACCAAGCCATTTCCTTGTGAACTTGTTGATTTTGGCTTCCATTGCCTCCACTGTGCTGGTGCAGATGTCGTATATCATCAGAGGCCATAGGAGCTTTGGTATCAGCATGAACTGCAGACACCAGACCTTGTATTTGCCAGGGAGCCCACACTGGTCAATGGTCTCCAAGCCTTCCTCCGCCATCTGCTTGGTTTCTTTTGCTCTTTGTGTGTCTTTCAGCGTATCATCATACCATCTTCCAAGGCTCTTGACTGGTTCTTCTGTGACTGTTGGAATGGCCTGGTTGGCAACACTGAAGACCACAGATCCGGCCACTTTTCCTTTCCTCAGTGAGAGACTCCGTGATTTCTTTGGCTTGAACTTCATTCTGGATGAGGCAACTATGTCGTCCAGCCTCTCCAGCACATGACGTGTCTCGTCTTCTCTGGATGAAATCACTGTAGTGTCATCCATGAAGGCCTTGAGAGGAGGCATCTTGTATCCATCGCCAAGGTCTGTTTGTCTCGCGTTGTTTGTTGCTGCTTTCAAGATGAGTTCCATTGCCAGCACGAACAGTATTGGGGAAATTGCACAGCCCATTGCAATACCCACTTCCAAGTTGATCCAGTCTGTTGTGTACTCCTTGGTAGAGAACCGCATTGAGAAGCCATTGAAGTACTTCTTGAGCATGTCGCGGATGTTCTTTGGCACATGGTACATCTCAAGAGCCAGCTGTATCATCTCATGGGGCACAGATCCATATGCGTTTGCCAGATCAAGCCACACTACGTCCAGGTCTCTCTTTTCTGTTTTTGCTTTTTGGATTGCGTCCCAGATCATTGTGGCGTGTTCTACACAGCCAGCCACGCCTGGGATGCCACCTTTCTGGACTGACACATCCAAGTACTTGTTTTCCATCAGGTACTTGGTCAGCCTTGCTGCCATGACAGAGAAGAAGATTTTCCCTTCGACGTTCAGTAGTGATATTGGCCTGAACTGGCTGATGTCACTTGAGTTTTGCTCTTTGGGGATGTACACACCATCTGCCGTCATCCACTGGCCGCTGATCTTCTGGTTTCTCCAAGCCGATCGCAGCAGCCTGTGGAGCCACTCCAGCACCTTGGGACATTTCTTGTAAAGCTGGTAAGGTATTCCGTTTGGCCCTGGTGATGATTTGGCTCTGGCTTTGTCGACCACCTTCTTGATTTCCGCCAACGTTGGAGGCTTGCCATTGAACTGTTCCTCAGGGTTGGTTGGCCACACCAGACCTTGAATGTCGAGTGGTGCTTTGCTCTGTGGGTCAGAGTATGTTTTCCTCAGATGCTGCTCAAGAACTCCTTTGTCCACACTTAGGGTCCCAGATTTTGGCTGCTCAAACAGTGTTCTGGCAAACTGGAAGGGGTCTCTGAAGAAGCGCTCTTGTGTCTTCTTCTTTTTGCTCTTCCTCTTCCTCGCAGATTCCGCTTTGCTGAGGGCGCTGTGTTTTTCTTTCAGGTCTTTCCACAGTTTTTCCAAGCCTTGTTTTTCAGCTGGCAGTGCGGTCTTCATTTGCATCTTGAGGTTTTTCTTTTGGACCCTGATCTTGTCCATCTTTTCTTGGCGTCTGGATTTCTTTGGAGGTGTTTTCTCTTTGGGTAGTTTTGCTCCATAGGCGTCTCTACATGTGGCATACACAATGTCCCCATATGTGGCTAGTTTGTGTTCCAGGGTGCTTTTCCCTATCAGTGCATCGAGTCTTTGGACGATTTTTGCATCCAGTTTCTCCCAATCTTCAGTTTCGTTTGCTCGTGGCAGGTTGAGTTTCAGGCGCCTGGC
>CM065725.1:41829305-41836805 GCA_033310375.1 Conus canariensis
TTGACCCCATTCGGTTCAACAGAATTAAACCAAATTGGGTTTCAAAAATCAGAATGTAGATATACAGATTTGGGAGGGTGTCAATTGATTTCTTTTTCTCTGTAGCAAGATCGTATGGATGCCATGTTAAACACTTCGACAGTCAGGATCTTCTCCACCCTGTGTTTTCAAGGAAGCTGTAAACAGCCCAGTTCATAATGTTGTAGATCTAAAACTTTTCTGGTTTGTTTCTGAGATGCCCACGATCCATTGTACTTTGAATATTGCTCGTTTTCTTCTTTCTTTTTTTATTTTATTTTATTTTATTTTTTTTAATTGAGATTAAGTATGCAAACATTTCCTAAAAGTGTATTGAACGGATTATATACACCGATGCACAGGATGTGCTTTCAGATACTGTTTTTGGAAGAAAATGAAAGAGGTTATTGCTACTTTGGGGTGTAAAAGTATTCGACTATGTAAAGAAATATAGAGTTTGTCACAAATGTGAAAATGTGTGTAAATTGTTCGTGTCGTGCGTATATTGTTGTGCAGGTAGAGGTGAGGAGGTGTCTACATAAGAAGACAAAGGATGATTGTGTGTTGTTGTTTTTGAACCAATTTTGCATTGATAATTCTCTGACGTCAGGTTGAAAGGTAACATTCCTGAGAAAGCCACCATCCTCAGCGTCCCCCACAAACCATTTCATGCATTCCTGAAGTCAAGGAGTTTATAATGGATGATTCCCGATGCCGTCACTCAAGCTGATTTTTGTTCTTTTTTGTTGTTGTTGTTTTTTCTTTTCTGCGTACACAGGCTGATACTCCTGCGGACACTCCCTGTATAGCCAGGCAAGGATTAATCCCATCTACCCAACAAAGAGAGTGGCGTTTTGTGTGTATGACTGTGTTTTATCCCTCCATTCGGGCAGCCATACTCCAACTTAAGGGAAGGTGCATGCTATGTGTAACATGTCATCCATACCAACGGCCAAACTGGCTTTCTCTTCCAAAAGTTGGTGATGAGATTTTACGTGTGTGCAAGATGTTAGGCGTGCGTTCACACACGGAACCTCGGTTCATAGTCTTATTCGAAGGACTGTATGAGAAATGGAGTCAGAACCAATGTTAACTCCGAGGGGAAAATCCCCCTGTACCGAAACGGACCGGCGGAGATTCGAACCCGCAACCCCATTATCACCAAGATTACGAGTCCGGCGCTCTACCACTGAGCTATTCCAGCCCCCAGTTCTACTTCCTCACGTTCAAAACATTCTCACATTCTGGAAAAAGGACTCTACGCCTGAATCTATATATTGTATTGTCATTTTTTTCATTTGTGTTCGTGCTTTTGTTATAATGCTGTACGTGCCAAATTTGAAGAATGCGCTGGTAATAACTGTTTATTTATTAAGACAAAAAAAACTTGCGCCAGATGGTAATGATCCTGCATCTACTTACAACTAAAATGAACAATGAAGTAGTTATTATGTAACCAACAACAGCCTAACAAAATGTCCTTGAACATTTCTGTTTTGTGCATAGACGTCTCCAACACACCAGCCCTTTAGAAAAGAGAAATACCGAGCCAAAAACTACAACGCATTGTTATCAGCCATTGTCTGTCTCCTTATATTTGTCAGTCTCATCTGCTTCATGAAACGAACTTTAAAAAAAAAAATGTCAGCTTCTTGTGACAACACAACGCAGAGGTTTTTCGCAACCTGACCCAGCAGGCGACAAAAACTAGAATAGACAACTCCCGATCCGGGAGCAGACGTTTGTTTGTTCTTGTTTTGAGTCAGACACGGGTTCTTCAGAAACTGTAACCCGAAACAACGTCGCTGACCTAATTTTGGATGCACGTGCGCGGAGGGCGGACTACTCTGAAGTTACAAAATGAGGCATGTCTCCTAGAACCTGTCTGGACACATGCGATGCCATGTGGAACAAGGGGTAGTCGGCTGCTTTTCAATGGGGAGAGGGTGGGGTCGGCTGAGATCTCCGAAGTCATATGACAATCGTTCACACGCTTGTAGGAACATATCGAACAAGGAATCATTGTTGTGACATCCGCACTTGCACACACCACCACACACACACACACACACACACACACACACACACACACACACACACACACACACACACACACCACACCACACACACACACACACACACCACACACACACACACACACACCCCACACACACACACACACACACACACACACACACACACACACACACACACACACACACACACACACACAGGTATTATATGTACACACGCTCAATATGTTTTTGTTAATTTTGTTGTTCTCTCTCTCTCTCTCTCTCTCTCTCTCTCTCTCTCCTCTGTCTGTCTCTCTCTGTCTCTCTGTCTCTCTCTCTTTCTCTCTCTCTCTCTCTCTCTCTCTCTCTCTCTCTCTGTGTGTGTGTGTGTGTGTGTGTGTGTGTGTGTGTGTGTGTGTGTGTGTGCTCTGACTTTGTTTGAAAATTGGAATTTGCCATTTATCAGAAAGTTAAGAAAAAGAATCTTGTTTATTTTTTTCAAATTTTTTGTGTTAACTTTTCTGAACTCATCCCTGTGCTGGTGTGGTGTATTTTCTCTTTTTAAAGCAAGGATGTAAGGAAGGTGCTGAAGTACATCTACTTCTTTTTGTTTTTAGTCAGATTCATTTCTTGATTTTAATGATGTGTCATGGACCAGTAACTGTAAATGATGCGAGAAGCGGACGAGCTTTAGATGCCTGCAGACATTGGCCATGTCTCAGTGTCTCTTACGTCACACTTGACCTATTCTGCAGACAGAAGAAATGTGGGTTTGTTTGTTTTTTTTGTTTTGTTTTTTTTATCCCAGTCTCTGAAGGATATTATGCACTTCGTGATCTCTGCTCGCACGCTTTTTCAGAAATTACAGTGTTGCTGTGATAAGGGACGGTGTGTGTGTGTGTGTGTGTGTGTGTGTGTGTGTGTGTGTGTGTGTATGTGTGTGTGTGTGTGTGTGTGTGTGTGTGTGTTGCTTTCCTGCTGCTATTGCAGCTGTGCTTGCATTTTTTTTTTTTTTTTTTTTTTTTTTTGCTGCTGGTGGTAATATCTATCACACTCCATACCAAAAATAGCTCGCACTTCAAAATCTATTTTCGCTGCTTTGGAATTTAAAGAGGTAGTTTCGCACAGCTTTAGCTGTTGATGTTGTTACTGGTTGTTCTTGTTGTTGTCGTTGTCGTCGTAAGTGTCGTTGTGTTGTGGTTACTCACAAAGGGATTAATACTTTTCATGGTTACTGGCGTCATGATGAACGTCGTGAATTAGTCGTTTTGGAATGAGGCTTTGATTAAAGAATTCTAATGCCATGTTTTGGTCAGTAATGAACGAGGACACGCATCTCTCTCTCTCTCTCTCTCTTCTCTCTCTCTCTCTCTCTCTCTCTCTCTCTCTGTCTCTCTCTCTCTCGCTCTCTCTCTCTGTCCTCTCTCTCTCTCTCTCTCTCTCTCTCTCTCTCTCTCTCTCTCTCTCTCTCTGTTGTATGTTATTTTTTTAATCCTGTTGTATGTTACTTTTTTACAAAAGGAATGTAACTCTTCTCTCTCTCTCTCTCTCCCCCCCCCCCCCACCCCCCCACCCCCGCCCTTCGATAGGAGGATCGCTTATTTTATATCTGTGTTGTCTGATTTTTTTTCTTCTTTGTAATCAATTTCTTTATTCTTGTTTGTTGTTTCAATCGTTTTTTTCCCTTTAAAGTCATCTACGCCTTAAATGTTAATGGATGAACTTGTTAATGTTGTGAAGATATGTGTGTTTGCTAAAAGTTTTGTAAGTCTTAGTCGCTAGTCATACTTAGTCCCTTAACGGGGCAAGGGCCGGATGAAAAAAAAAGCATGTGTTTGCTTATCTGTTACCCTTGGAAATAAAGATTATCATCATCATCATCATCATCATCTCTCTCTCTCTCTCTCTCTCTCTCTCTCTCTCTCTCTCTCTCTCTCTCTCTCTCTCTCTCTCTCTCGTTGTTCTTTGCTGCCCAGCACTGACGAACATTAGAAATTGATTCACTGAGCCAAAAAAATGTTACAGTCGATCTTCTGTATTTAAACTGATCCTAATGTCTTCAGCCTCAAAAGAAATTGTTCAAAATGTATCCAAATTTGTCTCTAACGCATTTGAGAATAGAGGAAGAATCTGTTCTTGAATACCATTAGTTATTTTCGATTTAATATACTTTGTATGTGATGTGTATTTGTTTTGAATGATATGTTCACATCGCCCATCATAAGGGGCCTAGGCCAAAAGCTTTCAACCATCCGAATTCAACTTTTGTCCGAGCAAGTTATTCTACATTAGTGTGTGGGGGTGAGAGGGTCACGGTGGGTGGGAGTGATGAGCACAGACGCGCATGTGTGCGCGCAACACGCACGAGCACATGCATACATGTGTGTGTGTGTGTGTGTGTGTGTGTGTGTGTGTGTGTGTGTGTGTGTGTGTGTGTGTGTGTGCATCTGTGTATGTATTCATTCATGTTTGAGTTCGTTTTGTTTTGTTTTGTTTTTAGCATATGTTTATGTGTGCGTGTGCTTGTGTGTGTAAGTGTGTATGTATGTACACGCACCCGCATGTGTATGAGTGTGTGTGTGCGCGCGCGCGCGCGCGCGCGCGCGCGTGTGTGTGTGTGTGTGTGTGCGTGTGTGTGTGTGTGTGTGTGTGTGAGAGAGAGAGAGAGAGAGAAGAGAGAGAGAGAGAGAGAGAGCACGCTATAAAAAGCTTTGTCGCTGTCTAGAAATTATGATGACAATGAATGGGAATGACTCATTGTGCTGCAGAATGACACACTGTGCCAGGCTATGACTTTGTTTTTCTGTCAACACCACACTTAGCTGTGTCGCACTGACATTCTGTCTGGTACATGTCCTCCCAAAACAAACACAAAAAAGGAGGAAAAAGAGGGGGAAATGAAAAACGAGCACCGCACTATCCTTCCGCAGGTTTTCTCATCTCCGTTCTGCACTTCCACCTTTCTCCTTTCTCCCCCCCTCCGCCCCCCTCCCCCCCCCCCCCCCCCCCCCTCTCTAACTTTGACCTTGTTTTCTAAAAGGCCGTCTTTCAAGATGATCAAAAGAAAGACTAGGCAATTACAAAGGAGGGGGGGGGGGGCTTGAAGTAGAAATCGTGCAAACCAAAAAAATAAAAACACCTGAAAGAAAAAAAAGAGAGAAGGGGTTGAAGAAAAAGAAAAACTGAGAAGAGAAAATATAAAAGAAAGGAAAAAAAAACTGTCTAACAAAAGACCCGACAAAAAAAAACATAAAAAGAGCAGGTCCCAGAAATAATAATAATAATAATGAATACTTATATAGCGCCTATTCTCGGCTAGACACCAAGCTCTAAGCGCTTTACAATCAACACTCGTTTACACAACGGGCTGCCTACCTGGGTAGTGCCGACTGAAGAGCTGCCAGCCGGCGCTTCATTCAGTCGTTTCCCGTGTCATCCAGTCAGTATCGTTCAATATCGATCACTCATTTTCCTTACTTCCTTCATTCTTTCCATTTCTCACGCAGGGTGCATGCTATGTGTAACGTGTCATCCATACCAACGGCCAAACTGGCCTTCTCTTCCGAAAGTTGGTGATGGGATTTTACGTGTGTGCAAGATGTTATGCGTGCGTTCACACACGGAACCTCGGTTTATAGTCTCATTCGAAGGACTGTATGGGAAATGGAGTCAGAACCAATGTTAACTCCGAGGGAAAAATCCTCCTGTACCGAAACGCCCCGGCGGAGGTTCGAACCCGCAACCCCAGGATCACCAAGATTACGAGTCCGGCGCTCTACCAACTGAGCTATTCCGGCTCAGGGAGGGGAGGGAAAGAAAAGGGAAGAAAGAATAAATAAACAAAAACTGAGAGAGCAAGAACATGGACGCATGTTGGCGAGACGAGAGATGAAGAAACACAAAGATTAGAAGAAAGATAGCTAAGAAAATGCATGGTGGAAAAAAGGGGAGGAGGGGGCGCGGCAGGAGGCGGGAATGGGTGAAGGAGAGGGAGTCTGTAATCCTGGGGACATATGCTGTTAAGAATGTCCCAAACAGAAGAGAAGAACGAAAACAATCTGGGAATGTAACTAAAACAATGGAGAGAAAAAAATAGAGGAGAGTGGTGGAGACGAGAAAGAAAAATGACAAAGCAGTTTCCGTCCCAGAGCGGTACTGAAATGGAATTTTAAAACAAGGAAGAGACAGTCTTCCTGCGAAACACACACACACACACACACACACACACACACACACACACACACACACACACACACACACACACTCTCTCTCTCTCTCTCTCTCTCTCTCTCTCTCTCTCTCTCTCTCTCTCTCTATTATCTCCACGGACCTCTGATTGGACAGGTCACCCACAAATTTGAAGCTTGCCCAGTCAGCTCGAAATTCTTTTGTTAAGAAAAAACAGTGATGAGCTGATGAGTTGGGGAAGGGGGGGGGGGGGTTATGATGTGTGTCCAAGTTAGATCAGAAGGGTGGAAAACAATGTCACAAGCAAAAGCTATCCAAAAGAATGAAACAGAAACCATCGACAGCTAAGTGAGCCCAAAACTATCAACCAAGAGGGTCCCATGGGAGAGCGCAGATCCCTGTCAAGGTCGAACGGATCCTAAATCCGCTCTTTGATCCAGATCTGCATCACGAATCAGTGCCACGGATCCACACCAACGTGAGTCCGTCTCTGGGCCACATTTCCTCTTTCCACCAAGTTTTGTGAAGATGAGTTCTGTTGTTTCTGCGCAGTCAGGTGGACAGACAGACAAACAACAGACGTGGTTTGAACTTCAACTTCCTTTGTGAAGGTAAACACACACACACACACACACACACACACACACACACACTCTTCCTACCCCTCCCCCCCACCCAAACGCCCTCATTCACGGACGGAATCTACATTCGGTTCTCGCTCTCACTCACGAAAACGGCAAGAAGATTCAGTAAAAGAATGTAATAAGACAAACCTGATTGAAACGGTGTGGACCCCAGTCGGCTGAACAGCGTGAAATTAAGTAGGGTTTAGAGCGGGTGTCGAAATGGAGATTTTTCCCATGGACACGAGGTCGTTTAGGTGCCATATCGAACGCTTAGACAGTCAGGATCCTTTCTGCCCCGTGTTCTCGGTTCTGAAGGAAGACGTAACCAGCCTAGTACATTATGTTGTCGATCCAGAGCTTGTTTACTTTGTTTCTGAAACGCCCACCCTCCACTGTACCTTGTTTGAATATTGCTCTGTTTCAATAGTTAAGAGAAAGCATTCAAAACATTCCCTGAAAGAGCACTAAGTGGATTACTAAGATAAAGCCGTGAATATACTTTTAGACATCGTCTTTTCCAAGAAAATGAAAGAAAAGAAATTGTCGCTGTTTTTGCAGAAAGATCATGATCAACAATATAGAGTTTCTGAGAAATACGATTATGTGTAGACACTTTTCTATGCCGTATGTGAATTGTAGTGTAGTTGAAGAAG
>CM065725.1:41844305-41854305 GCA_033310375.1 Conus canariensis
TGGACAGGGCACCGACAAAATAGAAACTTGGCGAGTGAGCTCAAAAACGGAACCCTGATTTAAGGAATAGATATAAATTTAAATAATAAATAAATAAACACATGAGTAGATAAATAGATAAATGAATAATTGGACAGGTCACCGAAAAATCAGAAACTTGCCGAGTGAGCTCAAAAACGAAACCCTGATTTAAGGAATAGATATAAAACTAAGTAATAAATAAATGACTATATAAATAGATAAATATATACATAAATAACTACGTAGATAGATAAATAAACAGATGAATAGATAGATAAACAAAAATAAAAGTGGTACGCCGATGGAGATGGGATGGGGTGGAAGGGGAGGGGGTGATGTGCGTGGCCAAGGCAGATGAGAATAGTGGAAAGTGACGTCACAAGCAATAGTCATTCAAAAGAATGAAACAGAAGCCATCAACAAGTAAAAGAGCCCGAATGTCACAAGCAATAGTCATTCAAAAGAATGAAACAGAAACCATCAACAGGTGAAGGAGCCCAAATGTCACAAGCAATAGTCATTCAAAAGAATGAAACAGAAACCATCAACAGGTAAAAGAGCCCAAATGTCACAAACAATAGTCATTCAAAAGAATGAAAAAGAAACCATCAACAGGTGAAGGAGCCCAAGACTATTGACCAAGAAGGGTGCTTGGGAGTGCGCAGACTCCTGTCAAGGACCTTAAATCAACCCTTTGATCCGCATCTGCATTACGAAATAGCACCACGGATCTACTCCGAAATGAGTTCGTCCTTTGGTTGCCTTTCATCTTTCCACCAAGTTTTGTGAAAATGAGTTCTGTAGTTTGTGCATAATCTTGTTGACTGACAGACAAACAAACCAATAGACGTGGATTGAACTTCGACCTCATGTGTGAAGGTGAAGAGTCACCACCTCTATCCCTCCCCGGCCCCAAACCCCTCAAGTGTAGATAAAATCGATTCTCAGTTCTTGCTCTCACTCACGGAAACTGACACAGTGGCATGGAGATTAAGTGAAAGGATGTAATAAGATAAAACTAAGTGAGATTGTGTGGACCCCCATTCGGTTGAACTGACTGAAATTAAATTGGGTTTAGAAAGGGCGTGGAAATGGGAATTTTGGAAGATCTTTAGATTTTCCCCTAATACCAGATTTGATAGGTGCTATATCAAATACTTAGGCAGAAGGGATATCTACTGCCCTGTATTTTCAAGAATGTAACCAGCCCCGTCCATTTGATTGTCGATCCAGAATTCTTTGCTTTGTTTCTGATTCGTCCATCCTCCACGTACCTGATTTGATTTTTTTTTTTTCATTGAGATTACGTAGACACTTTCCCTTAAAGAACAGCGAATAGATTATAAAAATAAAGCCTTGAAAGTGCTTTGAGATATTGTGTTCGGAAGAAAATGAAAGAAAAGAACTTATTGCATCTTTTGCAGCGTAACTGTGTTTGCGGTACTTACTGCAGTATAGAGTTTGTGACAAACATGAAAATGTGAGGAAATTTTTTTTTTTTTTAATGACGAATGTTGATTGTTGGGCAGTCAAGAGTGAGGAAACAAAGGATGATTGTATGTAGATGATTTTGAACGGACTTTGTGTTAATATTTCTTGTACCTTCATATTGGAATGTGACGTTCCAAAGAAAGCCACCACCCTCACACCATCCCGGCCTTTTGCACGCGGTCTTTCGTACGCTCCTCAGATCAAGAAGTTTATCATGATTCCCAACAGTGTCATCCAGCTGGTTTTTGTGCTGATTCCTCGCGTTTAAAACATTCTCACATACTCAGAAAAGGTCCCTACACTTGATTCTGAATATTTCATTGTTGTTGTTTTTCTTTACTCTTTGAGCTCAAATAATGCCATATCTGCCAATAACTAAGGCTGGCATACAACAACTGTTTATTTACCAGCAAAAAGATCTGCACCGGTAGGTAACTATTCTGCGTCTACTTACAAGCCAAATGAACAAATAGACAGTAATTTTTTTTTTTTTTTTTTTTTTTTTTTTTTTTTTTTTGTGGCATCAGTTATCGGATCAATGGAGCACCTAAGGCGGTGATTTTTTTTTTTTTTTTTTTTTTTTTTTTTTCCCTAAGGCCAAAATCCACCTCTTCATTTTTTGGTGCTTCACACTGTCCTCTTCATCTGCCAAAAAAACAAAAAGCGGAGAAAAAAAAACAAAAAAAACAATTTCCACAACTAAGGTTTTTTTTTTTTTTTTTTTTTTTTTTTTTTTTTTTTTTTTCCAACAGTCTCTTACACACCATGCATAGTCTGTATGTTCTCTTACAAATGGACACAGTGTTGCAGATTTTAGTATTTTGGCGTTTGATACAAAGTGTCTGGGTTTGTTGATGTTCTAATGTGTGGTGAACTGGCACACTCACTCTGATCATGTTTTGTACATACAAAGGAAACAGCATATATTAAACAAAAAATATAATCATTTTCGGTTTTTCATTTTGTTTTACACACACACACCCACAGAGAGAGAGAGAGAGAGAGAGAGAGAGAGAGAGAGAGAGAGAGAGAGAGAGAGAGAGAGAGAAAGCGAGAGACAGAGGGAGAGAGAGAAAGAGAGAGGGACAGAGGAAGGAAGAGAGACAGACAGCCAGACTGATCGGCCGTCAGGCAGACAGATGGACAGAGACGGCGTCTTTTAAATGAATTTAGGTGTTAGTTACATTAGAATGGTTGCTTCTGAATATGTATTTTCTTCTCATATTTAATTGTTGATCAAAAATGATTTGAAGCGAAGACAGTGCTTTTGTTTTCCGCGCTATACTTATACACATTTTGCCCAGCAAAATGATATGATTAACTAACACAGACTCTTTTTGGTTCAGTTCCTTTTTACAAACACCAAATAAGACATCCAAAACCAATAATTTTACTGGTTTTCCAATTTCAAGCCATAAAAGTACTTCAATTTTTTTCCAAAATAGACTCACATTTGGGCATTCAAAAAAGAAATGCTCAATGAAGTCAATCTTATCACTACAGTAATCGCATTTGTTAGAGTCTGTTACTTTCATTTTTTCAAGAATGATATTTGTAGGATAGATATTATGGTTTATTTTCCATTGTAGTTCGTGTAACCGAACTTCTTTTGAAACTTTTCTCGGCAAGATCCATAAACTGTCGTTGAGAACAAAATTGAATTTTCTTTGCCAGACTTCATAAGCGTGAGGTTTTAGATTGATTTCATCTCCCGCTTTTAATAATAAGGTCTTTATTTTCTTTGGTTTTACATTAAACTCACTTGCAATGCAGGACTCCACATGGATGTTTTCACGACTCATTTCGCCACGTTGAATCCAGTTCATCCATTGTCTTGGAATTGCGTTGCAAAGAGCGTTGTATTCAAAAATTACATTTGCTTTATTTTTATCTATTACAGTTGAAACTTCTTCTAAACTCAAGAGTCGGTTTTCATGTGCATGCACTATGTTTTGAACACATTCAAATCCATTTTCGAACCAATTTTGAAAATACAAAACCTTGCTCTTATATTGTACTAAAGTGTTATGAAATAGCATTTGACTATGAACGTTCTTGCTGTCTACATCCTCTAATTTAATTTCTTTCTTATTATCTAGATATGTAATAATGACTTCTTTCCAAAAGTCGTTTTCTATTTCACTCACGTTTTGTAGCTGCTTTGATCTGCAGTTTATCCTGAAAATATTTTGTTCTGTAGCAAGTTTACCCAAATGCCATTTGGGTATAAAGGTCCAGTTCTCGTTAGTAGCACAAAGCAGCTTTCCAGCCCATTGTAAATACAAACATTTTTGAAATTCTAACATATTAATCATTTTAAGTCCTCCTTCACTATAGTCACTTTCCATTGTTTTTCTTTTCACCTTTTCGAAAGCTTTACGGTTGCTAGATTTTCTTTGCCAAATAAACCTATACAACAATGTGTTCACCTGCCTAAGAATTACTTCCGGGATACCTATACATTGCATAACGAATGTCAACTGGCTGACAATATAGGATTTAACTATAACAATTTTGCCATGTATACTGAGATCCTTCTACTCCACTGTTTTATCAAATTATGGATTCTTTTAACTCGACTTTTCCAATTATCTTCAATATTTCTAGCCATTGTTTCTGTTTGGAAATAAATTCCCAGGATTTTTATTTTATCAACGATGGGAAACGGTAAATTCCGTTCTTCTCCTCCTTTACCTAGTCGTATTGCTTTGGTTTTGTGTAAATTCAGTTTAAGTCCTGAAAAGTTTTCAAACGAATTGAGTATGTTTAAAGACATTATCATATCCTCTCTATTTTCAAGAAATAGTGTCGTGTCGTCAGCTAATTGCTTTATTTTCAATACAGCGTTAACATTATTTTTTGGTGTCATAATACCTGAGATAGGACTGTTTCTTATCTTTATTGCCAAAATCTCTACCGCTAAAATAAAGGCAAGGGGAGAGAATGGGCAGCCTTGCCTAATTCCACAGTTAACATCAAAAGCCTCAGAGATCCATCCACCATGGTTAATGCTACTCTGGCAATTGCTGGTTAAAACCGATATCCATGTCTGAAAGCAATTGCCAAAACCAAACACTTTAAAAGCATGCAAGATGAATTTTTTACATATGGAATCGAAAGCTTTGGAATAATCTAAAGCCACAAGGTATCCTGATTTACCCGTTATATTTAAATAATTTATCGCATCATCTATCGTTCTTACAACAGTTGCTATGTTTCTACCCTTTATGTACCCTACCTGATCCTCGTTAACCAATTTCGGTATCACCCTTCCTAATCTCACCGCTAAGGTTTTTGCCAGTATTTTGTAATCAGTGTTTGTTAACGTAATAGGTCGCCAGTTGTTTAACTTATCTCTATCTAAATCATTACCTTTGTGAAGTAATGTTATGACTCCTTGCTTTTGTGTAAAAGACAGCTCTTCTCTATTAAATGAATCATTAAACGAATCAGTTACTAGACGACCTACTTTGCTCCAGAAGAATTTATAAAATTCGGTGGTTATTCCATCGCTTCCCGGAGCGGAACCATTTTTCATCATCTTGAGAGCATCAGTCGTTTCTTTGAGTGTTACTGCACCTTCACATAATGCAGCATCTTCTTCTTCTAATCTCACCATGGTCTCTTCCTCTAAGAAACTATCAGTAGCTGCCTTTACATCTGCAACATTTGTTTTCTGATTATATAACGTTTTATAATATGACACTTGTTCCCGTAGTAATTCTTTCTGGCCAGTGATAATTTCTCCTGAGTCCGTAACAAGCCGAGTGATTAAATTTTTTCTGCCTCTGGATTTTTCTATGCCTAAAAAGTATTTTGAATTCTTTTCACCTTCTTCAATCCATTTAATTCTAGCTCTTACTTGTGCGCCTTTTGTTTTTTCAATCTGTATTAATTCTAGTTTTTGTTTTACATTCAAGAGATCTGTCTGAAGCTGTTCATTTTGGGGGTCATCTATTATTCTTCTCTCTGTTTGCTGAAGGCGACTCTGTAGTTGCAGAAGTTCGTTTTTTTTCTTACAAGACAAATTTTTACCAAATTCAACGCACAGGTTCCGTATTTCTAATTTACATAACTCCCATTTCTCTACACTGTTAACATGATCATTCTCTAACCAAAAGGAATCTAACATATTGTTTATCTTCTGTATAAACTCTTCATTCCTCAAATAACTATTGTTGAAGCGCCAGTAACCAGGACCACGGATAAAATTTCCTTCATTAATATCCAGTACAATTGCCTTGTGATCCGAATTGGGAGAAAGCACATGTTGGCATGATACACATAAACTCAGAATGCTTTCGGAAGCAAGACAGTAGTCTAAACGGCGCGCAATAAATGGCTTATATCGACACCACGTGTAGTCTTTGTCAAATGGGTGGTGATTTCTCCATACATCTGTTAAACTTAAACTGTCGATGATCTCATTTAATACCTTAACTTCTCTGATATCATGTGGTCTACCAGATATAATATCAAATTCATTGTTCAAAACACAATTTAAATCTCCTAGGATAATGAGATCTTCTTCATTAAATTCACCAAAAATGTCATTCATGCTTTGAAAAAAGGAAATCTTATCATTTGGTTCATTAGGCGCGTACACATTTGCTATTACAATATTGCGTTCAAGGTATGCAACAGAAACAACAAGCATTCTTTTTTGTGACCTTATTAATTTTACTTCACCATGAAAGTTTCTTGAAATTAAAATCACTTCCCCCCGACTTCGCGTTGTACCTTCATTATAAAAGATATTACCACCCCATTCTTTGTTCCATGATTCAATTTCATTTTTTGTTACATGAGATTCTTGTAAACAAATAATATCCATCTTTTCTTTTTTAAAGAAATTAAACACCGATCTTCTTTTCATTTTGTTTCGTAACCCTCTTACATTCAAAGAGGTAATACGTATACTATCCATCGTAACATTTTTTGTTTTCTTTCAATTTCCTTTCGTACCCTTTTTGTTTTCATGGACATCCATAAAAACAAAATTGACATGTATATCATAATATCAACCATAATCATCAATGACACATTTCAAGCAGTATTCAAACTCACAGTCCGTTGAACAATAGCCAATCCGTCGTCAAAGGGTCGATGGGTCACACACAGCGACTACTGCCACCGTTCAACCGTCGCCCTCTCAGAGTCGGAACGCACAGGGCTGACTGAACCCGACTCCTCCCGTCTGGGCACCTTTCCCGCCCCTTCCCTCGGGCTGTGTCGCTCTCTGGAACGGCCACGCTTGGGGGTGTCTGACCGTACACGACGACCCTGTTCGAGAGAAGACAGGATGGTAGACTGGCGGGTCGATGATCGGCTCCTGTCAACACGCTTACTAGGCTTTGTAGCATCGTTTGTGGCTTTTTGTTTGCTGTCTGTCTTTATTTTACTTTTCGTCTGTGTCGGTTGGTCATTGTTTTGTTTGTCAGTGCAACTGTCAGAGAGTTGGCATGACTGGTCACCCCTTTTATGGCCAGTCTGATTACATTCTCTGCAAACTACATCATTCTTGCACCCTGACACATGATGACCAGACTGAAAACAGCGAGAACAAACAACAGTCTTTTGCAGAGACTTTTGTTCTCTGTGATATATCTTTGCTGAAAAAATATTTATCTTCATGATTTTTTCAAGTGGAGACTGCGGGACGGTAATAAAAAGAAATCTTCGCCCCGTTAAGAATCTTGTTAGCTTATTGTCTTTGTCTCTGGCTCGCTCCATTTTTATCTGCGAACGCAGTTCACAGCCAGCCTGCGCAAGGGCATGTTCAATCTCAGAGTCCGCAACTGAGATAGGGAGGTCGTCTATCCACACTTTTGTGGTTGGTTTTTCCTCACCTGTATCTCGAAGAATGTAAGGGTTGGTGTTGGATACCTGGAGTGAGGTGTCGCTAAAACCAGACCTTTCACTAGAAGTTCCGTACGGGCCCCCTTGGTTGCTGGATATATACGCCACAGACCTCTGATGTTTTGGGCTCCGAGGATGGAACCCTGTCCTGCCACTCGTTCGGCAGCCAAACATACCTCCAGTACCGAAGGCCGATCGTCGAGGTTGTCCGGGATGTCTTTCTGTTTCAAAAAGACTGGATTTACTGTAGAAAAAGTTGTCATGATTTCCGTAACAGAACGATAGAGAAACGGTTGAAGCGCTATGACTGACGAGAAAAAAAGCCCGTGCTGAGAACTCGCTTCAAACTCAAATTCGGTCCGAGCAGAGAGCGACCGCTTCGTGTCCGCACGCGACGAGCGTCACTCACCGAATCCCGTAATTCTGTAATTAACAATAGCTTAACAAAATGTCCCCGAATACTTCTGTTTTCGTACTAGACGTCTCCAACACGTCAGTAATTTAGTCAGAGAGAAATACAGGTCCAAACACCAGAACATCCTCTCATTACCCATCGTCTGTTTCTATATATATATATTTCGGTCTTGTCTGCTGCATGAAGCGAACATGCAAAACAAAATGATAATGATAATGATTGTGACAACACAAAGGCTTCCACAACGTGACCTAGCAGACGACAAAAACAAGAACAGACAACTCCCGATCGAGCAGCAGACGTTTGTTTTGTTCTCTTTATGAATTAGAGACGGGTGTTTCCCTTCAGAAAAAAAACAAACAAACAAAAACACATTGTTGACCTAATTCTGGAAGCGCGTGCGCAAAGGGCAGACTACTCTGAACTTATAAGATAGGCATGTCTTCTAGAACCTGTCTGGAAACGAACGATGCATTGTGAAACAACGGGTAGTCGGCCGATTTTCCAAGAGGATCAAGGGGTAGGGTGGCGGGTGGGGGAGATCGGGAGATAGGAAAATCATTCACACACGTGTGAGAATAGACCAAACTAAACTCACCTTTAGAATCTGTGCATGCACACACACACACACACACACACACACACACACTACACACACACACACACACACACACACACACACACACAACACCACCATATTCACACATGTGCAACGTGTTTTGTTGGGCTTTTGCTTTCTGTGTGTGTGCATGTGTATGTGTGTGGGGGGCCCCCGTGTATGCGCGTACGTGCATGTACTAACCTCGTTAGAAAATTGCATGTTACCGTATAACAGAAAGTTAAGACGAAGAATCTTGCTTAGTTTTTTTTTTTTTTCACTTCATTTATATTAACTTTTCTGAAATCAAATCGAATCCATCTTTCTGCTCGCGTGGTGTATATCCTTTTTTCTCCTAAGAAAAGATGTAAGGAAAGTGTTTAAGTACATCTACTTTTTTTGTAGTCAAAAGATTCCTTTCTTGTTGAATTTAATGATTGGTCCGTGCAAGTGACTGTCAGTAATGCGGTTAGTAACAGCACTGATCAAATCAGCAATGAGGGGATAAAACTGGTTAAGACAAACAATTCCTCTGTCTTAATAAAAATTACCTAGCAAGTACGTTTATACAGCAGACATAAAGGAAGGAGTGTAGAGCGAGAAGTTGGGAGGGAGGGTAGAAATGATGATGTTATAAGTGTTTCAGCGATGGCATCTGTGGACCACTTAGTGAACGGAACCATTTGTAACTTCTGTTCACAGTTGATTCTAGCCTCCTGTATCAGATTCGTCAACAGTACCTGGACTGCTTGCGTCAGTTCATTCCTGCTACCTTCAAGAGATACTCCAGCTATAATTGTGGGGTACTTTCATCATCACTGGCAACAACAACAAAAATCAGCAGAACTCCAAGGCAACCAGCGAAGGCCAGAGTAGGAAAATTGGGAAGAAAATGAGACAAATAGCAATTGAAAAAAAAACAAAAACAGAACGGAACAGAAGAAATACGAACAGAAAAGAATGATAAATATAAGAGGAAATCTCTAAGCCAATGGCTTGGAGATCCAAACAGGATGCAAGGGAGGGAGGACAGGGGGGGGGGGGGGGGGGTGCGGTGCAAAATGTGCCAGAAGTCTGAGTGGTTATCTCTGCTGTTCAGTGAATTAACAGAACCATTTGTTAATCCTGTTCATAGTCGACTTTCGTCCTGTGGGTGAGACTCATCGGTAGAACCTGGCCTGGTTGTGTTGGATCGCCCATGAAATCTACCAGAAATGCAGTCAAGGATATCTAAATGCACTTTTTGATCTGGTTTTAATAGATGAGAATGATGATTGCGTTGCTTTGATATATCACACACACACACACACACACACACACACACACACACACACCACACACAACGCACGCGCGCGCGCGCACACGCACGCACGCACCACACACACACACACACACACACTTACACACACAACACACAACACAACACACACACACACACACACACACACATTTGTATATATATATATATACATATATGGAGAGAGAGAGAGAGAGATCAGAAGTCAATGTACGTAATTCGATTTTATGAATGGGAGAATGAAAGACATTGTCTGAAATACACTAACAGATGAAACCAGAGACGGAACTTTGGGGGGAAAAAACATAATCATCAAGGT
>CM065725.1:41864305-41866805 GCA_033310375.1 Conus canariensis
ATTGTCATTACAACTGTCATCGCCGTTATCGATACAGTCATCATCATTATCATCATCATGACCATTTTCTTGCAGAGATCAAACAACATTAACAAAAAAAAACAACAACTCTACAACAGAAAGAATTCTTACAGCCTCCTAATGAATCAGCTGTCCAGTGCTATCACACCCTCATCCTGCCCACATGAAACCTGCTCTGCTGTGGGTAGCAGACCGCCATCCACCCATCCCCCCGCCCACCTACCCCCCCCCTTCCCCCCACGCCCCATACACACTCCCTCCCTGTTTCCTTGCCTACTGCTACCCTCTCCCGCCTCATTCCTCTACCCCTTCCCAACTTTCTCACCCGTCGTCATTTCCTTTTCACATGGAGCATGAAATGTTTGGGATTTTTTGTTCACTGGTGTCCCAAATCCACCTATAATCATGTTCTTGTTCAACACTGTCATTTTCTTCACACACAAAAACCGTAATAATTACTATTTTCATGTCGAGACTGTTATGATTTCTGATCAGTGTGGCTTTATATTCGGTTTGGTCCCCAGATATTTCAGTCAAGTAGAGTATTTTATGAAAAACTGAATATGACTTGAGGAGACTAGATCAGTATACCTCATGAAAATAGGGCATTATGACTCCTACAAACAGGTAACCATGATATATGATGTATGAAAACGAATCATTACGAAACATACCACTAGGACTCGTGAAAAAATGTAGTTAAAGTCCTGAGAACAGATCATTAGGATACATTCAAACCGATCATTCTGACCCATAAAAAAATAGCGATGACTCATGGAAACAGATGGTTATGACTCACAAAAACAGATACTACGAACTCATGAAGACAGGTCATTAGGAGTCATAAAACAGATTGTGCCTCACGGATATACCATCAGTGTGTTTCATGAAAGCAGGGATCAATGCTCGTAACAAGCAGATCGTTATGACTCATCAAAGCAAACAGCTGTGAACACAGGTGATTATAACTCATAAAATCTGAGAATTATCACCCATGAAAACCAAGAATCATCACTCATGAAACCAAGAATTATCGCTCATGAAGACAAACAATTACGATTCGTGTAATTAGACAAGTTACGAGTCATAAAAACAGACCATTATAAATCGTCGTGACAATAGGCTAACTCCTGAGTCTCACGCATGCGCGCTAGTTTCTTCAGGTTTATTCCGCAGATGGGACATCTTTCTCAGACTACCTTGCAAGGGCAGACTAAGCGGGAAGCCTGAAACGACAGCCATAATCAACTGAACTGTTGTCTTTGTTCACGGCTCACAAGTGTCAGAGGGGCTCTTCACTCTCTCTCTCTCTCTCTCTCTCTCTCTCTCTCTCTCTCTCTTAATATATTGATTGCTGCGGTGAACCAGTCAAACTAGAAGGAACTGCAAGAATGAGCCAAGATTGAATGACTCCTAGACTCGCACGGCGGTTTATCCGGACCCGCAAAACGGATCTGAACCCACTTTGTGTGTGTGTGTGTGTGTGTGTGTGTGTGTGTGTGTGTGTGTGTGTGTGTGTGTGTGTGTTGTTGTGTTGTTGTTGTTGTTGTTGTTGTTGTTGTTTGTGTCTTTGGGTCAAGTTTTGTCTTTCTGCTAAATTTTCTTAAAATTCGTTTCTATAGTTCTTACGTAATATTGTTTAACAAATCCTGGATCAGTCTCTGGATTCGTTGGGATCTACGCCATGGAATGGCATCAAATTTTAGTATTCTACCCATGGGTCACATTACCATTTTCTGTCGAGTTTTGTTACAATCCATTCTGTAGTTCCTGTGTAATAGTGCTGACAGACAAACAAACAAACAATGGACGCGGATGAAAACGGAAACGTTACTTGAGAGGAGGTGATCGATGTTTTCTTACATAAACGTTTTACATAAGTGTTACAGTGTTCTTGTGAAAATGATAATGATCAGTATTTTCTTGAGGATTCATAATTACTGTTTTCGCGATGTGATAGGCTTTCGAGGCGAGAAAGGCCTCGTATTTTCAGGACGCTGCCTTGGTTAGCAGCAACGTGATGGCGTTGTTAGACATGTGGCTGCTGTATAGGACTGCCGTAGTCAGTTGCTGACACCAGGTGTCTAAAGATGTGTCAAAACTTTAAAGATGGACCCAACAATCTCTCTCTGTCTCTCTGTCTGTCTCTCTCTCTCTCTCCTCTCTCTCTCTCTCTCTCTCTCTCTCTCTCTCTCTGCGCGCGCGCGCGCTGTGTTTGTGTTTGTGTGTGTGTGTGTGTGTGTGTGTTGGTGTGCGTGTGTGTGAGCATGCACTACTTTATGTGAGTGTGTGTGTGTGTGTGTGTGTGTGTGTGTGAGAGAGAGAGAGAGAGAGAGAGACAACAACACACCACACAACACACACACACACACACACACACACAACACACACACATCGTGAAGTGTGTAACAGTGAAGCCGCAGGGTGTCCTGACCTAAACATTCAGCGACAGAGTGATAAACAAGTCTGTTTCCATCAG
>CM065725.1:41871805-41876805 GCA_033310375.1 Conus canariensis
GGGGGTGGCGTGTATTTCGCTTAACCATTCTGTCCAAATCCATTCTACAGGGTACAGTGGGGGGGGGGGGGGGGGGCGTGTATTTCGCTTAACTATTCTGTCCAAACCCATTCTACAGGATGCAGTGGAGGAAAGGGGGACGTGCATTTCGCTGAACCCATTGTGTGCGTGTGTACAGGGTTCAGTGAAAAAGGCGGAAAGGGGGTGGAGGTTGTATTTCACTAAACCATTCTGTCTAAAACTATTTTACATGGTACATTCGGGGGGTGGGTGGGGAGGGAGCGGCGTGTATTTCGCTTAAGCGTTTTGTCCCAAACTATTCTACAGGGCACATTCGAGGGGTTAGTGGGAGGGTGTGTATTTCGCTAAGCTATTCTGTCCATAATCCTGTTACAGGGTACAATGGAGGGACGAAAATTTCGCGAAGCCATTCTACAGCGTACAGTGAAGGAGTGTGTTTTGCTAAACGGTTATGTCCAAAACCATTACACAGGGTACAGCGGAGGGGTAACAATGTATTTCGATAAACCATTCTGTCCAAAAACCATTCTGTTGGTTATTCTGTCCAAAACCATTCTGCAGGATATTCTGTCCAAAACCATTCTGCAGGGTATTCTGTCTAAAACCATTCTGTTGGGTATTCTGTCCAAAACCATTCTGCAGGGCATTCTGTCTAAAACCATTCTGTAGGGTATTCTGTCTAAAACCATTCTATAGGGTATTCTGTCTAAAACCATTCTGTAGGGTAATCTGTCTAAAACCATTCTGCAGGGTATTCTGTCTAAAACCATTCTGCTGGGTATTCTGTCTAAAACCATTCTGTAGGGTATTCTGTCCAAAACCATTCTGCTGGGTATTCTGTCCAGAACCATTCTGCTGGGTATTCTGTCTAAAACCAATCTGTATGTATTCTGTCCAAAACCATTCTGCTGGGTATTCTGTCCAAAACCATTCTGCAGGATATTCTGTTCAAAACCATTCTGTAGGGTATTCTGTCTAAAACCATCTGCAGGGTACTCTGTCCAAAACCATTCTGCAGGATATTCTGTCCAAAACCATTCTGTAGGGTATTCTGTCTAAAACCATCTGCAGGGTACTCTGTCCAAAACCATTCTGCAGGATATTCTGTCCAAAACCATTCTGTAGGGTATTCTGTCTAAAACCATCTGCAGGGTACTCTGTCCAAAACCATTCTGCAGGATATTCTGTCCAAAACCATTCTGTAGGGTATTCTGTCCAAAACCATTCTGTAGGATATTCTGTCCAAAACCATTCTGTAGAGTATTCTGTCCAAAACCATTCTGCAGGATATTCTGTCCAAACCCATTCTGCTGGGTATTCTGTTTAAAAGCATTCTGCAGGGTACTCTGTCCAAAACTATTGTGCAGGGTATTCTGTCTAAAACTATTGTGCAAGGTACTCTGTCTAAAAGCATTCTGCAGGAAGCAAAATGTTTTTGGGGGATTCTCAGAAGATTTTGCAATAGAAAGAAAAAAAACAGAACAAAAATCTACAACGTTTTGGTCATATACCGTCTCCAGGACTTGGGACATTGCATTGTTCACAGAAGATCTGCGGTCAAAAATCTGTTTTATCATTCTGCAGGATATTCTATCATAAACCATTCTGCTGGGTATTCTGTCCAAAAACCATTCTGCTGGGTATTCTGTCCAAAACCATTCTGCTGGGTATTCTGTCCAAAACTATTCTGCAGCATATTCTGTCTAAAACCATTCTGCAGGGTACTGTGGAGGGAGGTCGTTCCAGACAAAGATTGTGTGTAGTGGCATGCTCGCTCTCCGGATCTCAGTCCTACTGAACGCTGGCTGCTGGAATAAACGGCAGCTTTCCTGTCAGGATCCCTCGCTCAGCTGATAAATGGCTAAATAAACAGACAGCAGAACAGAGAAGAGAGAGAGAGAGAGAGAGAGAGGGGAAGAAAGAGAGAGAGAGAGAGAGAGAGAGAGTGAACGCATTCAATTCTGTCTGTCTGCCTGTCTGTCTGTTTGTTAATCTGTCTGTCTGCCTCCTCTCTTCTCTCTCTGTCTCTCTGTCTCTCTGTCTCTCTCTCTCTCTCTCTCTCTCTCTGAATAGGTTTATTTTCAGACAATTGGACAGAGATGGAGTAAACCGATTAGAACCACTCCTTCTTCTGTCTCTCTCTCTCTCTCTCTCTCTCTCTCTCTCTCTCTCTCTCTCCTCTCTCTCTCTGTGCGTGCGTGAGTGTGTGTGTGTGTGAGCTCTGTGTGATTGTGCGTGTGTTTGTGCGCGCGCGCGTGTGTGTATGTGTGTGTGTTTGCGCACGTGCGCGCGTGCATGCGTGCGTGCATGAATGTGTGTGTGTGTGTGTGTGTGTGTGGTGTGTGTGTGAGACTGTGTCTGTGTGTGTGTTGGTGTGTGTGTGTGTGTGTTGTGTGTGTGTGTATGCATAAGCGTCGGTGTGTGTTCCCCCCATGACACCTGCGCAATGTCCTTTCCCTCTGGTTTCAATTTCGCCGCTAAGCGACAATTTTCCCACCAGGGGAATTACCCCTACCAGTTCCAGATCGCTCCGCCTTATTACAGATGGAAATGGGGCGTCGTGATTGATTGCCATCGTAGTCTACCTCTGGCTGGCACCATCAGTCGATCAGGGACGAAACGTCATAACAACAGGTCGTCATTTTCACACCATGATGATTGTCATAATGAAGATTTCCATAATTCCATTACCATAATGCCGATTCCCGGACCTGGTTTTGTCAGTTTGGTAAACTTGGTGCGATTTGTTAACATGCACCTGAACACATGGTTAAAGAAAAAAAAAGAGAAAGTCCAAAAGACAGGAGAGTACATGAATGAAAGAGAATCTAACCGTTTGTTGTTGAGATTGCTGCATGATTGTTCTTTACCGATCACTTTTTAAAAGCTGTTGATGCCTGTGGAGTACAGACAAAATAGAGTTTGATTAAGCAGAAAATCTCTTTTGTTCGTTCGTTTGTTTGTTTTTTCTTTAGTTTGTTTTGTTTTGTAATAAAGAGCATTGTCTGAACAAAACCGACCGGTCCGTGGACAGTATGCCACGTCACTGTTAGAAAAACGAAATGAGTGGCATCAAATTGTCGGTAACGATCAGTTTCACATAGAGAGAGAGAGAAGAGAGAGAGAGAGAGAGAGAGAGAGAGAGAGAGAGAGAGAGAGAGAGAGAGAGAGAGAAGGAAAAACAGGAGGCGGTTTAAAGAGATGAACGAACAAACTTTTTTTTACCGTGGAGTGAAAAGTAAACGAAGCTCGACATACTTTAAACACCCGATGCTCACTGAAAGAAATCATCAAGAAAGTGCAAAAAAAGAATTGACATAGTATTAGACAAGACTCTGTACTTAATAGAGAAAGAAAGACAGACAAATAGACAGAGAAATGCATAGTTCTAAAAAGACTCTGCACTTAACAGAGAAAGAAAGACAGAGACATAGACAAAGAAATGCATAGTGTTAAACAAGACTCTGTACTTAACAGAGAAAGAGCGACAGAAAAATAGACAGAGAAATGCATAGTTTTAAGCAAGACTCTGTACTTAACAGAGAAAGATAGACAGACAAATCGACAGAGAAATCCATAGTTTTAGACAAGACTATGCACATAACCGTGAAATAAAGACAGACAAATAGTTTTGACAAAAAATGCATAAAGAGACAAAGAGAAGAGTTCGGATGAGAGGTTGGGAGGTGGGGGGCGGGGGGGGGGGGGGAGGGAGAACTCCAGAGAACGCAGAGAAAGGAGTTCGCATTCACAAACAGTTCTTGTGCTACCACATGCACACACACGCCTGATCTCTCTATTGTCTCTGTCTAGTCTGCACATCTCTCTCTCTCTCTCTCTCTCTCTCTCTCTCTCTCTCTCTCTCTCTCTCTCCTTCTCAGCTGCTGTGACCATAGTTACAGCCTGGTAATTGAAACCTACCCTTCTGTATGATTTCGCTTTTCAGCATAAGTCTTACCTTTCAATGGTCCCCTATGCTTACCCCAGGCAGACGGACGGTTGGCTTAACGTCCTGCTAGTCTGAGGCTCTTGAGCACGAACTGCTCACCGACCGTATTCTGAATGACGTCGAGTCAGTCAGTGTTTTCAGATGTGGTTGTTGATACTTTACCAAAGACCGTGCCGTGGTGCCGGCAGATCTGCCCTTCAGTCTCATCTACACCGTCCTTTCAGGGTAATTGGTAATAAAGATATGTTTTTATGTATAGATTTCTTTACACACACACGAGCGCGCGCGCACACATCACACACACACACACGCGCACACACACACACACACGCACACACGCACGCGCACACACACACACACACACGCACACACACACACACACACACACACACACACACACACACACACACACGGGCGCACATACACACACACACACACACACACACACACACACACACACACACACACACACACAAAAAAACACGTGCGCTTGCTCGCGACAGATCGCGTAATGCAGAGGATTTGGAGAATACAAAAAGCTGTTATTGTCCTAATCATTCAACCATAAAGTGATATGTGTGGTTAAAAAGAGGAGGATTGATGTGTTTATGTGGAGTTTAATTAGCTCTCTCTCTCTCTCTCTCTCTCTCTCTCTCTCTCTCTCTCTCTCTCTCTCTCTCTCTGTGATGTTGTTTATAGCCCGGCCGACAACATGGGACAATATCAGGGGCTGCTACTACGTCAAAACCATTACCACAGATGCCTTTTAAAATATGAAAAATGTATTCCAAACGTGTGAGGGATTCAATAATGCAGAACGTAGTTAACTGGACAATCACAACCAGGTTACACTGTTGCGCAACAGCAGGTAGGAGTGTTGTGTTTATAGGAGGTTTGAATAACGACCCTCTGTGTGTGCATGTTTCTTTGCGTAAATGTGTTTATCCGCCTGCGTGCGTGTGTGCGTATGTTTATGTTTGGGTGTGCGTGCATCATTGCGTGCGTGCGTCTGTGCGTGCTTATGTCTGCA
>CM065725.1:41881805-41896805 GCA_033310375.1 Conus canariensis
GCAGACCATGGACATCTTGAACAGTTCTACTATATGGGCCGATGTACTTAACACGATACAAACACTACCTTGCCAAAAACACTTGCAGTGTTGTAAATGGGAGGTTGGGGGAGGGACGTTTTTCGAATTTCTATCAGATAACTACTTCCTTTTCAAAGGGAGCGTTTAGTTAGTTATCAGTCACAATTGTTTAAATAAACAAGAAATTACTGCCTTGTGCGTTTATTTTGCGCTTACAGGGAATGATTTTTTTTTAACTCGGTTTGATCCTTGACGGAAAGAAACTTCATGGGAGTGAAATCATGTTTGATGGCGATTGGGTGGTAACTCTTCATAGAGTGTCATGCGTGTTGACTAGTCGTGTTCACCGCGCTAATCACAAGAGGTCTTACAAGATCTCCACTTTTGATCTCCTGTCGATAAATCATGATCTGTTTCAAGCTGTTCATGTCCATGGTGTGACAGAAGAGATGTTCTTGATCTAAAGGAGGGAGAGAGCGGCGTGGCGGTGTAGAAGGAAGTGTGGATGGAGGTGAAACTGTTTTGGAATATTGTACTGCGATACTTCATTTGAGCATGATGTTGTTGTTTTTTATCTCTCGCACCAGGGCTCATTGCTTTAATATTACCGTGTAGTGTAAATCTCCAAATAAATGTTTTGCAAACTTGTCTTTCAGTGCAGATTTTTCAGTTCCTCCATTTGCTTTCAAAATAGGAATGTACTGGTCTCCAGTCTGAACAGGAATATTGAAATCTTCACACGTGTGAGACAGAGAGAGCATGGAAGCTGGAGAGAGAGGAGAGGAGAGAGAGAGAGAGAGAGAGAGAGAGAGAGAGAGAGAGAGAGAGGAGAGAGAGATGACATGATATCTATCAACAACTGAAAGTGAAGGCTACGTTTATTTTCAGACCGATTCCGCTTCTTCAAAGAGAACGCAAGGGGACGGTCCGAGCTCCCTGTCATTCATAATACCAGGCTGACCCCGGCCATCCATAGAATCGTGCTGTATGTGCCAGCCACAGAGAACGTGTCCGCCGTGCTAATCAAAGAGGTCCACACATGACCTAAGCTTTCATCTCCTGTCAGCCATGTTCTCTTGAGAGCGGCTCATTTCCTGCGGCCAGCGGGATGTCTTGTCAATGATTAAAGACAGCGTTTTGTGTGTCGTTCATATCATTTCTATGTGTGTGTGTATGTGTTTTTTTTTCCCCTTCCCTTCTTAACCAGGATCTTCTTCTGCTTCCTTGTTTGTTTGTTTGGGTCTTTGCATGTTTTTTCCCCTCTTTCTGCATGATCAAGTTTTCTTGAAAGAGTGTGTCCTTGTCTCACCTTCCAGCCAGTTGTGGTCCGTCAGAGAACTGTAAATACATTACATGCCTCTGCTGCTGCTTCTCTCACCCCTCTTCCACCCTCCCCAGCTCTTCTCCCTGCTACTCTTACTCTTCTCCTTCCTCTACGGATTTTTTTGTAAAAGCTTTCAACCCTACCATATCCATTGATTCCTTTATTTAATCACCCCCCCCCCTCCCCTGCCCCCCTCCTCCTTTTCTAGTCTCCCACTCCTAACTTCTCTCCCTGTCACCGTCAGTTATCGCCCTGCTCTACTTCATCTTCTCTTCGTCGAACTTGCAGACCTACACCCATTTTTCCCTCTGCTACTACTCCTACATCTCTCCTCCTCTCTCTCTCTCTCTCTCTCTCTCTCTCACTCTCTCTCTCTTTCTCTCTCTCTCTCTCTCTCTCTCTCTCTCTCTCTCTCTCAGCTTTATTTCACCAGTATTGACCCTGCGGACGTTCACGTCGCTCACAGATACGGGTCGGCGGCGCGTTCCCCAGTAGAGGATACAGAGATTGGCTAATTATAGCACCTCATTCATTTGCCAGCCATATGGGCACACTGGTGTCGTTCCCTCCATCAACATCACAGAATTGTCAGCTGGAAAACGAAGACTCAGGGACTCGGCTAATTTACCCACGGAGATGATGAGTGAGGGGAAAGGGTGGTATTCTTTCAAAATAATTTGTATACCTGCCTCTTGGGAATTCTGGCTGATAATTTACTCTGTTCTTTCACTCTCTCTTTGACTCTGTCTCTTATTTTTCCTGCTTTCTTTTAGTGTTGTCCCTTGGTTTCTTTTTGTTTTTGTTTTTGTCATTGTTTTTGGTTTTGTTTTTGTTTGTTTTGTTTTGTTTTTTGCCTTTGTAGCTGATTCACTTTATTTCAGATAGCCTGTATTCTCTTCTCTCTTTGCTTAGAGATAAATTGTATGTAAGAAGAGTGAGGACAAACCATTCCTCCTCATTTACACAATGACTTAGCACAAATACTTGTGGAGAAAAAATGTGGCAGATGGTGAATGGATGCGGAGGGGGGGGGGGGGGCAGAAAATGGTTGTGTACAAGGAATGTTAAGATGTAAACATTAAATTCTTCGCTGTTCACTACTATCACCCACTGGTATCAGCAAGCTCGTGGTCTCTTGCTGGACAGACGTGGAGACGCCCTTCAAAGCAGGACACTCACTCACAGTGGCTCCATGACTAAACCAATAACTGTCATCAGGAGGAAGCTGAGTAGGCGGTTTCCTACGTAATTTTTTGTCAGAACAAGCATAATTGAAAACCACGGAAATGACGTAGCGCCAGTGCAGTGTCTCCCCTGGTGAGTTGCCTCTTGATGACTTGACACTGATTCTTCATGTGGATTGCCCATGCTGCGGGCTGGGACAGCAGAGCTAGCCAAAGTGTGACTGTGAACAGGGCTGGAATGAGTGATAGGGGGGGTAATGATGCCACTGGGGTGGCACTAGAGGTGAGATAGCAGTTTTTAAAAGTCTTCACTGTTAATGTATTGAGACCATTTTAAGTGTGTCTTGAAGACAGAACCTGTTTGTGTCACCTGTCCTGTCGTGGTGGAGGCACATCAGTGGAAGTCGTTCGGTCGTGTTGGTCGGTTCTTGCTACCAAACAGAAATATACCACCCACATAATTCTTCTGATATTCTTACTATCACGAGGATAAAGTCAGCTTAATTTTTTTTTTTCGCGTGTTAAAACTTTCTTTTTCAGTTCTGAGACAGAACATGGAAATGTGTTCTGGTTTGTGTCCAGTTTTTGTATGTTGTTCATGCGGAGATGTATCTAGCGTATCTGTCAGGAATTTCTAGGTCTGCGTGTCCAGAAATGTTTTCATCTGAGTGACTCAGAATTAAGGGGATGAATGTTTTGAAGCGTCCAATAGGATGATATATTGGATTGTTAACCTTCTTATCCGCTTTCCTGGTCGTTCAGATACAAAATGGTTGTGCTTTTAAGAAATACGTCTTCTGTGTACAGCTTGCTGCTGTCTGTGTAACGGTCTGTTTAGTGTGTGTGTGTGTGTGTGTGTGTGTGTGTGTGTGTGTGTGTGTGTGTGTCTGTGTGTCTCTGTTGTGTGTGTGTGTGTGTGTGTGTGTGTGTGTGTGTGTGTGTGTGTGTGTGTGAGGGGTGGGTGGGTAAAGGGGTTATTCTTAACATATATTGCTTCATCTTTGTTAGGTAAAAATGAAGGGTTCATTGTCAAACACCGGCATCTTTTATAATTATGTGCCCCACTTTCACCCCTTCCCCTCTCTCAGTGCCTCTCCACCTCCCCCACCTGCCTCCTCTCTCTCTCTCTCTCTCTCTCTCTCTCTCTCTCTCTCTCTCTCTCTCTCTCTCTCTCTCTCTGAGCTTCATGACATCAGTATCTGTCAAAGCAAGTGAAATGAATCCTACGTTCCAAGACGCCTCATACGATGAATGACATCTTGAAGAGGACGCATCCTTTATTACGCCTACCCCCCAACCCTCCCCCACTTACTTCCTTCTGTTTCCCTGCTCCCCCCCCCCCCCCTCCTGGCCATTTTCACTATTCAGCAATTTATTTTATCCGATCTTTCCTTACCTTCCCTCCCCACTATTTGAAGACGCCCAGCCACCCCAACCCCCCACCCCCCTCGTTCTTCCCTCCCATGTCCTATGTCCGAAAGAGCATTCTCCTCTGTCCATCAGCCAAGTGTTCAAATGGACCAGACGGTCTGAACAGGGAATGTACTGATCAGAGAAATAAAATATCACTTATCCTGCTTTGAGGATCTCACGTCTCTTGACTTCCAGCGTGTTTTCTGAAAGTGATTGTGTCACGGCGGTCTGCTGAGTGATGGAGACTGATGTGTAAAGAAGATTGAATACTCAGTGATGTGCCTTTTGTCTGATTCCCCTCTAAGCTGAATGGTTTTTCTTTTTCTGCTTAAGTACGGGTGTATGTAGTTCTGTCTGTCTGTCTGTTGGTGTGTCTCTGTCTCTGTCTGTCTGTCTGTCTGTCTGTCTGTCTGTCTCTCTCTCTCTCTTCTCTCTCTCTCTCTCTCTCTCTCTCTCTCTCTCTCATTTATTTGTCCGTCTGTTATTTCAATATATCTGACCTATCTTTTTATGTATCGATCTACCTACCGATCTATCTGTTTATCTGCCTATCTATTTGTCTATCGTCTGTCTATCTATCTATCTATATATCTAGCTAGCTATCTATATGTCTATTTGTCTGTCTGTCTATTTATCTCTGTATGTGTGTATGTGTCTGTCTGTATCTGTGTCTGTGCGTCTGTGTATGTGTGTGTATGCGCGTGCGCGTGCTTATGTGTGTCTTTATGTCTGATCTGCCAGTCAGAATGTAAGTCTCTCAGGACTAACGATAAACTTTAACACAGACATTTTAGGGATAGGGAGCTGCAATTGCCAGCTGAGCAAACAAGCTTTGGACATGGACACATGGCAGATATCGAGACGAGCTTTGGACATGGACACATGGCAGATATCGAGACTTCTTCTTTTACCACGAAGATGTTGCGCAAGACAGATGCCATCAAGAGAAGGTTCTGTTCATTCCTTTTACATGTCTTCATCTACAAAGATAAATATTCCTAGATGTATTAACCAAACAAATGGGTGCCATTTTCAAGGAGAGAAAAAAATATATATAGAAGAGGGTACTGAGATAGTAGTTTGATTTGAGAAGGGAAACAATATATATAGAAGAGGGTACTGAGATAGCAGTTTGATTTGAGAAGGGAAACTAACAACTAGTTCTTCAGGAGAATAAGGAAAGTTGATGACATTATATGATGCAGAAAAGCTAAGAAAAAAAATGATGAGACGTTTTCACAGAATATAACTTAAAATGAGATTTATATTAAAGAAAAACAGTAGCAAAGACATTTAAAAGGTGTGGTGCGTGTGTGTGTGTGTGTGTGTGTGTGTGTGTGTGTGTGTAAGTGCGTGTGTGTGTGAGTGTGGGTGTGTGCACGCGCGCGTATGTATGTATGTGTGTGTGTGTGTGTGTGTGTGTGTGTGTGTGTGTGTGTGTGTGTGTGTGTGTGTGTGTGTGTGCGCGCGCGTGCGTGCGTGCGCTCCTGTGCATGTACGTCTGTGTGTTTCTATGTCTGTCTCTCAGTCTGTCTGTCTGTTTTTAAAAGCAAAGTTTTGGATGAATTCTTTGGAGTTGTTTCACTCTATACATAATACACGCATGAGCATTTGTCTAACAAAACTCATCATCATCATCATTATCATTGTCGTTGTTGTTGTTGTTGTTGATGTTGTTGTTGTTATAATTATTATTACTGTTGTTGTTGTTGTTGTTGTCATTATTATTATTATCATAATTATTATTATGAGTACTTAAACAGTGCCTTTCGCGTGTTAGATACAAAGACCAAGCGCTGTACAATCCACGCTCTCGTCTACACAACGACCTGCCTACTTGGGCAGAGCTGACTGAAAATCTGCCTGCTGATGCGACATCCAATCGCTTCCCGTGTCTTCCAGTCACCCCGGTTTTGTTTTTTGTTTTCATTCATTCTGTTGTATCTTCACGCAGGGTGAATAGTGTGTGTAACGTGCTATCCATACCAACGGCCAAACGGGTCTTCTCATCTGAAAGTCGGTGATGGGATTTAACGTATACGCAAGATGTTATGTGTGCGTTCATACACTGAATCTCGGTCTGTAGTCTTTTTGGAAGGACCTTCTAAATGGAAGAATTTTGATTGTGTTGTGATCATTCCCTATCAAATAATGATTTGACCAGTATTAACTTCAGGGCTCCTTTATGGAAACCACAAATTACGCAACCAGTTCTACCCCATAAAACGGATGCATACCTAATAAGCGATAGAAAATGTGTATGAAAGAGTAATTTAATGGCCCGAAGAAAATGTTTTATTTTTGTATGTTGATTACGTCTTTTTGGAAATTTGTTTCAATATCGGTAATGTAATCAGATTATGATCAGCCACCACTGTCATTAACTCAATCTGACAACTGACCTGATGACATTACCTTTTCAACTCGTTTCTGGGCACCTGTGTTGCCAACGGCGAACTCACCGTCTGCCGTTTTTATCCCGTGGTCATCAAGCAAATACGCTTCGTTTCACCAGCATTTAAAGACATAAGCTTTACCTCTATCAATTTGATTAAACTATTAATACAACATTATGTAAGTTATCTACTAATTCGGTAGGATTACCGCCGTGTCATTGCCATAAAGTGTCATCAACAAACATTTCACATTAGCTATTTATGTAAATGAACAAAAATGAAATGAGCCCAAATACTGATTCCTCAGGAACATTGAATATTACACACACACGCGCACGCATACACACACACACACACACACACACAATGTCATCACTCTCTCTCTCTCTCTCTCACTCTCTCTCACTCACTCACTCACTCACTCCTCCCTCTCTCTCTCTCTCTCTCTCACACACACACACGCGCACACACACACACCACACACCGTACGCACGCACGCACGCACACACACACACACACACACACACACACACACACACACACACACACACACACACACACACAGATGAAACGCACTGACGCACGGACAGAGAAATGCAATCACAATAGACCTTTCCCCTGAACAGCAGGGCCACAGACAAAGCCACTTCTTCCTGCCCCCCCCCCCCCCCCCCCATGCCCCTTAGAGAGATTGGATAGGGATCTTTCAGAGAATGGATCCTGGCAGCGCACATACGTGAGATGATTTGAGAAATCGTTCCTCCGTATGTTCCACTTTTCCCCCACTGCAAGCGAACAAGGCCACTTCATCAAGTTCTTGTGGGAGTTCAGCAGAAAATATACATCTCTCGTCAAATTCCAGATACTGACTCCCTTGAGAGTATGCTGGGTTAGAGATAAGGGTTGCGAAATATGTGTGTGTGTGTGTGTGTGTGTGTGTGTGTGTGTGTGTGTGTGTGTGCGCGTGTGTATGCGTGCGTGCGTGCGTGCGTGTGTGTGTGTGTGTGTGTGTGTGGAGGGGTGAGGGGGAGGAGCGACAGAAAGAGGGGGGGAGTGAATGAATTGTATCCCAGTGTCTGAAAATTGGATGATGATAATTTTCTTTCTTTCTTTCTGTGTAAATTCGCAGTGATTTCATTTCTTTCTTCTAACTCTTTCTGTCCTTTCGTTCCCTATTTCTGTCCGCCTTTGTGGCCCAGTCTACTGTCTTGATTTCAGAAACCTTTTCCTTTCTTGTTCATCCCTTTGGATGGTGGGAGGAGTGCGAGGGTGGTTCTTTCAGCATACATTACATCGGGAGAACTGTGTTCGTTCTTTCCTCTTTTCTGTCAGTGTCTTTCATTCTGCTTTGTTCCAATCTTTCGTCACTGTCGTCCACTGCTTCCTGCATTTGTAGCCTACGTCCTTCCCTTTGTTCTGAAGAGTTTTTTTTATGCTTCTCTTCTTGCAGTTCATAACAACCTGCTTTTGTGCTGTTGGGGGTATGAAGTGTAATCTGACAGTTACGTAGTGAGAGTTTAGCCACTGATACTGCAGTGCTGTTTGCTGTTATAACATTTGTGATACTTTTATTGTTGCGGTCGCGTTGAATTTTGTTTTCACTAATGTCTGCATTTTTTTTTTTTTTTGTAAACTGCAGGTAATACATCAAGCGACTTGACTGACACCTTCGGTTGACTTCATTTTCTTTGCCTGAAGGATGTCGTTAGTCGTGCTGTCACTACGATCACTGATGTAGATTTCGTAAATCGTTGTTGCCCGTGCTGTCACTACGATCTCTGATGTAGATTCCGTAAGCGTTGTTGCCCGTGCTGTCACTACGATCTCTGATGTAGATTCTGTAGATCGTTGTTGCCCATATGGTTTGTTGTTTTTCAATAATTAGATTTTTTTAATCACTATGTGATGATCGTTCCCGTAAAGGCTTTGTGTGGTCGACTGAGCTGTAGTAACACTGGAAAAAAAGTTCCTGAATTCAGATCTTTGTTGTTGTTGTTGTTGATCAAATTCAACTTCCTTGATCCATTTCATCCCTTCAGGAATTAAGAGGAGAAATCAAAACACAACAAACAGTTGAGCACTGTCACCCGTCAAGACGAGATTCGTACTTGCATGAACCGAATAATATGCCTGCAGAATTTCAAAATTGTGCTGGAACACATCAGACGCTGCAGAAAGATAATTTTTATAAACCATGAATGCCATAGTCAAGATATATTTTTTCTTTGTATTCTAGTATGACACTTACATCGTGAAGAACCGGACATCATTTTTAACACATTTTTGTCTTGGTTCAAAAGCATTTTATTCCCTGCTAAACAATCACAGTTTTCCATTTCATTTATTTCGCCAAAACTTTGCTCCCCCAATTACTTGGTGTTCATTTAGTGGAATTTTTGTTCATTCATATTGGGTAGGGTTTTTTTTCTGCTTTGGAAAATCGTTTCCTGTAGGTCTTGGGGAGCTTTCTTTCAGATGGCAACTAGGGGAAGCTGGAGAGTCCTCCCAGAATGAAGTGACTTTCCTCTGTTTTGGTGCAATCATGCACAGTTCATGTCTCCCTATTTATAGCCCAGCCAACCGCAGGGGGCCATATAAGAGCTGCAACCACAGAGTACAATACAACAAAAGGCAATGCCAAACGACAACAGAAAACAATAACTGCAATTCAATAAAGCTCTTTACGCCATTAAACACTGTACATATAAAGAAAACAAACATTATAAAACAATAACCGACATGACAATACAAGACAGCATGATCCAACAGAACATCAACAAAACTGCATAATATAATGCAACACAATACAATATAACACTGTACATTAAACACAACACAATACTGTACAACACAGTACAAAAGAGATTAATTAACTCATTGAATAAGTTACCAAGATCATAAACAAACGCAGAAACACTGAACATGTTACACATTTCTATTTATCTGAATGATAAGCGAGGTTGATTTCAGTCACTACTGTCTTCCCATAACACTGCATGTCGTGGACTCAAAACTTCCGCACGCTGATCAAACCCGCGTTTCGTCCGAAAGGTCATCTGATCTATGCCAACAAAAGGTGTACGCTGGCTGTGTTTTGAAACATAAACCACTTTTCAACCATGTGGATATACTTGGAAACACACTGACTGGATAATGAACGCCAAGAAAACATGAAAGGGTTTGGGGGACAAAGGGTAAGGTGGGTGATCGGGGTGGGCGGTTACAAGAGGGAAGGAGGCAGAAATGAGTAGAGGGAGCGGGAAGAGTAGGGGAGAGCGGGCATTGGGCGTATACGAAGATGGTAAGAAAGAAGGACGGGCATTACGTTAGAGTGTGCTGAACCGTAACATGGCAAACGGAGGATATTCGTTTTGTCCAGATGTTTGTTTGCATCTTATGTCTTCTTCTTCTCTTCTTCTTCTTCTTCTTCTTCTTCTTCTTCTTCCTTCTTCTCTTCTTCGCTAGTTTTTGTAAGTTAACCCATATTGAACGGATATTGAGAACAAAGGCTAGTGATGAATGTGTTTATATGTCTGTGAGTCTCTGTTTCTGTGCCTGTGTCCAAGTCTTTCTGTCTCTGTATGTGTTTTTTTTCTGTCTATAATATGTCTGTTTGTGTGCGTGCGTGCGTGTGCGCGAGCGTGCGTGTGTGTGTGTGTGTGTGTGAGTGTGGATGCGCGCGTGTGTGTGCGTGTGTGTTTGTGTGTGTGTGTGAGAGAGAGAGAGAGAGAGAGAGAGAGAGAGAGAGAGAACGAGCGAGCGTGCGAACGAGAGACAGACAGACAGACAAACAGACAGCCAGAGAGAGTTCGTGCAAGAACACTGATTCGCCATGTTCCCACCCTTCTGTCAACTGGATAATATCGTGTCTGTCTGGACAGATCCATCCTCAACCTCAACCTCACTGCCCCCCCCCCCTCCCCCACCTCTTTCTGCCCCTCCCCACCTCCAGCCCTAACTGTCGGGCCGTCTCTCTCCTCTTTCTGGCTAGGTGCGCACTCCAAAGTGGTACTGTCTGCTTCGAGATAAGAACTTCGTGTCCGTGGACTGCTGTTGAGCGAGTACTTGACACCTGATGGTTTTTTCACCATTGCGAGTGGACCAGATGGATCGAAACTCAGTGTGGTTTGTTATTATTACTGTTGTTGTTGTCTGTTTTGTTGTTTTTGTTTCTTTTCAGAAATGTTGTAACAGTGGTGCTTAAGTAATACTACCACCATGAACATTTTGCCATATAGGTCGTAGAATATCATATCATCAGCCTGTCAATGAATGTTGAAGCACATTGTATTGTTTTATATATTTCATGTTCTTGTCATTAACGTGTCCTGAGGAAGACCCTGATAGATCGAAATATTGGGAAATACCTCACGAGTCTGTTGTTTTTATTTGTTCTATGTACCCTTGTAGATAGGTGCATAGATAGATAGATAGATAGCCAGGTAGGCAGTCCTTCCCCTATCCTTTCTCAGCATTTTCACTTCTCCATAACCTTTTAATTTTATCCCCTGTGCTAAATTATATTATGGTCAGGGATGTGTGTGTGTGTGTGTGTGTGTGTGTGTGTGTGTGTGTGTGTGTGTGTGTGTGTGTGTGTGTGTGTGCGTGCGTGCGGGGCGCGCGCGAGTGTGTGTGTATGATCGTGCACGTGTGTGTGAGCGTGTGTGTGCATGCGCATGTGTGCATGTGTGTGTTTGTTGTGTGTGTGTGTGCGTGTGTGTGTGTGTGTGTGTGTGTGTGTGTGTGTGTGTGTGTGTGTGTGTGTGTGTGTGTGCCCGCGCGATTGTGTGAGGGAGGAGTAAATAAAGGAACATAAGTACATTACATCTCATCTTACATTCTTGTCTTTCTCCTGAGGGTGTTTACGCAGTAGAAATAACTTCTTCAAGCTGAAAAGTTCGCAGAGTCAGCATCTAAACGTGGTCGCTTCTCCCGCCTCTACCCCTGACAAGGCAACTGGTGCGAATGACATCAACAGAAAGGAGAAGAAAAAACAAAACTAAGGGAGGACATCGTTTAAAAACCTCCGGTGTCCACACTTCACTAAACTAGAAAAACATTGTTGGACAGTAGCTGTCCTATCCACCCCCTCCACAGCACCCTAAAATTCCCTCTCGGCCTCTTACATCCCCTCCCCCTCCACACACACACACACACACACACACACACACACACACACACACACACACACACACACACACACACCTCACCTCTCCACCTCTCCGCCTTCGTCGTCATCCTTGCTGCGAGACTTTGGTGCTGTTGGGTGGTTCGCTAGTTGATCCCTGAAAGGAGTTTAGTCTCAGTGGATTTTGCTGCCACTGACTTGGCTTGTCACTTGATGATTGTCAGACTGATAACCGTTCCCCAAGGACAGCTCTACGGAAGAGTCAGTGTTGTATTTCTCTTTGGTGCAGTTGTTGTCTTAGCATTTCTACAGGATTAACATCAGTCGTGGAGAATTTGCTGTAGCCCTAGTAGGTAATGACTAGCATTCATATTCATCGTTACAAAAGAACACACATGTTTTGTTTTCGTTTGAGTATAGAATATATATCTCTAGATCAGTTGAAAAGTAGTTGCGGTTGTAGCCTTTTGTCTGGCTGTAGGTTTGGGGATTTGACTTGCCTTGCCACAGAGTCTGAAGGATGTGAGTAAGTGATATCAATCCACTGAGTTTGTCGCAGTTTTTTTTTTACACACAACTGCCAAAGCAAGCTTTGCTGAATTGAGTTTAGGTGGTGTCAGAGATGTGCGGAATTAGTTTCTGGCGAATTCTGGATAATTGAAAGACTTGGGAACATATTGTAAAACACTTAAAACAGAATACAACCTTCATCTTCTCTTCTTCTTCTTCTTCTTCTTCTTCTCTCTCTCTCTCTCTCTCTTCTTCTCCTCTCTCTCTCTCCTCTCTCTCTCTCTCACTCTCTCTGTAACTTTCCCTCTCTGTATGTGTGTGTTTGTGATGTGTGACTGCGAGCATGCGTGCATGTATGGAAAAGCAGAGTGGGTGAAAAAAAAAACAGGGCAAAAGTGCATCACATCTGTCTCACAATTTCGTCTCCCTCCTGAGGATGTTGGCACAGTAGAAACAAACTTCCTCGACTCGGAAAAGTTGATCAAGCCAGCACCTAGCAGTGAGCCTCCAGAGGGAAACAACCGGTGCGACCTGCAGCAGCGGCGAAAAGAAAATAGGGAAGGGGATCGATCGGCGAAGAAACCCGTTTAGTATAATGAATCTCCCCGGTTTCCACCTTCTATCAAACTGGAAAAAAAAATCACCGTCTGTCTTGACAGTCGCAGCTTGGCATCAACACCCCCTTCCTTCCCCCCTCCCTCTCGCTCCTAGCCGTTTTCTTCTCCCTGCTCCTCCCCAGCCCCCAGCTCACGTAAGTGCACTCGAGTGTTGCGCTGTCTGATCCAAGGTAGCCGTTTTGCTTCAGTTTACACTGCTGTCGGTGAATACCTGTCTGCTGGTGGTTTTTCACACCATTGATCATTCCGTGGTGATAACATTGAAGAATGTGATTTATTTTTTTTCTTATCACCAATCTGTGTAGGAATCCTGTGACTGCAGAAAAAGATCAGCCACATCATTTTAAGTAACGCCCATAACCGTACAATTCATGAATAAATGCCATACAATTCATGAATAAATGCCAAATTCCAGCCGAATCTTTTAGCAGTGTTTATAAATGGGAAACTCTTTGACCGCCTGGCGTCCCGACAGCGATGCATATCAGCCTGCTATTAAGTCTCCATGACCTTCAGTATCTGCTTAAGATCAGAAGCAAACTTTATGAGCTTAGGCACTCTCCAAAGTGCAATAACTGGACTTTGTTATCAGAGCTATTTTTGGTTCAGTGAAACGCGAAGCCAGTGATCTGAAACAAATACCAATTGCGAGACTGGAGTCCCCTGGCTGGCTTGTCCAGCTTGATCGTGGGAACATGCTGCACACATTGAGCTTTGTTCAGTTCAAGCACAGTACGATTCGCCATCAGCATGACGCTCAATTTGAAGTTATAGAGAGATAGAAGTGGAGGGGGGGGGAGGCTGAAGGTGAAAGTTTGGAGGAACATGCTGGTGATGGAGGGAGGGGGGAGGGTGACAGGGTTAGTCTGCGGACGTAATGCACTGGAAAGAAGTAGGGTTAGGGGAAACGAAGAGGTGTTATGGGGGGAGGAGGGGGGGGGGGGGCGCTGGGTAAAGCCGGGTCCAAAGGCTAGTCAGAATATGAATACTAAAGCATGCAGTCCTGAACAAGAGATGCTGACTTCAGTTAAGTTTATACACACACACACACACACACACACACACACCACACACACACACACACACCACACGAATGTGTACGCTCGTGCGCATGCACACCTATAGGTAGGTAGATAGATAGATAGGTAGCTAAGTACATAGATAGGTAGGTAGGTAGGTAGATAAATATATAGATAGACAGACAGACAGACAGATAGATAGTAAGAAATCTATATGGATAGATAGATAAATAGATAGATGGACAGAGAGACAGACAGATAGATAGATAGATAGATGGACAGACAGGCAGATAGATTCAATGCAAATACTTTTTTTCAGTAAAGCACGCCTCAATGTACCTGGGTTTTTTTAAAGTCTGAAAAATCCTGACATCCAACAAACTTATGTTATGGTACAAAGAAATCACCTTCTTCTTCTTCTTCTTCTTCTTTCTTCTTCTTCTTCTTCTTCTTCTTCTTTCTTCTTCTTCTTCTTCTTTTATTGCCGGTTTGTTTTCTAGAAACACGGGTTTTGCAAATGAACAACAAGCATTTGAAGCACTTAAAGGGGTAGATGGCTTGCTTCGTGACATTTATACATTTGGCTGACAACAGAAAATACTCAACTTCAACTGCTTCTTCTGGCAAGTAATTAAGAAAGCTTCTCCACTGGCCATTGTGGTGCAGTGGTTCATGATTTGTACTTTGGAGGGCGTGGGTTTGTGTGTCATGAGAGGTATTTATTTGTTGGAAGTTTTTAGCACCGCCATCTCCTTGCCACGTCTGTGTGTGCCATAAGCTCAAATGAAAGACTGGAGCCGCACAGTCAGGTCATTCACTTAATGGATGCGTCTCTGAAACTACTGCAAATATCTCCTGATGAACACCGCAGGTATCTGTGTCTCTCGGGCCTGATTGACCCTGGGATGTATGAAGGGAGTGTGGAATAGAGTTCTGTAACGTGGTCTCAGGCCAAAATGGAACTCCTTAGCAACCCTCTCGTCCTTACTAATCGTAATCTAAAAACAGTCTCAAATTTTATGGTCCTTCATGCCCTGTTGTCATGGTGACCTCAGTTTTGACGCCATCCCCACGGGGCTTGCCCGTGAGAGTTTGGCATCGACGTTGTCAGTCTCAGCGAGTTCGTGGGTACCGTCGTGGATGGACTTTGTGGCGAGGAGGAGGGGGACATTTGTTTCGGCTGGTCCGCAACAGTGCGGTTACTGTCGTCAGTCGAGAAGGGTTTCGCAGGCGCTGTCCTGTGATGTTTGGGATCAGAACAAGCACCACAGAGAGCCACGATCGACTGCCGATTGCTGTGGACGGAGACAGGGTGGAGGACGGGTGTGCTTGTGCAAAAGGGGAGTCAGAGTGGGTGGCGTCAAGAGAAATGGCACTGAGCAGGCGCG
>CM065725.1:41901805-41911805 GCA_033310375.1 Conus canariensis
CTCTCTCTCTCTCTACTAACTCTCAGCTTATTTCACCAGTATCGACCCTTTGGATATTCACGTCGCTCACAGATAAGGGTCGGCGGGGCATTCCCCAGTGGAGAGTACAGAGATTGGCTAATTATAGCACCTCATTCATTTGCCTGCCACATGGGCACACTGGTGTCGTTCCCTCCATCAACATCACGGAATGGACACTTGGAACACGAAGACTCACAGACCACAGCTAATTTACCCATGGAGATGATGGGCGTGGGGATAGAGGATGTTCCTTCAGTATAATTTGTACACGCACCTTCTGGGAATACCGAGCCGATAATTTCCTGTTCGGTCTCATTCTGTCTTTGACTCCATCGCTTTTGTTTTCAGCTTACTGTCGTCCACAGTTTCTCCGTCTTTGTGTCAAACTCACCTTTGTTCTGAAAAATCTGTACACGCTTTTTTTGTTGTTGTTGTTCTTTTGCTGAACACTTAATTCAGGGAAAATAGTGAGTAACAAATCATTTCTCATCATTAAGACAGTGGCGTAGCAAATAGAGGATTATGTTGGGAATTGGGGGCGGGGGGGGGAGAAAATGGGAATGTGAAAATGTGAAAGGGGGTGTTAAAGTGTAAACATTACATTTTTTACTGCCTATATATATAGAGAGAGAGGTGTGTGTGTGTGTGTGTGTGTGTGTGTGTGTGTGTGTGTGTGTGTGTGTGTGTGTGTGTGTGTGTAGCATTAAAGTGTGTCTTAAAAGCAAAACCATTTGTTTTGTCATAAAAAAATTATAAGGTTCATTGTCGGACACCGGCATCAATATTTGTAATTATACCCCACCTCCACTCCCTCCACTCTTTCACTACACCTCTCCCTTTCTCTCTCTCTCTCTCTCTCTCTCTCTCTCTCTCTCTCTCTCTTTCACTCTCCTCTCTCTCTTTCTCTCTGTCTGTCTGTCTGTCTCTCTCGCTCTCTCTCTCTGTCTCTCTCTCCCTGTCTCTGTCTCTGTCTCTGTTCTCTCTCTCTCTCTCTCTCTCTCTCTTTGTATGTGTGTGTGTGTGTGTGTGTGTGTGTGTGTGTGTGTGTGTGTGTGTGTGTGAGTGAGTGTTTCATGACTTCAATATCTGTCAAAGCAAATGAAGTGAATCCTACGTTTCAAGACGCTTCACACGATGAATGATACCTTGAAGAGAACATATCCTCCCCCCTCCTTCCCCCCCCCCCCCCCCCCCCCCCGCTCCTCCCTGCCATTTTTCACCATTTGGGCTATTTCCTTCACCTGACCCTCTCCTTCCCTTCCCCCCCCCCCCCACCACCCCACCCCATCCGACTCCTTGTCATCCCCCGTCCGTGTCCTGTTTCCGAAAGAGCATTGTACTCTTTCCTTCAGTCAAGTGTTCAAACCAACCAGACGGTCTGAACAGGAAATGTAGTGATCAGAGAAGAATATATCTTTTTTACCGCTTTAAGCATCTCAGGTCTCTTGACTTCCAGTTTGTTTTCTGAAAGTGATCCTGTCACGGCGGTCTACTGGGTGATGTGTAAAGAAGATTGAATTCTAGGAGGTGTACATTTCTGTCTGATTCTCCCCAAGCTAAGTGGTTTTCTTTTTTTCAGTAAAGTACGGATGTGTGTGATGCTGTTTGTCTGTTTCTCTATACGTATGCGTCTGTCTGTGTCTGTCTGTCTGTCTGTCTATTTATCTGTCTATCTATCTGTCTGTCTCTCCATCCATCTTCCCATATACATATCCATGTATCCGTGTGTGTGTGCGTGTGCGTGCGTTCGCACGTACGTGTGTGTGTGGGGGGGGGGGGGTGATCTGGCTGTCAGAATGTAAGTATCTCAGAATTTACGATAGACTTTGACACTGACATTTTTTTTTTAGGGGGGGGGGGGGGGGGGGCGGGGTAGGGAACTGCGAAGGCCAGCAAAGAAAACGAGGCTTTGACACATGGCAGATATCAAGACTTTCTTTTTCCACGAAGATGTTGCACACGATCGAATGTCATCAAGAGAAGGTTTTGTCCATTCCTTTTATATGTCTACATGTAGAAGGGTAATCATTAACCAAACAAAAGGGTGCTATTTACAAGAAGAAAAATACAGTGAATGGAAAACTGAGATGGCAGATTAACATCAAGAGAAAAACCGCACCTGGGTATTCTGGTGAAAAAGGAAAGCTGATGACCTTATACAAATCAGAAAAGCTAAAATCAAGAAAGGTTTACATCTAATGCAACTTAAGATGAGGTTCACGTGAAAAAAAGGATTACGAAGACATTCAACAGATGCGTATGTTATCCATACTACCGGAAGTTGGTGATGGGATTTTATTATGTGGAAGATATACGTGCGTTCACACGCGGAATCTCGATTTGTAGTCATTATCGAATGATCTTCCGAATGGAAGAATACTGAATGTTTTGTAATCATTCCCTATCAGAACTTTGATTTGAATTGTATTATCTTCATAGGTTACCCCATGAGGTGAATGCATGTTTTATAGGTGATAGAAAATGTGTATGAAAGAATATTTCAATGGCCTGAAGATTCAGGGAATGTTTTATTTCTATTTGTGCATTCTTTCTTTTGAAATATATATTGATGACGGTAAAGTAATCAGACCATGATCAGGCACTGTCAATAACCTAAACTAACAGTTGATATTATTTCTTCGATCCTCTGTTTCTGGACATACACTGTGCCAACGGTGAACTCACTGTCTGTCGTTTTTGTGTCTGGTCACGCAAATGCGTTTCGTTTTACCTGCATTTATAGGCATAAGGCTTGTCTCTGTCGGTTTGATCAAACTATTGATACAAAAACAGATCGTGTTATTTACTGATTCGATAGCAAAGAGTTAATGGTAGACATTCAACAGTGGCGTTTAATGTCCATGTAAAAATTAAATAAGTCTTCATAAAAATCCTTCAGGAATACTCAATATCACACACACACACACACACACACACACACACACACACACACACACAGACGCCAGCATGCACATACACACTCTCTCCTCTCTCTCTCTCTCTCTCACACACACACACACACACACACACACACACACACACATGTGCACACCGAGAGGAACAAACAGTCGGACAGACGACATGCACGAACACAAGGACAGAGGAATGCAATCACAACAGAACTTTTCCCTGAACAGCAGGGCCAGGGGCAAAGCCACTTCTTCCTGCCCCCCCCCCCCCCCCCCCCCCTCCACCTCCCATGCCCCTTAGAGCGATTGGAGAGGGATCTTTCAGAGAATGGATCCTGGCAGCGCACATACGTGAGATGAATTGAGAAATCGTTCCTCCGTATGTTCCACTTTTCCCCCACTGCCAGCTGACAAGACCACTTCATCAAGTTCTTGTGGGAGTTCAGCAGAAAACATGCATCTCTCGTCAAATTCCAGTTCCTGAATCCCTTGAGAGTATATTGGCTTGGAGATAAGGGGTTGTGATGGGTGTGTACATGTTGGGGGGAGGGGGGGAGAGGAGGAGGAGGGACAGAAAGTGGGAGGGAAGTGTCTGTCTGTTAACTGTATTCCTGTCTTCTGGAAATTGTTTGGTGGTGGTTTTCTTTTCTCTTTTACTCTCTCTCTCTCTCTCTAAATATGCTTTTATCATATTTTTTTTCTTCATATTCTTTCTGTACTATTCTTCTCTGTTTCTTTCTGCTTTTGTGGCCAATTCAATTATCTTCATTGTAGAATCTTCATTTGTTTTAATTCCCCCAAGGATGGCGATAGAAGGGAGGGGAGGGCATCTTTCAGAATAAACTGTGTCTCTGTCTTTCAGGAATTCTGTGTTAATTATCCCCCTGTTTTGTCACTGTCTTTCATTCTGCTTTGTTTTAATCTTTCTTTTCTGCCGTTCACTGGTTTCTTGCCTTTGTAGCCTGCTTACCTACCTTTATCTTTTTAAGTTTTCAAATATTTCTCTTGTTGCAATTATTAACAAGCTGCTGTTTATGTTGTTTGGGTGTATGATGAGAAATCTGACGATTACGTAATAAGCGTTTAGCCACTAGTACCGCACTTCTGTTCGTTGATGTGACATTTGGAACGATTTTGTTGTTGTTTATTGAGTTATGTTTTTATTTTTTTTAACTGCGGGTGATAGATTAAGCAACATAACTGACACATCAGCTGGACTTTTTTTTCCTTGATTACATTAGCAGTCGTGTTAACAATACGATGAATTATTGCTGATGTAGACTGTTGCCTCTATGGTTTGTTTCTTTCTTAGGACTGGATTTCTTGTGTGACAGTGTGATGATCGCCCCCAGAAAGGCCTTGCATGGTGGACTGGTCTGTAGTAACCCTGAAAAGCAAGTTCCTGACTTCAGCAGATTTTAAATGTTTCATCCAAATTTAACTTCTTTGTCATTTTCATCCCTTCGGTAATTAGGAGGAATAACCAAAACCCAGCAATTAGGGAGCATCACCTATCAAAGGGAAATTCATATCTGCACGTACAGAATAATATGCGATATTTGAAAAATTGTGCTGATGAGAATAATGTACCAGACACTGCACAAAAATGTTTTCTTTATCGTGATCGCCAGTTCGCATCTTTTTGATCATTGGTAACGTGAAGAGATGAAATTTAGAAGTATATGGGATTAATCTTTCTCGCGCAGTGTACATATGAATGTACGTACGTATGTATGAATGAATCTATTTATGTATGTAAATAGGTAGGTAGATTGTTAGGTAGGTAGGTAGATAGGTAGGTAGGTATTATATATGTATGTATGTATATATATATATATATATATATATATATATATTGTGTTGTGTGTGTGTGTGTGTGTGTATGTATGTACTCATTTACGTATTCAATTATTTATTTGTTTTTAATCCACAGCATTGTTGTAGTCATCACTTTCGAACTTATAATTCAAACTAGAAGGACATCCGGAGAGCGCAGACTCCCACCAAAGTTAGACGGATCCTGGATTCGCCCTTTGATCCGGATCCGCACCAATGTGAAGCCTTTCAACGGCTCGTCCTTGACCCACATTCCATCTTTCCACCAAGTTTCCCTGAAACATCGGTGCCGTAGGGTTATTTTAGCACAAAAAAAACATCGATTAACCGATTAAAAAAAAATCAAGATCATAAACAAAAGCGAGAGCACTGAACATGATAGTTCTTTTCTATCTGTATCTGAAATGATGAGTGAGGTTGATGTTGGTCAGTATTGTCCTACCAGAACACTGTATTTCATGGACTTAAAAGCTCCACAAGCTGACCAAAACCTGCGTTTTGTCCGGAAAGATCATCTGATCTAAACTAACAAAGGGTTTCGTTGGTTGTATTTAATACGTAAACAACTTTTCGATGATGTGGATGAATTTTGATTCAAACCTCGACAACGAACGTTGAGAAGGCAGCAGAGACTTGACGGGCAAAGGGCAGGGAGGGTGGTCGGGGTGTGAGGTTAAAGGAGGGAACTAGGGCGGGTGGGGGGGGGGGTGATGCGGAAGGACATAGAGAGAGCTGGAAGAGAGGAGAGGGGGGGGGAGGGAAGGGCATCGGCCGTATACGGAGATGGTGAGAAAGAAGGACGGGCGTTAAGGTAGAGTGTGTCGGACCGTAAAATGGAAGCCGGAGGATATTCATTTTCTTCAGACTGTTGTGTGCATGCTCTCTGTCTCTTCCCTTTCTTCTTCTTTTTCTTCTTCTGCTTCTTGACTGTTGTTTGCATGCTCTCTATCTCTTTCCTTTCTTCTTCTTCTTCTTCTTCTTCTTCTTCTTCTTCTTCTTCTTCTTCTTCTTCTTCTTCTCCTTCTCTTCTTCTTCTTCTTTGAGAGAGAGAGAAGGAATGTAAGAGAGGAGGTACTAATGCATGTTCCATCTATTTCTGTAGATATCCTTCTTCCGGTTCATTCTGTTCTTATTTACTCCTCTCTTCGGTTAGAGCTGGATGTAAATAAAAACCATGAACACGCTTACCTATCATCCTCTGAAATAGGGATTTTGTTCTTTCCTCTCTCTCTCTCTCTCTCTCTCTCTTCTCTCTCTCTCTCTCTCTCTCTCTCTCTCTCTCTTCTCTCTCGCTTGGGAATAACAGATCTGAAGTGTAACAGATATAGATACAAATCAGAATATATCGACGTGTTACAATGTCCTTTTCGTCTAGCCTCTCGAGAAGATGAAACCATTTTTTGTTCTTCTGCCCGATTTATGACGACCTACGAAAGAAATATCTGTCAGGTTTCAATTTGTTGTTCTACAGAACGCAGAAATTAACCATTCTCAATACTATTCCAACATCAACAGTGAATCTGGCCAAGTTTATTTTTTATGCCTTCAAACTCCGCAGTAACATGTTGGATCACCGTCATTTCGCGTGCGACTGTGGATAAATTCATTGTTTGATTTGTTGTCACGTATTGCTTACGGGCTGCTGGCCTACTATTCTTTCACGCGTCATCTCCCGTTCACTTGCGTAACTTTTTTGATTGTGTACGTGTGTGCTTGCTTGCGTGCGTTTATTTTTGTGTGAGCGCTTGCGCACTCACGTGTTACATTCCTGTTTACTTGAGAGAGAGAGAGAGAGAGAGAGAGAGAGAGAGAGAGAGAGAGAGAGTTCTAAAGTATTATGTGTGTAACGACGTCACAGAAAAGCTCCACAATGATATTCATAATAACTCACTCGATTGTATGGCCACACCGTCTGAACAATAAACCATCTGAAGTCTCTCTCTCTCTCTCTCTCTCTCTCTCTCTCTCTCTCTCTCTCTCTCTCTCTCTCTCTCTCTCTCTCTGAACACGCAGTTTTTGTATCTCGCTAAGTGTTGTTTTCGAATGTGAACTCAAAACACAAAAAATTGGATATCCGCTTGTTAGTCAAGATGTTCTCTGTGTGTTTTTTCTGTATTGTGTTAAAAAAAAAAAAAAAACTATGTGCTAGACACACTGGCAACGCTGAGTTCCAGAACCGACAGTTTTTGTGTATGTGTGTTTCTTTTTTAATAAGTGTCAGCTGTGGTAAGGTCAAGGGAATCATTGTTTCTGTATTAATCATCTCTGTCATAGGATGGCTGTCACCATCTGTCTAGAACCACTCTCGTATGCAACTGACCTTAGAGAGCAACGACTCTGTTCCGCTCAGTATTTTCCACCAGTGCCTTTGTTGTAAATATAGCTCATTTATCATTAAACCGTTTCTTCTTCTTCTTCTTCTTCTTCTTCTTCTTAAGCTGCTGCTGCTGGTGCTGCTGCTTGTGTGTGTGTGTGTGTGTGTGTGTGTGTGTGTGTGTGTGTGTGTGTGTGTGTGTGTGTGTGTGTGTGTGTGATTACCCATGTTGGACGAATATTGCGAACAAGTGTTAGCGATAAATCTGTCTATCTGTCTGCCTGTCTGTGTCTCTGTGTTCCTGTGTCTGTGTCTGTTTTTTTCTGTTTGTGTGCATGTATTCTCTCGTTGGCTTTCTGTCTGTTTGTGCCTCTGTGTGTGTGTGTGTGTGTGTGTGTGTGTGTGTGTGTGTGTGTGTGTGTGTGTGTGTGTGTGTGTGTTTGAGAGAGAGAGAGAACACACACACACACACACACACACACACACACACACACACACACACACACACACAGAAGAGACTAAGATGCTGAAGGAATGGAGGCTGTTCCGTTTCATCCACTTATCGTGTGTCCTTGGTGTTACACTTTATCCTCCCACTGAAGGCTTTAGATAGACAAACAAAATGCATCTGCTCTAAAACGAAATTGTAGAGAAAACAACTCAATACGGTTTCAAACAAAACTAGTGTAACACACAAAAAATAAGTGAGAGAGAGAGAGATGAGAGAGGAGAGAGAGAAGAGAGAGACAGACAGACAGACAGACAGACAGACAGACAGACAGAGTTCGTCTAGAGCAGCGATTCTCCATGTTCCCACTCTTCTGTAAACTCGTTAATATCGTGCCCGTTGCCAATCCATCAGCCCAGTCCCACTGCCTCCCTTCTCTTCCCGCCCCCTCTCCCCCCCCCCCATCCCACCCCCTCCTTCACCCTCCAAACCCAGGACACTTCTTCTCAGCCCCGTCCCTCCTCTATCCCTGGCTATGTGTGCCCTCTAAAGTGGTACTCAGATTCCAGACAGGAGTTTTATGTCAGTGAGACTAGGTGCTAACCGAATACTTGTTACTGATAGCTTTTTGCCATGGCGAGTTGACCAGATCGACTGAAACACAATATGTTTTGCTATTATTACTGTAGTTGTTGTTGTTGTTGACAGTTCTGGTTGTCTGTTTTTTGTTTTTTATTCCTTTTCAGGGATGTTATGATAGAGATGCTAATGCATTAACATCACCGTGAAGATAGATTTTGCATAGACGTACTAGAATATGAACATTATCAGGGTATCAATAAATTCTAGAACAGACTATGCCAGACCACATTTCGTTGTGTGTAGCATTCATTGCGGTTTTAGTTTTACAGGAATTCTTTATAATGATCAGACTAGTGGTACGTATGTTAGGGCATGGAAAACAATTATGAATTATATGTACCTGTTTCACACATTTTAGATTTTACTTATTGAATATATCATGTTATATATATATATAAATAATATATTAATATATATATATATATATATATATATATATATAATGTATTCGTGTCACTGAAGTCTTCTGATGAAGACCCAAGTAGGCAACATATTGGGAATGTCTGATGAGTTTGTTGTTATGATCTCTATTTCATGTTGTGCGTGTATATACACATGTATATATAAATATTTTTCTTTCTTCCTGTGCTTCACTGGACTGAAGGTAATATGAGTGTTTTCTCTTTCAAGCTGTGTGTTCTTGTGACCTTTCTCGTGACCGTTCTGCCCCTCGCCTTTGCACAGCATTTTCATTTCTCTTTAATCATTTCTGAATACTATGCGCTCATTTTGAATGGTGTGTGTGTATATGTGTGTGTGTGTGTGTGTGTGTGTGTGTGTGTGTGTGTGTGTGCTTGTTCACGCGCGTGCGTGCGCGCTGTGTGTGTGTGTGTGTGTGTGTGTGTGTGTGTGTGTGTGTGTGTGTGTGTGTGTGTGTGCATATGTGTGTGTGCACACCGCGCGTGTACATGTGCATGTGTGTGTGTGTGTGCGTGTGTGTGTGTGTGTGTGTGTGCGTGCGTGCGTGCGTGCGTGCGTGTGTGTGTGTGTGTGTATGTGTCTCTGTGTGTGTGTGTGTGTGTGTGTGTGTGTGTGTGTGTGTGTGTGTGTGTGTGTGCGTGCATTCGTGTGTGAGGGAGGGAGGAGTGGGAGCGTAAGTTAAAGCTCGCGTGCACATTATATCACACCTTATATTCTGGTCTCTCTCCTGGGGGGTGGGGTACAGAATAGAAATAAACGTCTCCAAATTGAAAAACTTTACAGTCAGCACCAAAATGTGATCGCGCCTCCCACTTCCACCCCTGACAAAGCAACTGGTGCAAACGACATCAACAGAAAGGAGTAAGAAGAAAAAAAATAAGCAAGAGGATCGATTCCACAAAAGAATTCATTTATAACATTCTAGTGTTCACGCTCCACTAAACTAGAAAACATTGCCTGCGGGGACAGTAGCTGTCCCACCCACCCCCTCTCTGGCATCCAGAAATTATTCCCTCCCAACTCCTTACCTCCCGTGCCCCTGTCACCACCACCACCATCACCACTACCACCACCACCACCCTTGCCGCGAGGTTTTGCTGCTCTCGGGTGTTACGCTGGTTGATCCGTGATTGGAGTTTTGTCCCGGTGGACTTGGCTGTCAGTGATTGCTTGTCACTTGGTGGTTGTCAGACTGATAACTATACCCAAGAGACAGCTCGACTGAAAAGTCAGTCTTGTGTTTCTTCTTGGTGGAGATGTCGTGTTAACAGTTCTACTGGATAAGCGTCATTGTGCAGGTTCTGCAATATGACTAGTAAATTATGAACAGAATCAATCTTTATTACTACCAAAGAAACGGAGGTTTTGTTTTCATATGAAAGTAGTTTCTGTTTATTAGAAATCATACGA
>CM065725.1:41919305-41936805 GCA_033310375.1 Conus canariensis
TCCACTTAATGACTCGCGCTTTAACCACTGAGCCACAGGGACACCTGATATTTGTAGGGAAATTAAGCCTTATGAAGTTCACTTTTGTTCCTCCTTGACCAGATCCAGCTTGAACACCTCTCTGCCGCTTCTGCCATTGCTTTCAGGGCTCTGGTTTTTTCCTTCCCTGCAACTGAGAGCTGTTTCATGAGGCTGTATGCAGACGTTCCTACAAACCCCCTAGCTCCAATTTCTGCAGTGAGGACTTTGACCTGATAGCCTTCTCTCCTCAGGCTGTTTGCCAGATCAGCATACTTTTCAGTCTTGTAGATTTGAGCTGCCTCCATTCTGTTCTCATATGGCACCGTGAGCTCGATCATGATCAGCTGCTTGGTTGACTTAGAGTGGACTACTATGTCTGGTCTCATGCCACTCTTGCTGATGATCTCTGGGTGACTCTTCCATTCTGGGAGGTCTGCAGTGCACTCCCAGTCATCTGCCCCGTCCAGCAGACTCTGCCTGCATGTTTCGAGTGGCACTGTTGTTCTTGGCCATGATTTGCTGCCTCCTGCCGTGAAGAATGTTGCGGGTGCTTTTGGAGTCCTGATTTTCCCTTTTGTGGTGTTGGTACTAGCCCAGACTACTTGTACAATCTCTTTGAGCACTTGGTTGTGCCTCCATGTGTACCTTCCTTGAGCCAGGGCTACTTTACATGAGCTTAGGACATGCTCCACTGTTTGTTTTTCATGGCAGAGGGGGCATGCAGGATCGTCTGTTTTCCCCCACTTCACCAGGTTTGCATTTGAGGGCAGAAGGTCATATGCAGATCTGAGAATGAAGCTGATCCTGAGAGGGGCCATGTGCCAAATGTCATTCCAAGTGAGACTTCTTTGGAGTGCATTCTCCCACGTTGTCCATTGCCCTTGCTGGCTCTGCTGGACTGCTTTTTGGAGTCTTTTTTGGTCTTCTTCTTTTTTCATCTCCTGAATCATCATGTCTCTTTTGGCTTTTCCTTTGGCCTTTGACCACCATTCAGTTTTGGTCACCCCCAGTCCTTGTCTGTTGGTCTGTGTGTGTCCTGTTATTTCTCTGATCTTGAGACTTTCTTTTGCAGAATCCATCGCCTCTTGAACTTTCCATTTTCTGCCTGTCTTCAGCTGGGGCTTGATTGCTTCTACCACCTTGTCTCCTGAGTCCTCCAGCATGCTTTGAAGTCTGATCTTCCCTGCTTTGTATTCCTCCAGGATGGATTTCAGTGGTAGTTTCAGCTTTGCTTGGCGACAGTACAGCGCTATGTCAGTCAGACAGGGTGGGACACCAAGCCATTTCCTTGTGAACTTGTTGATTTTGGCTTCCATTGCCTCCACTGTGCTGGTGCAGATGTCGTATATCATCAGAGGCCATAGGAGCTTTGGTATCAGCATGAACTGCAGACACCAGACCTTGTATTTGCCAGGGAGCCCACACTGGTCAATGGTCTCCAAGCCTTCCTCCGCCATCTGCTTGGTTTCTTTTGCTCTTTGTGTGTCTTTCAGCGTATCATCATACCATCTTCCAAGGCTCTTGACTGGTTCTTCTGTGACTGTTGGAATGGCCTGGTTGGCAACACTGAAGACCACAGATCCGGCCACTTTTCCTTTCCTCAGTGAGAGACTCCGTGATTTCTTTGGCTTGAACTTCATTCTGGATGAGGCAACTATGTCGTCCAGCCTCTCCAGCACATGACGTGTCTCGTCTTCTCTGGATGAAATCACTGTAGTGTCATCCATGAAGGCCTTGAGAGGAGGCATCTTGTATCCATCGCCAAGGTCTGTTTGTCTCGCGTTGTTTGTTGCTGCTTTCAAGATGAGTTCCATTGCCAGCACGAACAGTATTGGGGAAATTGCACAGCCCATTGCAATACCCACTTCCAAGTTGATCCAGTCTGTTGTGTACTCCTTGGTAGAGAACCGCATTGAGAAACCATTGAAGTACTTCTTGAGCATGTCGCGGATGTTCTTTGGCACATGGTACATCTCAAGAGCCAGCTGTATCATCTCATGGGGCACAGATCCATATGCGTTTGCCAGATCAAGCCACACTACGTCCAGGTCTCTCTTTTCTGTTTTTGCTTTTTGGATTGCGTCCCAGATCATTGTGGCGTGTTCTACACAGCCAGCCACGCCTGGGATGCCACCTTTCTGGACTGACACATCCAAGTACTTGTTTTCCATCAGGTACTTGGTCAGCCTTGCTGCCATGACAGAGAAGAAGATTTTCCCTTCGACGTTCAGTAGTGATATTGGCCTGAACTGGCTGATGTCACTCGAGTTTTGCTCTTTGGGGATGTACACACCATCTGCCGTCATCCACTGGCCGCTGATCTTCTGGTTTCTCCAAGCCGATCGCAGCAGCCTGTGGAGCCACTCCAGCACCTTGGGACATTTCTTGTAAAGCTGGTAAGGTATTCCGTTTGGCCCTGGTGATGATTTGGCTCTGGCTTTGTCGACCACCTTCTTGATTTCCGCCAACGTTGGAGGCTTGCCATTGAACTGTTCCTCAGGGTTGGTTGGCCACACCAGACCTTGAATGTCGAGTGGTGCTTTGCTCTGTGGGTCAGAGTATGTTTTCCTCAGATGCTGCTCAAGAACTCCTTTGTCCACACTTAGGGTCCCAGATTTTGGCTGCTCAAACAGTGTTCTGGCAAACTGGAAGGGGTCTCTGAAGAAGCGCTCTTGTGTCTTCTTCTTTTTGCTCTTCCTCTTCCTCGCAGATTCCGCTTTGCTGAGGGCGCTGTGTTTTTCTTTCAGGTCTTTCCACAGTTTTTCCAAGCCTTGTTTTTCAGCTGGCAGTGCGGTCTTCATTTGCATCTTGAGGTTTTTCTTTTGGACCCTGATCTTGTCCATCTTTTCTTGGCGTCTGGATTTCTTTGGAGGTGTTTTCTCTTTGGGTAGTTTTGCTCCATAGGCGTCTCTACATGTGGCATACACAATGTCCCCATATGTGGCTAGTTTGTGTTCCAGGGTGCTTTTCCCTATCAGTGCATCGAGTCTTTGGACGATTTTTGCATCCAGTTTCTCCCAATCTTCAGTTTCGTTTGCTCGTGGCAGGTTGAGTTTCAGGCGCCTGGCATCGAGGGCCTGTGCAAATTCCTCATCCGAACCAACAGCGTGGATGTCCTTGGCACTGTGGTTTAAATCCTGGCCTTGGTCTTCCGACGTCTTATCTGCTGATGCAGTGCGCTGCTGCTCATTCAGATGAGTCTTCACACATCCCATCTTTGTTCTGTGGATCTTCATGCCACGGGTGGTAGCGAAACGCTTTCCACAGACACATGGATATTCCATTTGGTCCATGTTCATAGTCCGTTTGGGATTTGCAGTCATGATTGGTTGAGCACCGATGGATTCATCATTCTCTCCCCCTTTCGGTGAATCCTGGGAGCATCTTTTCCTTTTATTCTTAGTAGCCACATGTTTAAGGCAAAGTGGGGAGCCAGCCCACAGAGCCCTTGGTTCTGGTCTTTCCCAGTGTCCTCCGGTCTTTCCCGGACGTCCTCCGGCCTATTCCATTGTTATGTTTTTGGACTGCCAAAGCAGGTTTTGCTGAATCAAGTATATGTGGTATCAGAGATGTGCCGTATTTAATACGGTGTTAGTTTCAGTCGAATTCTGTATAATTGTAGACTTAAACAAAATACTTGAAGGCATTGAGAACAGAATTATGTATACAGTCATCCTCATATCCTCTTTTTCTTCCTTTTACTCCTTCTTCTTTTTCTTTTTCTTCTCTCTCTCTCTCTCTCTCTCTCTCTCTGCTTGTGTGTGTGTGTGTGTGTGTGTGTGTGTGTGTGTGTGTGTGTGTGTGTGTGTGTGTGTGTGTGTGTCCATGGCCTGCAAAGGGAGAGGAGTGAAAGTAATAGGGCAAAGACAGATCACCTCCATCACATTTTGTCATTTCATCCCCAGGGGTGTTTGCACTGTCGAAACAAACTTCCTCAACTCGGAAAAGTTGATCAAGCCAGCACCTAGCAGTGAGCCTCCAGAGTGAAACAACCGGTGCGACCTGCAGCAGCGGCGAAAAGAAAATAGGGAAGGGGATCGATCGGCGAAGAAACCCGTTTAGTATAATGAATCTCCCCGGTTTCCACCCTCTATCAAACTGGAAAAAAAATCACCGTCTGTCTTGACAGGAGCAGCTTGGCATCAACACCCCCTCTGTCCCCCTCCCTCTCGCCTCTACGCCCTTCTTTTCCTTTCCCTCCCTCTTCCTCATGGGCATTTGTGCACTCCAGCGTTGTACTGTCTGATCCCAGATAGGAGTTTTGCCTCAGTGGACTTTTGCAGTTAGCGAATACTTGTCAGCTGGGGTCTTTTCACACCATTAACCATTCCATGGCGATAGGATTTAACGATGTGATTTATTCTTCCTTTTTTTATTATCAACAATCTCTATGGAAATCTTATGACTGCAGGGAAAAAGAATCCACATCATTTAACACCAACGTCCATGACCATCATATCCATAAGTAAATGCCAAATTCCATGCAATGTTTAAGTAGTGTACATAGACAGGGAATCTTGTGTTCGCTTGGTATCCAAACAGCTACGCTCTTCAGCCTGCAGTGAAGTCCTCATGGCTCTTCTTATCTCCTTTAGGTCAGAAGTAAACTGTCTGAGCTAACGAACTCCCCAAGTTACAGTAATTAGCCTTTACATTATCAGAGCTATTTTCAGTTCAGCTAGATGTGAAGATGAGCCAGTCAGCTGAAACAAATACGCAACTGTGTGACTGGGGGTTGCTGGCTGGCTTGCCCTTATTTTCTCATGGGCATATGCTGCCCGTGCTGAGCTGTTTTCAGTTCTTGCACAGCGCGACTCGACTTTAGCATGGAGCACAGTGGGGAGTTACACACAGATAGAAGTAATAGCATGAAGCACAGTGGGGAGTGACAGAGAGATAGAAGTAATAGCATGAAGCACAGTGGGGAGTGACAGAGAGATAGACGTAATAGCATGAAACACAGTGGGGAGTGACAGAGAGATAGAAGTAATAGCATGAAACACAGTGGGGAGTGACAGAGAGATAGAAGTAATAGCATGAAACACAGTGGGGAGTGACAGAGAGATAGAAGTAATAGCATGAAACACAGTGGGGAGTGACAGAGAGATAGAAGTAATAGCATGAAACACAGTGGGGAGTTACACACAGATAGAAGTAATAGAATGAAACACAGTGGAGAGTTACACACAGATAGAAGTAATAGAATGAAACACAGTGGAGAGTTACACACAGATAGAAGTAATAGAATGAAACACAGTGGGGAGTGACAGAGAGATAGAAGTAATAGAATGAAACACAGTGGAGAGTGACAGAGAGATAGAAGTAATAGCATGAAACACAGTGGGGAGTTACACACAGATAGAAGTAATAGCATGAAACACAGTGGGGAATTACACACAGATAGAAGTAATAGCATGAAACACAGTGGGGAGTTACACACAGATAGAAGTAATAGCATGAAACACGGTGGGGAGTTACACACAGATAGAAGTAATAGCATGAAACACGGTGGGGAGTTACACACAGATAGAAGTAATAGCATGAAACACAGTGGGGAGTGACAGAGAGATAGAAGTAATAGCATGAAGCACAGTGGGGAGTGACAGAGAGATAGAAGTAATAGCATGAAACACAGTGGGGAGTGACAGAGAGATAGAAGTAATAGCATGAAACACAGTGGGGAGTTACACACAGATAGAAGTAATAGCATGAAACACAGTGGGGAGTGACAGAGAGATAGAAGTAATAGCATGAAGCACAGTGGGGAGTGACAGAGAGATAGAAGTAATAGCATGAAGCACAGTGGGGAGTTACAGAGATAAAAGTAATAGCATGAAACACAGTGGGGAGTTACAGAGATAAAAGTAATAGCATGAAGCACAGTGGGGAGTTACAGAGATAAAAGTAATAGCATGAAGCACAGTGGGGAGTTACAGAGATAAAAGTAATAGCATGAAGCACAGTGGGGAGTTACAGAGATAAAAGTAATAGCATGAAGCACAGTGGGAGTGATAGAGAGATAGAAGTAGTAGCATGAAGCACAGTGGGGAGTTACAGAGAGATAGAAGTAACAGAATGAAGCACAGTGGGGAGTTACAGAGAGATAGAAGTAGCAGCATGAAGCACAGTGGGGAGTGACGGAGAGATAGAAGTAATAGAATGAAACACAGTGGGGACTGACGGAGAGATAGAAGTGAAGGGTAAAGGCTGAGGGTGAATGAACGTTGGGAGGAAGATAGTGGTGATGGGGGAGGAAGGAGGGAGACGGGGATAGTCTGTGGACGTTAAACACAGGAGAAGAGTAGGGTGGGGGCCGGGAAAATGAAGGGGTGATATTGGAGGGGAGGGTTAGAGGGAAGGGGAGGGGGACGAGGTAAAGCCGGGTTCAGAAGCTAGTCAAAGTGTAAATGCCGAACCATGCTCTACTGAACGAAATGTATTGGCTTCAAATATGTGTATGAGTAAGTGTGTGTGTGTGTGTGTGTGTGTGTGTGTGTGTGTGTGTGTGTGTGTGTGAGTGTGTATGTGTGTGTGATTGCGTCTGTCTGTCTGTGTGCGTGTATTGTATATGTGTGTGTTGGTGTGCATTAGCATGCGTTTATGTTTGTGCGTCTGTTTGTCTGTCTGTACACATGCATGTGTGTCTATGAGTGGATGTGTTAATATGTGTCTTTCCATCTTCTGCCTTTCTGTACTGTTCTGTATGTTGGTGTGTGGTCAGCTGTTGCGGGCCTGCATACTTGCATGCATCCATGTGTCTGTCTGTGTCTCTGCCAGTTTCTACGAGCGTCACGGGCGACAGACAGTCACACTCCGTATACCTTCTTATCATGAAAAGTCCATTCCACCAGAATGAGCGGCCCTAACCAGGCATTAAGACTTTTCTGTATATCCACAGGGCATGGCCACACACCGCAACGACAGGGTGAGCCAGTCACCTGGCTGCTAGCTAGTCTGGTGGGAAAGGAGACGGAATTAATTCATGTGGAGTTTACATTAGCTGACAGGATGATAATGATGTACCCATGACACGAGAACAAGAGAGAGAGAGGGGGGGGGATTCAGAGAGAGAGAATGAGGAGAGAGAAAGAGAGAGAGAGAGAGAGAGAGAGAGAGAGAGGAGAGAGAGATTCATCTAGAACACTGATTCTCCAAGTTCCCACCTTCCTATAAACTGGTTACTATCGTGTCTATGTGGATACAGGCTGTTCACCTTCCATCCCCTGTCTCATCCCCACTGCCACCCCTCCTTTTCCCTCCCTCCACCACCTAGCCTTTCCTCTCAACCTGTCGCTCCTCCCTCCCTGGTTATGGGCGCACCCCAAGGTTGTACTCTCGGATTCAAAACACAAAACAGGGATTGTTTTGGGGCACATACTTGTCACCTGATGGTCTTTCGCCATGGCGAGTTGACCAGATCGATCAGAACTCAGTGTGTTTTGTTATTATTGCTGTTGTTGTTGCTGTTGTTTTATTCTCGTCTCTCTCCTGAGGGTGTTTACTCAGTAGAAATGAACTTCTCTAATTTGAAAATGTTTACAGAGTCAGCACCTAAAAGTCATCGCTCCTCCTACCTTTACCTCTGGCAAAGCATCTGGTCTCACTCATACCAACAGAAAGGAAGAAAAGAAGAAGAGAGAGACAGAAACAGAGAGACAGACTGACAGAGAGACAGAGACAGAAACAGACAGACAGAGAAGAGAGAGAGAGAGAGAGAGAGAATCAGTTCCGCGAACAAAATCGTTTAAAACATTCTGGTGTCCACAATCCACTATACCAGAAAACATTGTCTCCTTGGAGAGTGGCTTTCCTACCCAGCCCCCTCCCTGACACTCGATAATCCATTCTTCCTAAAGCCTTACCTTCCCTCTCTCCTCTATGTCCATCATCTGCCTTGCCGCCAGGTTTGGGTATTGTCGAGTGTTCTGCCGGCTGATCCGCGATAGGGGTTTAGTGTCAGTGGACTTTGCTGTCAGTGATTGCTTGTCACTTGATGATTGTCAGACTGATAACGATACCCAAGTGACAGCTCGACTGCAAAGTCAGTGTTGTATTTTCTCTTTGGTGTTGTTAGCAATTCTAGGTGATTAGCATCACTGTGGAGATTTTGCCATAGCAGTAGTTGTTCAAACAGAAACGCATGTTTTGTTTAGATAGTTCATGTATCCTAAAACTCGTTGAAAATAAGTTGCAATAAAAATAATCTGTAGCTTTTTGTCTGGCTCCAAGGTTTCAGGCTTTGACTTGGCTTGCCAATGGACCTTGGAGGAAGTCAGTAAGTGATATCAGTCCAATGATTCGCAATGTTCTAACAGTTTGTGTATATATATATATATATATATATATATATATATATATATATATAATAAACTAATAAATTCCAAGGATAAGTGCCGAGCACTATTCCAGCAACTTACAGAGCAGCTTGGTGTTGCAATGACTGCAAGAAATATTCAATTATATACAAAGCTTGCTCTAAACAAAGCTTGCTCTTATGTCTTGGATTGAAGAAATAGAGGGAGATAAGCATTCATATCTGCAGTGGCAGATAATTCTGCCTAACTAGCAGCGTGTGCTTGAGTGGGTGAATGGGGAATGATAAATGCTTCTCAAAATGAGCCTTCAGCAAGCTTATTGTCTCCAAGGGGGGAGACAATCTCCAATGGGGAGGAAACTCACTAACATATAACTCCTGGTCAGATACCAGTATTTCGAAACCTGATTGTTTCTCCTCAGTGACCGCGGAAACTGGTAACTTGACTCCTCTGCCTTTTCGGTTTTAAGAAGAATGCTATCCCAGAAAAAGGCTGGTGTGCAATACCGTAGTACGTTTGTTGAGTTTTCAACAACAAAAAAACAACCAAAGGTGCCACCTAAGAAGCAAAAGAAAATCATGAAAGAACAAAACAAGCTACATTTTCTTGTGAAAAGTAGAAAATATAAAAAGATAGCCTTTTAAGACACAAGTGCCGAGGGCCAGTTCTTGGAATGAATCCGCAAGGGACTAAATTACAATAAACTAATAAATTCCAAGGATAAGTACCGAGCACCATTCCAGCAACTTACAGAGCAGCTTGGTGTTGCAATGATTGCAAGAAATATTCAGTTATAAACAAAGCTTGCTCTTATGTCTTAGATTGAAGAAATAGAGGGAGATAAGCATTCATATCTGCAGTGGCAGATAATTCTGCCTAACTAGCAGCGTGTGCTTGAGTGGGTGAATGGGGAATGATAAATGCTTCTCAAAATGAGCCTTCAGCAAGCTTATAGTCTCCAAGGGGGAGACAATCTCCAGTGGGGAAGAAACTCACTAACATATAACTCTGGTAGCTTCATTAAATATATATATGTATATAAAAGTACCAAAGCAGGCTTTGCTGAACCAAATTTACCTCACATCATAGATGTGTGGTATTCAATATGGTATTAGTTTCAGGGGAATTCTAGATAATAGTAACACTCTAAAGACATATCTTAAGGCGTTTAAAGTGGACTACCATATAAAGCTTCCTCTTCTTCTTCTTCATTTCTTTTTCTTTTTCTTCTTCTTCTTCTTCTTCTTCTTCTTCTTCTTCTTCTTTCACTTTCTGTGTGTGTGTTGTGTGGTGTGTTGTGTGTGTGTGTGTGTGTGTGTGTGTGTGTGTGTGTGTGTGTGTGTGTGTGTGTGTGTGTGTGTGTGTTTGTGAGTGTGTGTGACTGCAAATATGTTTGCTTGTATGTAAAGAGACAGTGGATGGAAGTAAAAGGGCAAAGCTACCTCACATCTATCACATATTCTCGTCTCCCTCCTGAGGATGTTGGCACAGTAGAAACAAACTTCCTCAACTCGGAAAAGTTTATCAAGCCGGCACCTAGCAGTGACCCCCCAGAGTGAAACAACTGGTGCGAACTGCAGCAGCGGGGAGAAGTAAATAGGGAAGGGGATCGATCCGTGAAGGGAACCGTTCAGAATAATGAATCTCCCCGGTTTCCACACTCCATCAAACCGGAAAAGAATCGCCGTCTGTCTAGACAGTGGCCGATTTGCATCAATACCCCCTCCTTCTTCCTCCCTCTCGTCCCTACGCGTCGTTTACTCCTCCTTTCCACCCCTCCCTTCTCTCCCCTCTCCATGCGTGCACTCCGCCGTTGGACTGTCTGATCCCAGATAGGAGTTTTGCTTCAGTGGACTTTGCTGTTGGTGAATACTTGTTTTTCACACAATGAATCATTCCAAGGTGGTAAGATTGAAGGGTGTGATTTATCCTGTTCTGCTACCATCAATCTCTATGGGAATCTTGCAACTGCAGGAAAAGATGATCCGCATCATTTAGAGCCAACTTCCGTAACCATCATATCCATGAATAAATGCAAAATTACAGCCAATTTTATGTGGCGTTTACATGCGGAAACTTTCGTGACTGCTTAGCGTCCAAACGGCTACACATCGGCCTGCAATTAAGTCCTCATGAACCTCTATATCTGCTGCAGATCAGAAGCAAACTCTCTGAGCTTAACCACTCTCCAAATTACAGTGATTAGCCTTTATGATCAGAGCTATTTTCAGCTCAGCCAGACGCGAAGACGAGGCCAGTCTGCAGAAACAAATACACAAACAACCATGAAACTGGAATGCGCTGGCTAGCTTGTCCAGCTTGCTTGCTGGCACTTGCTGCCCACGCTGAGCTGTTTTCAGTTCATGCTCAGTACGACTCGACGTTAGCATGACACATAATGGGGAGTTACATACGGAGAGAGAAGTGAAGGGGCGTGTTCAGAGTGAATGTTAGGAGGAGAAGGGTGGTGATGGAGGGAGGGGGGGGGAGAGACGGCGATAGTCCGTGTAACCCATGAATACTGAAGCATGCTGTACTAAACAAAAGGTATTAGCTTCAAATAGGGGGTGTGTGTGTGTGTGTGTGTGTGTGTGTGTGTGTGTGTGTGTGTGTGTGTGTGTGTGTGTGCGTGCGTGCATGCGTGTGTGTGTGTGTGTGTGTGTGTGTGTGTGTGTGTGTGTGTGTGTGTCTGCTTGTATGTGTGCGTTTAGTGTGTGCGTTGTGTGTGTGTGTGTGGTGTGTGTGTGTGTGTGTGTGTGTCCCTGTCTGTCTTTATGTATGTATGTGTTTGCGTATGTTTACGTGTATCTGTCTGTCTGTCTGTCTGTCAACGTCTCTGTGCCTTCATAAGTGATGGTATGTATCAGCATCTGCGTGCCTGCGTTGTCCATGCGACTATCTGTCTTTCTGTCTGTCTGTATCTCTGCTGGTGTCTGTAGACGCCAAGGACGACAGATACTCGCATTCTCTACAACTACCTGTCAGGAAAAGTCCTTCCCACCTTCATGAGCAGCTCTGAGCAGGCATCTGACTCTGTGTGTGTGTGTGTGTGTGTGTGTGTGTGTGTGTGTGTGTGTGTGTGTGTGAGGAGAGAGAGAGAGAGAGAGAGAGAGAGAAGAGAGAGAGAGAGAGAGAACTCGGAACTCGGAAAATTTTAATTGCAAAGGCCACCGACCTATCTGCAATGAGGTCAAGAAACAAAAAAATGAAATCACACACACTGACGCTGTAACATTTATACTGATCATGATCATTTACAAAACTTGCTCACACCAACTGTATAATCGTAAATTGAGTATACCGAGAGAGAGAGAGAGAGTGCTACGTATCTGCGTGTATGTGTGTGTTTGTGTGACGAAAGTAAGTGCATAGGTGTGTGTGTGTGTGTGTGTGTGTGTGTGTGTGTGTGTGTGTGTGTGTGTGTGTGTGTTAATGTGTGTGTGTGCGTGCGTGCTTGCGTGCGTTCATGTGCGTGTGTTTGTCTGTCTGTCTGTGTGTGAGTGTCCACTGGGCATGGCAATACACTGAACGACAGGGTGGCTGCTGGCTGATTGTGAGTAAAGCGATGGAATTAATTGAATTGGGCTTATAAAGCTGATTCGATGATATGGATGTGCATATGAAAAGCGAACAAAGACTCAAAGAGAGAGAATGAATGAATGAATGAATGAATGAATGATTTATTCAATAAGGCCAAGGCCCCATCTGAAGGGGGTCAAATCTATGAGAAGTAAATAACAATAAGAACATCAAAATCAAGATAATCAGTTCACTGAAACAACGTAAAATGTACAAACATGTTCACTCTGCTCGCCCTTATTGAGAAAAGGCTCTGATACGTTGAAATGATTTATATAGATAAATTGCAAAACTTCTTATTGTATTTTCATTTTTTGTTGACAATAGCAATACTAAACGAAAACTAGATGGTCTATAATGAAATTTTGATGGAATAAATTTACTTCTTAGGTCATTTAACACTGGACAGCTAAATACAAAATGAATTTCATCTTCAGTTGCTGAACGACATAAGCGACATATTGCAGTTCCATTTCCGCCATATCGATATCTCTGGGAGTGCACGGCAATGTCAGATACGCCAAACCTAAACTTGGTTAATGCTGCCCTTACAAAGCTACACAAAGACAATGAAATGTATGGTTCAATCAAGTGATTGACTTTAAACAATCTGTACAATGAAAATCTGTCACTCGTCCGAATATGGGACTCCCAATCCTGCCACCTACTATCTATAATACGTTGCTTGAAACAAGCCAAAAAACTATTTGCACACCCGACACCCTGGTTCATCCATACGTAATAAAAACCATAATTACATAAGCAATTACGTACGCTACTTGCCCATGTTTGCTTACCTCTTTGATCAAGTATATACATATTCTTATAAGCCAGAGCAGGTAGTCTGTTATCATTCATTTGAACTACCTTTAACCAGTACCTAATACTTTTCGTGTAAGCGTTTAAGTAAATAGGATATCTTCCAAGTTCTCCGTATATAAAATCATTGGGAGTCTTTTGATCAACATGCAAAAATTTTTTCATAGCAAATAAATGTACCTTTTCAATTTCTTGATTATTATTCAAGCCCCATATCTCAGCTCCATATAGAGCCACTGGTTGAACTTGTGTATCGAATAGTTTAAAAAATATACTTGGGGAGTGGTTTTTAAACTTATACATTAAGGACAAAATGGAAACAACAGATTTTTTCGCTCGACTGACCAAATCTTGGCAAGTAAACCTAAAACTTAGCTTAGTTGAAAATATAATCCCAAATATTTATATGCATTCACCACAGACATCTGACTTCTTCCATATAACCATGTTTCACGTGCCGCTAGATACCCACCTTTACGAAAAACTATGATGTTAGATTTTTCCATGTTCACTTTTAGCTCCAGTCTCTCCGCTGCCGCATATAACTGATTTAACTGATTTTGTAGACCAATCGGAGTTTCAGACAATAACACAATATCATCTGCAAAAAGCATAATAAATATTTCTACTAAATCAAATGTTACTCCATGTTTACCATTTTCATTAATTTGTTGAGCCAAATCATTAATAAAAAATGAAAACAAAACGGGACTACACACATCGCCCTGTTTTACTCCTCTTGTACATTTTATTAGATCACTAACTCTAGCACCACATTTGATTCTAGCTTTGACATCCTGATACATACTTCTATACAACGGTAAAGTTTTCCTTTTATTCCCCTATTTCTAAGTATTGGCCATAAGAGTTTTCTCGAAATCGAATCAAAAGCTTTTTCAAAATCTATAAAAGCTACGTACAATTTTCGATTATTTGCGAACTGCTTTTGTACAGCTGCCAAAAGAGTAAACATATGATCAGTCGTTGAATAACCTTTTTTAAACCCAGCTTGATGCTCACCGGTGATATTATTCATTTCAGCCCAATTTGAAAGTCTACTGTTTATAACTGAACTATAAAGTTTACTTGATATATTACATAAGGAAATTCCCCTATAATTGTTAGTATTGTTGACTTCACCTTTTTTATATAAAGGCATAATCATAAACTCTGACCAGCCCTCTGGATACATTCCTTTGTCAAACAGCGCATTGAACAATTTCACTAAAAAGTCAACAGCACATCCCCCCAAATTCTTAAAGAATTCCCCTATCAAGCCATCGGGCCCAGGAGCTTTTCCATTTTTCAACTTCCTGATTGCTAATAAAATTTCTTCCTTTGTGATAGGTTGGTCCATGTAATTAATGTACACGTCATCTGCAACATTCTGAACTGCTTGAGGCGGGTCATCTTTCTCTAACACTAATTTAAAATGTTGGTGCCATTCCTCAATAGTAATATTATTTCGAGGCTGTGATTTCTTTTTGTATACTGAGCGCAGTGATTTCCAAAACTCTTCTTGATTATTCACAGAATTAAGTATTTTCATAAACTGAAAATCATTATGCAACTTTTGCTTTCTAAGCAATAAATTTTTATACTCTCTCCTCGCTTTACAAAAAGCTACCCCATCTTCTTTATCAGACGTTTTCCTAAATATTCTTAAAAGTCTGCGCGTCTTTAATTTCTCTGCCTTGCATTCTGTATCGTACCAGACATTCTGTCTGTTTGAACTGTTAACACAAATACGCCGTTTCATACAGTCTGCAACATCTTTCACAATATCATTGAACATGTGCAACGCATTGTTTACATTAACATCAATAGACATTGTTGCTGATGAAAGCTTTTCACGAATGTGCTCGGAGTTCATCATGTCACAAAAATGTTCAGCATGATCATCATTCTACACAAATTTTTCTACATATTCCTTTTCATCAAAACTTTCAACTACACCTAATCCAACATCGGACATGTTCATACAGAATTCCAAAGGCATATGGTCGGATTCAATTTTATCTGTGACAAACATACTACAATGCTTAGTTATATAGTCAAACAAATCATACGAAGATACAAAGTAATCATTTACGCTATGACCTGAATCAGAAATGTATGTGAAACGACCGGTCTGGTCGCCATTACATACATAAATAAACCCAGAGTACTACACATGTTCAAAAAAGATTTTCCATAGGTATTCAATACTCTGTCCTCCGAACGTCTATTGACAGTCACTCTATCACTGTTCTTAAAATAAGAGTACATCGTAACTTCATCACTGTACTCAGGGATAATATTCGCTGTTCTGGCATTAAAGTCACCACTCATCAGTAAGGACAACTCTTCTATAGATATAAAATGATCATTAAACAATCTTCTAACTGGCTAATTCCATTTTCAACATCAAATGCGGCATAGTATGGTGAGTGTTCTGGAGGAACGTATGCACAAATATACAGAACATTTTTTGAAAAATTAAATAATGTTTTGTCAAGCACAAACAGTAAAAAATTCGCCGTTACCCACATCGAGTCGCTTCACATTCGCAACAAGGCTATTTTTAATCAAACATATTACCCCCCCTGAACACCTTCCCTTGTGTGACAATTTGACGGCAGGCTGAATGAAAGCCGTGTGCTCAGTGAACACTGTATTGATAAAATCTTCCACGAAAGTTTCTACCAAACAAATAAAATCAAACGAAGATACATATTGTACAAAAACAGAATCTTAAAGCTTAGACATTAAACCGCTGACGTTCCAGTGGAGAAACTTATATTCTCTATGTTTGTTATCATCCGTCACTGAATTTTCCGATTTATTATCAAATTCATCTTCAGTATCTGTCTGCCCATAACTATTTCCCGAAAACCGCACGTCACTCGTGGTCACACACGCACACGTAACACTGTCCATGGTCAACATGTCCGCACGCGCCGCGCGTGGCAGTGAATTCGCTGTAATGGCATGAATTGTCTCATCACTTCCACGTGCCCAGAAGCTACGCTGTCTTGTCACACTCGCTGACACCGGTGACTGTCTTTTTTTGTCTACCTTTCTTACATTGAGTCTATGGGCAGAAAGGCGTCGGTTCTTGATCCAGGGGCGGCCACACCTCTAGGTGAGCTCGATGATGCCGGTCTCCTGCTCGTTAAGGACGAACTTCTTTCCGTCTATCAGCAGGTGGTCATAGATCATCGTTGCCCGTTTCTGCTGGTCCTTGGCCGCCTTAAGGTGAGGAGACAGCTTCTTCCTGATCGTTCTGACCCGCGGAGAAAAGTCCTCGCCGATGAACACATTGCTTCCTCGGAGATTTTTTTTCGCTTTCAAAATGTTCACTCTTTCCTTGTAGAATGTGCATCGAGCAACGATGGGCGAGTTGGATTTTGCACTCAGTCGGTGAACTCTATCAAAACTTACGTCGTCGCTCAATTTTAACTTGTTGGAAATCAAGTCTTTCAGCAAGTGTTCACAATCTTCACTAGTCTCATTGGCCTGTCTGGGTATACCGTGCACAATAATGTTATTCCTCTTAGAACGGTCCTCTCTAACTCCAAATTTTGCACACTGTCTTGAAGTTTCTTGTTTCTTTCTGCCAGCTCATCATTTGACCGCCTAAGAGACGCCACCTCACTTTTCAATGTTTCGACCTCCTCCTTCAGACCGACAAAGAATTCTTTAATTTCGCTCAGGTCCTCTCGAAGGCTATCAAACTTATCGCTCATGGAAGACAGCATGGACAAGGCAGGTTCAAAAACAGTGTCACTATCAACTCTCTGCTGCAAGGACGGCTGTGCACTGTCCCCCTGGCTTCTCTGGCCCTCTCCACACTCAGTCTCCGGCCACCACTAGAACCGGTCAGACATGTCTGCTTGGTGTCCCTCTTGGGAGGTCCGGGGTTTGCCTCGACGTCGCCACACTGCATTAAAAGGTTGCTGAAGAAAATCACAGTGAGGAGCAACCCCACCATGACACCGCCCGCTCGACTTGTCACTTTCAATGTCCGACATCGCATGGCTATCTTTTCTTTGGCACGGCGACCCATAAAATTGATGAAGACTGCCACGAAGGAGCCACATCTTGCTCTGAAACTCAGAGCCACCTCCGGCATGATGCGTTAGCTGCACTCTGTACAAATTTCAAAACTGTACGTAACTGGTAAATTGGGTAATTTTACCATAAACAGGACATACACCGCAACACGTCCGACTCCGTTTAAGTTCCGTGAACTCCCCCCTCAAAGAGAGAGAGAGAGAGAGAGAGTGAGTGTGTGTGTGTAGTGTAGTGTAGTGTAGTGTAGTGTAGTGTAGTGTAGTGTGTATGTATTTGTGCATGTGAGTGTGTGTGTGACACAGAGAAAGAGAGAGAGAGAGAGAGATGGGGAACCGAAGAAGGGTAGGATGGCAGGAGGGAAGTGCAGAGAGCGGAAGAGAGGGGAGGATGTATGTGCAGAGAGGAAAAAAAATCATGTTCAGTGTATATCAGCCTTGTCCAGTAAGACTTCGGCATTCAACTTAAGTTCGAAAGTGAGTAGGATGAAAAAAAGTAGCCAACACCCAGGTAGTGGCAGTGAAAATTCTCGGTTTATTCAACCTTCTTCAATAAAACCAAGGACTGACCAAGGACTGAAGTTCAAAATTGAGGCACAGTGCTTATCATTATCAAGCCGCATAGGCGTATGAGACAATACCTAACCTAACGAGATCGCCGTAAAGCCCACATCATGAGGGAAGGATATCTCACTCAATAGTGTTTATAGCGCA
>CM065725.1:41944305-41946805 GCA_033310375.1 Conus canariensis
GAATGGTTTCTATTCTCATATTATTTGACTTTATTTCCAACATCGAGCCACTTGTTGTCTTTGTTTAGACCGAGGTAAGAGACCTTCTATACTTTTTGCGGCCAGAGATGGTTGGCAATCAGCGATGATAACGTATATCATTGCCAGCTGGGTCCAAAGCCTTTGCTGTTTATTTCGCGTCTTGCCAGCATCCGTCTTTGATCTTATTCTGTCCCTCAAACGAACAATGCCGTTCCAGTCGTATACAGTCTGCATTCCTTTTTCACCTCCGACCTACTACCCGGCAAACAGCTCTGAACATGAAGTCTTTCCTTGGGGTCGTTAAGTGTAAAGGTCTCTGAAATGGGGAATAGATAAAAGTTTTTTGTTCCAAAAATCTTCTGTTCTTCATTTTAGTGAACAGCATACACAACAGATATAGTAACAGAGTTATAATATTACAAATATATTTCACGGATCAAATAATTTCTTTTTTAAACCGCTGTCAATACAAAAGCGAGGGCAGAAAAGGCTCATTCCTACGAACAAAGTATGCAAATATAACAAAGTAAAGTAATTCTAGTAGAAAGAAAAAACAGACAGACAAAGAAATCAGATTGATACAGCAACAACATTAGCATCATCAATTTTACAATGAACATACCGCAATGACATAAACAAGGCAGGGTTTCAGTACGTGATCAATGCCATAGAATATTGGCTCATGAAAATTCCATTCAGCATTGAATTTGAACACGTTACTGTTCATTTGTTTCTGTATTATGCCGGTGAGGAATATATAAAAGTTAAAAGACTGTAAAAATCAGTCTTCAGACTTTCTGAAAAGACTGATGGCTGTTTTTACAGAACTCTTTCGTTTTGCTGTTTCCATCGATAGCATTCGGCACCACGAAACTAGTCGAGCAAACTTCGTGGACCTAAACGTGCAGTTGAGGCGAAAGAGTTTTCCGGTTCAAGTTACCGCCCTTTTTTGTTCGGCCCGACACAATATGTGCCTGCCCTTTGCCCTGCGCGTTAATACGGAGTTGCGAATCGATCTCTACACTGCGCCTCGCAATTTGTGTCCTGTTCGATTCAGCCTTTGATCTAACCATGTCGAAAAATATTTCACCCTATGAGTTTGAGTGGTCGGTGTCGGTGATTTTTTTTTTTTTTTTACAATCTCCGAATGGCGTTGCATGGTCAGTTTCCTTGTGGGAAATGAAGGCAAAGACCTCGAAGCAAAAGGTTCCCACAAAAGCCTGTGTTGCTTCCATAACAGAAAACAGCTCAATGTGGATTTTTACATTCAATGGCGGTCGCAGTTTCGTTTTCTACTTCCGTTGGTGCGTCAAATGGTTCACTTGACAAACTGATGAAGTTGCTCGAGAATTCGCATAGCGGTCAAATCTTTTTTTTTTCTTTATTTAACATGTTCTCTCTATCTCTCTCTATCTTCCCCCTCCCCCCCTTCACCTCCCCACCCCCACCCCCACCCCCCACACCCCCACACCCCTCCCCATCGTTTGTATCGTGAGTGAATTTATCATGAAACCAACTTTTATCTGAAGGTGAACTGGGAATCATGTTGATTAAGCCAGTTAGCGGACTTAACGCGTGCCAAAATTGGCTTGGAACAGATAATGACTACGCCGGGAGTGTCATTGTTTGTTCATGCGGAGTTGTCAGACTCTAATCGCTCATCACTAGTTGCCAGTTTGAGCTAGGTGTCTGAACGATCTGTATTTGGCTGACTTGATTCTGCACAAGCAATGATATCGTATCGTACGCTACTGTGAGGTCTCCGTTCGATTAGAATGTGGTTCTGTCGGTTCGTGACTGTTTTTCTTGGTCTCAAATGAATCCAGATCACGTTACTCATAGCCACGCCCACCGCGTGGGGCCACATCAGGGTTGTCATATCGGTAGAGTCAATCATCGACAGTGTAGTTCAGATATAACAAAAGTAGAAGAAGAAGAAGAAGGGGAAGAAGAAGAAGACGAAGAAAGAGTAAGAACGTTTAGCCGGTTTTAACGTTTTTTCACACACAAAAATATTTCAAACAAATCTTTACTTTATGAAAAATTACTTATGATAAAGTGGGTTTGAGGGGGGGGGGGGGGGGGGGAGCACAAATCAAGGAAATCTCAAACCCTCATCAATTTTACTACCTTGCGTCAGAACCGGGGGAAGGAGGGGGGCGGAGGTAGTAGCTATACCACTTCACCCACCCCCCGTCCTCCTGCTTTGGTTGTAGTGCGCTCTGTCCCGTTTATGTTTCTTACTTATTTACTTTTTCTGTTTGTTTGTTTATGTAGTTACTTGTCCAACATCTGTTCCTTGGAAGTCCTGGTTTGACTGGCTTGCTTCTGTCTCTCATGTGTGTAAGTGATTCGTGTGTGTGTGTGTGTGTGTGTGTGTGTGTGTGTGTGTGTGTGTGTGTGTGTGTGTGTAAGTGTGAGTGAGTGAGTGTGTGTGTGTGTGTGTGTGTGTGTGTGTGTGTGTGTCTTCGGGTGTGTG
>CM065725.1:41951805-41981805 GCA_033310375.1 Conus canariensis
ATCCTTTTCCCTCTTCTCCTGTCCTCTCTTTCTATCCCTCGCTCTGTCTCTGTCTCTCTTTCTCTGGCTCTGTCTCTTTCTCTCTGTTTCTCTCCCTCACTGTCTCTCTCGTCCTCTCTGTCTCCCTCTCTCTCTCTCCCCTCTCTCTCTCTCTCTCTCTCTCTCTCTCTCTCTCGCTCGCTCGCTCGCTCGCTCTCTCTCTTCTCTCTCTCTCTCTCTCTCTCTCTCTCTCCTCTCTCTCTCTCTCTCTCTCTCTCTCTCTCTCTCTCTCTCTCTCTCTTGGAGGGAAAGGCACAGGCGGTGGGAGAGGAAACTCTCAAACTTTAAGAAGTTCGGGGTTTCCTCTTAAGAGGAAACGAACAATAATATACTGGAATCACGATTGGGAAAAACCCATTTTTATACTTCTGATTTTAAGACCTCTTACACCTCCCCTTCCATCCCCTATATAATGCCCTTGCCATTCTGCCCTCTCCAACCCCTCCATCTCTCTGTCACAAGCTTTGAAGCTGCCTGGAGTCATGCATAAAGAATGAAAACAATTGGCGTTACGATCTAGAGGAGGACCTCTGGCAAGATTTACAAGGATCTCTGAGAGTTGCTGAAAAACACAGTAGGGAAATCTCTCTCTCTCTCTCTCTCTCTCTCTCTCTCTCTCTCTCTCTCTCTCTCTCTCTCTCTCTCTCTCTCTCTTCTCATGTTTTAGAGCGCAAAGATTACCTCGAAGACGTATCTCAGGTCAGTCAACTTCACATTGCTCCTTCTGACAACGTTACAATCAGTGACGTTGTGACCTATGGGCAGGAAATGACCTGGTATATGGACAGCCTGCGCTAGACTGCCAGAGAAGTTGTAAAAATGGCTTCCAACAACACTAAAGCTGTCAACAACGGAAATCGTGATGATTGAGGATGGATGAATTGACATGTTTTAACGGTCACATTCGTAATAATATAGGTGTGCGGTGATAGTTTGTAGTATCTTCCGTGTTCTGGTTTCCCCATCGTGGAGTTGTATTCTGACATGTGTTATCTGTGTTTGTTTTTTGACAGATGTGTTATTCACAACCCCCTCACACCGCGTCCTTCCCTTGGGAATGGGATTTGTAAGCTTACCTCAAGAAATCATTCGTTTGCCCGTTTGTTCATTCATTCATTCATGCATTCATTTCTCTCTCTCTCTCTCTCTCTCTCTCTCTCTCTCTCTCTCTCTCTCTCTCTCTTACCTCACAAAACTTTATTACACTTAAAATGAAAGTACTATACAAATACACAAACAGAACAACCCAACACTACACACAGCACATATACACTGACAGAGACAGACAGAAATCAAACATCGTGTGATTAAATTCAAAATATTTTCGGCCGTACATGATCGATCAAGTCTCCATTTGCTATCGTGTTTTAGACCCACCAAGTCAAACAGTGACTGGACAAACACAGGTAATGCATCAGCAACGTGTTTGGAATCAAGAGAGAAAACAGGCTGGCTCAAAAGTCTGTTATCAACCACTCCATCAATCGACATGGAGAAATGGAAACAGAGAAATAAGTGTTTGTCTTTGCGTGTGGGGGAGGGGTATGTGTGAAAGAGAGAAGGGGGAAAAGAGAGAGAGAGAGAGAGAGAGAGAGAGAGAGAGAGTCAACCAGGAATGAGAGGCGGTGGGGGACTAACAGACAAAAACTAAGACAGACAGACAGACAGAGACAGAGAAGAGAGATAACAGGCAGACAGTCCGGCACAGAGAAAGAAGACGAGCAATTTTCATGATTATGAGCCACAGTCGCTGTCACAAATCGAGAGATCTTCAAACATTTAAGGTTAAAGACTAGAGTATCCCGATAATACACGCGATGAGGAAGGAAGAGAATGTCAGTAACCATCCATCTGAATCTGAGTTCGTGCACGTAACTCAAGATATTGAATGAAACTGTTAAAAGGATAGAATAAGAGGCACAGAAAGGGGAGAGCAAAAGTTTTGCACAGAATGGGAGAACACTCACAATTCATCAGTGTTTATCATGCATGAAGGAAACGATGGTAAATAAACTGGTTTCTAACCTTTTGTCCTTTAAGACACCAATCATTTAGTTTGTATTGGTGAAATAGATTATAAACGGTGTGTAGCTGAACCAAAGACTGGGTTGTCAAAACGAGGGCAAAAATTGAAACGAGAAAAAAAGAAGAATTATTACAGGGCCGCCAAACGAAGAAGCAGACAAATTACAAACACGACGCGTTTCGACCTATGGGCTCTTCTTCATAGAGGACAAATACCGTTCAAAGCCATGAAAACAAAGGACGAAGAAGACAGTCACATACTTCTTCGATCTAGGTGCAGAGTTTGGTTTTTGGCCGAACAAGATTCAGATCGAAGAGATAAGCGACTGTCTGTTCGTCCATTGTTTTCATTGTTTTGAATATGATTTGTCCTGCCTTACAAAGATCCAATAGGTCGAAATGCGTTGTTTCGTTTGTACTTTGTTTGAACCTTCATTGGGCGGTCCATTAATTCCGTTTTTGGTAATATCGCGATAGTACGAATACAACCAATAAAAGAGAATACAAGAATACAACCAAATATAGGGAGGGGGGTACAAGAACAAAAACAATACAATCAACCCGACATTCACGGAACAACTGAACATTTTCAAAACAAAAAAGTATGTAGATTATGTTTTATTCATAGTCCATTATAGGGTACTACATGTGCAAGGAAACGAAAGCATTATAAAATAACATAAAGTGTAGCGGAATATGAGATAGCGAACTGAAAATCCTAGAAAAAGGACGGGAGAAAATAACCGTAAGTCACGTGTATGAACAGAGTGATCATGATTTAATATCTCTATCGTAGATCCACATAGATGCTAGATAAGTACTCATGACGAAAACAAATCAACTACGACAACAGAATGACACATGGCCATGATAATGATGATGTTCATGGGTGGGTTATTCAAACTTTGCTTTTCTCCTCTGTGCAGTTTATATGTTGTTGGGCCATGCCATTCGCTGAATTCTGTCAACTTTCTCACGATTGGTGCAAATCAATAGGGCCGTTGACCTGTTGGAGAGGAGCTGGGGGGGGGAGGGAGGGGGGAGCGGAAAACAGCTATTTTCGATCTGACCTGATCCTGTTTCTCCAACTGAAAGCTGTTTGACCAAACAGGCTGCCACCAGAGGCTTGTAGCTGAGCGCCTGTGTGCAGACACTGTCACTGGGTGACCTCACCCACCGCACAGGATATGAATCCATTGACTTTGAGCCAGTCAGAGCAAGGAGCGACCGACGATGAAAAATGGTCTGCTGGCAGGTTTTAATGAACCCGTCATGCCATGCACATTCTTGGCGCGGGTATTCTTGCAGAACCGAAAAATGGAGGGAGCGAGAGGAACTAGGTTTTCTTGTCAAAAAAAAATGGCGCGTTGGTAGATAGATGCACATAAAACCATTCCGCGCTCCATCGATAGACGTAAGAAAGAGTTTCGAATGAACGATCTTGGTCAAACGGTTCGTTTTAAGTCGATGCATGCACGCCTCCAAGATGATTATTTGAATTACATTTCAAGTCAACGCATGCATGCCTCAAGATAATTATTCAAATTACATGTTAAGTCAACGCTTGCCCGCCTCAAGACAAATTATCTAAATTACAGCGTTCAATTGAGAAGGCGGGACTGAGAGTGAATGTATGCAGACACCGTCATTTGAGTGAAATCACCGCACTGCACCGGATATTAACCCACTGAGATCGTGTTGGATAGCAAGAGGAGAAAGAAATGAAAACGGTTGGCAGCTGTTTTAACCAACAGTGATCCTACTTGTGACGTCTGTGACTGCATGTGGCCACATTGGCAGAATGAGGGAGAGCAAAGGGAGTGAATTTCGTACGGGGGAAATAAAGCCCGTGTGCCCCATGTTTCACTTAATTCTCGCTGGAGATAAAAGAGCTGGTGTCGTCAAAATATAAACAATTTACCTTCTTTTAGAAAAAAAAAAAAGCAAACTGGTGGATTTGAATAGTGTATTAGTCAGCATAGATAGATACTACAATATATATACATACATACATACACATATGAATGAATATTTATATATATATATGTACATATGTGTGTGTGTGTGTGTATATATATATATGCGTGTGTGTGTGTGTGTGTGTGTGTGTGTGTGTGTGTTGGAACATCATACTCTCTTGGGGTCCTGAACTGAACATCTTGTGCAAGACACTGTAATAACTATCACAAACGGTACTATATAAGACTTAAAATAACAATCTTGTCATGTTTTGATATTTGTATCTTTTTCAGCAAAGTTTTGCAGACATTCATTTTTTTTCAGGCCAGCATGCAAAGTTAACACTAACCAAGCATGTGTGTATGTGTGTGCGTGTGCGCGTGCGTGTGTGCGTGTGTGTGTGTGCGTGCGTGCATGCGTGTGTGTGTGTGTGTGTGTGTGGCCAAAAGCATTTATCACAATGATCAGCAGAGAAGTTTCTCGCCCACCCTGGTGGACTAAATGAGAGAGAGAGAGAGAGAGAGAGAGAGAGAGGTAGTGATTGCCAAAGCGATCTTATCAAATCTCTCCAAGTTAAAAGCAGTTCAATCTCACAAACGTGCACACACATATTAAAGTGGGTGAAAATGCTGAAACAGTGCATTGTGTGTGATCACCACTCCGCAGAGGACAGCAGTCCAGTCACGCGCTGTCAGTCACAGGTAGGGGTCGGGGTGGGAGTGGGGGTGGGGGGTGGAAGACGGTCGACAGCAACTTTGAATGAAAAGATAATCCTCCATGTAATGTCTGTCACTCTCGGGACGTGGGTATGCTTCCAGAACAGAAACAGGGCGGGCGGGGGGGGGGGGGGGGGGGGGGGCGTGGCACAACGGGAAAGGTTCCCAATATAGAAGAAAACGCTGTTTATTCTGCCTTGATAAAAGGATTTCCACGAAAATCTTTCAGGCTGCATTAGTGAATGTAGCAAAGAGTTTCAATATAGTGATCCAGCTAATGTACGTGTGTTCGCGTTGAATATGTGCTAAGGTGTATTAATGTATGAATTTAAGTATGTTGGCTAACACAGTGGCAGTGCGTATTTCGACTGTAACAAAAAGAATGTTTATGTATGTCATGCATGGAAATACCTACAACATATGTGTGAAATCTCTACGCATTGTTTTCTTTCTGCGCATATGTAAGCTCATATTTACGTGATGAAAAGGTGTGGAGAAAAAAAAAATAACGATCCAGCTAGAACTGATCGGAAGTGGTCTTATTTTTTCAAAAACCGAAGACAGTTGAACCAAGCAGCGTGCAGGCAGACAGGGTGCCCGTGTGCAGACAGTGTAATGTGAGTGACACAACACTAATCCGCAGACGACAAGGCTGTCAGAGGAAAGGGCAAGAATGGAAAATGATCAGCAGCAAAGTAGATGATCTTTCCTCTGCCATCCTTACACTGTAACGTGGACATATCTGCAAAACAGGAAAAGGGGCAATGGAGAGAACATAGGTTTTCTGGTCGTAAGTTGGTAAATAGACATTATGGGACCCATTCCTTCCTCTATTGTTGGACAGAAGCAAGAATCAAATCAGTGATTCAGTTAAACCTGATTCGTATTAAGCCAATGCATATATGGCTCGGGGGGTAATCGTTGTATTAGTAGTTTTACAGACAGAGGAAGGAAAATTAGTGGGGTGGAGAAGCCTAGAGGTGTGTCATTCATTCATTCATCATTATGCCCATCGCTCCCAGTGGAGCATAGGCCATCGACGACCCTTCGCCATCGCACTCTGTTCTGGGCTGTTCTGGTCATTCCAGTCCAGTTGGTCCCTTGTTGTTTCAACTCCGCCTCAGTGTCTCGCCTCCAGCTGTTGCGAGGCCGGCCTCTCTTCCTCTTTCCCTGCGGGCTCCAGGTCAGGGCTTGGCGTGTGGTGCTGGATGCTGGCTTCCTGAGGTGTGTCCGATCCAGCCCCACTTCCTTCGCAGTGGGTTATCAACAATAAATCTGAAGTGGCTCCGTTAGAATTTGTCTCATTATTATCATTTCATAAAGTCATCAGCAGTTTGACCACACAGACGTTCTCGCAAACACTGAAAATTTAGTGCGCTTGTACAGACACCATACTTGGAGCAACCATTCGCAGTATTCTAACCAGAAATAGGAAAAGTTTGTAAACGGTCGACAGCAAGTTCTCATGACAGGCGGTCCCTCTCACAACGGTAGTCACTCTCTGGATATAGGCATATTATTGAAGAGGGGGGAAAGGGATCGAAAGGGAATGAGTTTCATCATTGAAAGAATATTTGTGCCCTGGAAAGGGGTGGGTACGGAGTCATTCCATGTTCCAGATCGAAGACAGGGAAGAGGCGCAGGTTAGTGTAGCTGTCAAAAGAAGACTGTTAGAAGAAAACCAAAAACAGTACATCAGAACTCACAGCATAATTGTGTTCATTCTATTCATGTCAGAGGGAAAAGGTTCAACGTGTCAAATGGCTGTATGGCTATACGTGAATTGCAGCAACAACCAGTACATACATGATACAAAATTATCATCGAAATTGTAATATTCTTGTGTATTAGATTATCTACTCTCTGATGTCTCTCATATCCCTACTGTGACTCCTAAAGAGGAAATCGAAAGGCGATGGGTCTCATGATCAATGAAATCTATGTGTCTAGATGAAGGGACGAGCACAGGGATGGTTTGTGTTCCAGATGGCAATAGAGATAGATGGGGGCCGATGCTAGTTGGCTGGAAAAATACTGCCATGGACATAAAGGGGGGAAGAGGGGTTGTTGGAGAAATGCAATCTGCCTTGCAAAATAAATTTGGGAGTATTGCTTTTACAAGAAAATAAACTTCCTTTTTGGAGGGTGTACATTTTCCCCCTCCTTTTCTTGGTTGATTATTTTTTCCTGAAAACGGTTTTACATGCCTCAGTGGGTCAACGTAGGACACATCAATTCGTTTTCTCCGAACCTGTGTATCGTATGAAAGATATCAAAGCGTCCAGCGAGAGAACTAGATGGCCGCTTTAACGACCTCTTCATGCAAAAGGTGACAGGTGGTAAAACCGGATGGAAGTGATTGATGGCTTTGTTTATACAGGCCTTGCTGGAAATGGTCCAGGTCTGATAATGTGGATGGTAACCAGTCATTTTCAAGTGACAAGTTATGATCTGCATGACCCAGATGCTGTTATACATCAGTATTCAAAGCTGTAATAGCACATGTAAGAAATCTCTACAAGTTTCATGAACATTCTATGTGTAAGGAGTAACAAAAAGTGTATGGTGTTCTCAGAAAAGTTTCTTGAATTCTAAAGAATATCATGATACGTGTCCCCTCATCATCATTGCAGTGAAATGAATCTGATAACCCAAAAAAGGTACGAAGGCAGTAAGGAAGTCTTTCATGTTTCTAAGCAAACGAGTGGTGAAAGGTGGAATCAAATAGAAAGTTACCATTCGTCATCGTAACTTCTTGCTCTCCTGAAAGTGTCTTTGTGACTCAGCATCCTCTTGCGTCACAGGGTCTGTAATATGTGTCTTTGCTTTCCTCAGTCATAACACTGGACAGTTTTCTTTGGGATCTATGAGAACCTTGGAAATGGCTTGCAACCCTTCTGCACTTTATCTCTTCCCTGAGTCCATACAACTTCAGTGCAGGAATATATGGAGCCGTAATGGTTCCAACGAGAATGTCTTGATGGGCTGGCTTGTTGAGAATCTCTCTCTCTCTCTCCTCTCTCTCTCTCTCTCTCTCTCTCTCTCTCTCTCTCTCATTTCACACAATTTTTATGAACCAACGTAAAACGAAAGTACTGTACAAACAACAGAACAGCACTGCCCAACACATCGCAAGACAACGAAAGACAACAAGACAAGACAGTAGATAAACATACATGTACTATTTTACATCTAGTCCTCGCCTTGTACAGGGATTATGCTAATGAACAGAATGAAAACGATGAAATCTTCAGATATAATTATTGAAGCACACAAAAGCAACCAAAAAGGCAAAAACTCCACCACCACCACCACCACCACCACCACACCACCACGAAGAATATGAAATGAAATGTTTGATACGTACATGTATGATATGCAAATGTAAAAGAGAAAGAAAAAAAATGAGATATATGATGGCAAGGAGAGAGAGAGAGAGAGAGAGGAGAGAGAGAGAGAGACAGACAGACAGACAGACAGAGACAGACAGACAGACAGACAGACAGACACAGAGAGAGCGAGAGAGGCAGCAGACAAGGATAGCGTGAGCAGAAGAGAGAACAATGATGAGTGTTGTGAAAATTGAAAAATATGAGACAAGATTACCTACATTTAAGGGGAAAAGAAAAGATAAAAATCGCGCATACATGCAGGAAAATTCAGAGAGAGAGAGAGAGAGAGAGAGAGAGAGAAAACCTGTGCTACTGAATCCAAAGTATTGTCGGCCATACCAGATCATTCGGACTGCCTTTGCTCGTGTGGTTCTTTTGTACCAACGAGTCAAACAATGACTGCCCAAACAGAGACGATGCATCGACAACATGAGTGGAATCAACCAGAAAACAAAAACCTGGGTTAGAGGAACTGGTAGCGGCGAAGGAGAGACGAGGAGGGCAGAGCACACGTGTGCAAGCACCTGTAATTGAACCGATCTCACCCTCTACACAAAACATTCATCCATTGATACCGTTCCTGTCAGAAACAAGGGGTGAGGATGGAAAATGGTTGACTGGCAGATTTTTTTTTTTAAGATAAACAGAGGAACTAATGGTTTGATTCTTTTCAGAGGGGTGGTGGTGGTAGTGGGGGGAGGAGAAGAGAGAGAGAGAACAGAGGGAAAAGTAGAGAGGCAGACAAAGACAGTGGTAAACATACAAGCTGACAAAGACAGGTGTGGACAGAGAGAGCGAGGAAGATATGGGGAGAGAAAAGCGACAGGCTGACCGACAGAGAAACGCAGGGAGGAGGACTGACTCGGAGCAGGGTGGGGGTGGGGGGGGGTAGAAGGAAAGAGATTCTGATGAGTTAGCGCTACCGTCGGTTACATAACCTGACATATGTGCACACATATGATTTTTTTTTTAATCTGAAATATCTGCATTGTGGAAATGAATAAACTGAAGTCAGTAAGTTTCTGACTGAAACTGAATTTCGACATGTCAGTATATGCACGTTGCTTCAGATCAACATTGAAATTGCTGGGGGGGGGGGGGGGGGGAGAAACAAGGTATGAGATATACAGAAGGAGAAGAGTGAACATTCCACAAGGAATAAAGTCTAGTCAAAGAAATTAACTTCTTTGAAGTGCATGAAAAAAAATGAAGGTATGTAATCAGATTGTTTTCAATCTTGTAGTCCAGACGGACATTATCTATCTGATTTCTATTGAAGATAATGTGGATTACCCTCTGGATGTGAACATGCTTTTAGAACAAGAACAGAGGGGGGCTGAAATGGGATAGGTTCACCGATCGAAAAACTGTTTGACCCTTAGTAAAGGAATGTGCATGACGTGTTCCAGGTTCCATTGGCGGAAGAAGGAAAGACTTTCAAATTAATGTCTTTAGCTTAAACTGAGTTACTTTGTCGATCTGAACCTGTCATGTTATGAACGCTAAAAGCAGTTCGGCCCACCAGCCATGCGTGCAGACTGAATGCACGTGTGCAGACACTGTCTTTGAGTGACCTTACCAGCTGTACGGGTGGGTGGAACAAAAAGTGGAAAATGGCTGGCACAAGGTTCTAATAAACAGGTATCTATCCTCCTGATGATGATGATGATGATGATGATGATGATGATGATGATGATGATGATGATAGAGCGACAAGACGCAGAGAGAGAGACAGTCAGAGAGAGAGAAGAGAGAGGGAGAGAGAGAGAAGAGAGAGGAGAGAGACAGAGAGAGAGAAGAGAGAGAGAGAGAGAGAGGCAAACAAAAACAATGGTAAACACGCAAGCTGACAACGAGAGGGGGAGGAGGGGGCAGGGAAAGCCTGTCTATCACTCTCCGAATGTGAGCATGCCTGCAGAACAGGAAAAGGGAGGGAACTTAAACCAGACGCGTTTCCTGATCGAAAAGCTATTTGTTCCTCGGTTAAAAGAACCTGCCTGGAACCATTCCATGCTCCATTGATAGACAGAGGCAGGAGATTCAAATCAATGATCCAGCTAAAACTGATTTGTTGAAAGCCAGCGCTTTAAACTCACGATAACTATTGGCTGATATCAGTGTGTATCATTAAATGGCTGATATCAGTGTGTATCATCAAATGGCTGATATCAGTGTGTAGCATTAAATGGCTGACAGCAGTATGTAGCATTAAATGGCTCATATCAGTGTGTAGCATTAAATGGCTGATATCAGTGTGTATCATTAAATGCTGATATCAGTTTGTAGCATTAAATGGCTGATATCAGTTTGTAGCATTAAATGGCTGACATCTGTATGTAGCATTAAATGGCTGATATCAGTATGTAGCATTAAATGGCTGATGTCAGTATGTAGCGTTAAACGGTTGACATCAGTGTGTAGCATTAAATGGCTGATAGTATGTAAGGATTAAATGGCTGAGATCAGTATGTAGCATGAAATGGCTGATATCAGTATGTAGCATTAAATGGCTGATATCAGTTTGTAGCATGAAATGGCTGATATCATTATGTAGCATTAAATGCCTGATATCAGTTTGTAGCATGAAATAGCTGATATCAGTATGTAGCATTAAATGGCTGATTCAGTATGTAGCATTAAATAGCTGATATCAGTTTGTAGCATGAAATGGCTGATATCATTATGTAGCATGAAATGGCTGACATCATTATGTAGCATGAAATGGCTGACATCAGTATGAAGCATGAAATGGCTGACATCAGTATGTAGCATTACATGGCTGACATCAGTATGTAGCATGAAATGGCTGATATCAGTATGTAGCATTAAATGGCTGAGATCAGTATGTAGCATTAAATGGCTGACATCAGTATGTAGCACTAAATGGCTGACATCTGTATGTAGCACTAATGGCTGGTATCAGTATGTAGCACTAAATGGCTGACATCAGTATGTAGCATTAAATGGCTGGCATCAGTATGTAGCATTAAATGGCTGACATCACTACGTAACATTTAAAACAGATGCACACAGGAAGTAGGGAAGAGAAGTCCTAAAGGTTTGTGGGCAGCTGTCAGTCTTGTCCAGTGCCCTGTTGTCACAAGCAGTTTGAGCCAACAGGCAGACAGACATGCAGACACTGAAAACCAGGCATACTTGCGTATACCCTGTAGATGAAGTTATCTCAACTCGACAGAAGACAAACAGTCCGTTCACGCCCTCTTGGCCAGAAAAAGGAGGAAGCATGGGAAAACGATCAGCAGCAGGCTTTCACGATAGTTGGGCCTCCCTCTAACCATTCACACAGTGTAGATGTGGGGCATGCACATGGATAAGGAAGAGAAGGAATCGAAAGTGGATGAGTTTCATGATCGAAAAACCATTTGTGCCATGAAAATGGACGCGTGTAGAGTTATTCTAGTTCCAAAAATGCAGACACAGAAGAGAAACTGGCAGCTGTGGCTGTCAACAACAACAAAAAGAGGGCCTTTAAAAAGTTAGTGATAATCCACGGCAGGGTTGCGTGCATGCTGTTCTGGTCAGAAGAAGAAAGGTTCAGACGGACAATTTACCTGAAATAATATTGAAATTGTAATGTAATGAGGCTCTGAAGGTGGACATGCCTGCTAAAACCTCTCTCTCTCTCTCTCTCTCTCTCTCTCTCTCTCTCTCTCTCTCTCTCTCTCTCTCTCTCTCTCTCACTCTCTCTCTTCCTCGCAATCATTACATTTGCCAGTTTTTTTTTGTGATTCACAAGAACCTTTGAAACCGTCTATTACTCTTACATTGTTCGGCGTCCTATTCCTGAATTGCCTGTTACTTCTATATCTTTTTGTGTTTCTTTTTTGCTAGTGTCAGCATGACCTCAGTACAGAAATAAACATATAGAACTCTTGTGGACCGAAAGATTTTATTATTTGATGGGTGCTCTTGTTGAGAAATTCTCTCCCCCTCTCTCTGTCTGTCTCTCTGTCTGTCTCTCTGTCTGTCTCTCTCTTTCTCTCTCTTTCTCTCTTTCTCTCTCTCTTTCTCTCTCTCTCTCTTTCTCTCTCTCTCTCTCTCTCTCTCTCTCTCTCTCTCTCTCTCTCTCTCTCTCTCTCTCTCTCTCCTGCAATATTTCTCTTTGTCTTTCTCAATCATTACACTTGCCAGTTTTCTCTGTGATTCACAAGAACCTTCGGAATTGCCTATTACTCTTACAGTCTTCGTCTTTTCCCTCAGTTGCCTGTTATTCCTGTATGTTTTGTTCTTTTTCGCCCAGAGTCAGTATGACTTCAATACCAAAATATGTTGAATTCTTCGTGGATCTAAAGACTGTTATTTGATGGGTGCTCTTGTTGAGGAAAAAGTCTCTCTCGTTTTCTCTCTCTCTCCCTCTCCTCTCTCTCTCTCTCTCTGTCTCTGTCTCTGTCTCTCTCTCCTCTCTCTCTCTCTCTCTCTCTCTCTCTCTCTCTCTCTCTCTCTCTCTCTCTCTGTTTGTTGTGTAATCCCACACAATTTTGTAAACAGACGTAAAATGAAAGTAGCATGCCAGCACATACAACACAACAGTAACACAGCTCATGCCTGAAATACAGAGAGAAAGAGAGAGAGAGAGAGAGAGAGAGAGAGAGAGAGAGAGAGAGAGAGAGAGAGAGAGAGAGAGATCGAACGCTTTGCGACTGAATCCAAACTATTTAGGCCATGCCACGATCGCTCAATCTACTTTTGGCAGAGTGTTTTACCACAAACAGCTCAAAGAGCGACTGGACAAGCAGAGATGATGCATGGGCAACGTGTTGGGAATCAGATGAAAGAGCAGACTGGTTTGAAAACGGCGACACAATCTGGCACCAACCACTCGATCAAACGAAAGGAGAGAAAGGCAAACAGTGAAACTCAAATTTGTTTGTTTGTGAGATGATAAAGAGAGATAGAGGGTCGGGGGAAGCGAGGGAGAAGAGAGAGATGTGGGAGAGAAGGAGATTAGGGGGGGGGGGGGGGAGAAAAAGGGTAGTGGAGAGAGGCAGACAAACGAAGAAAAAGGGAGGTAAACAAACTGACATAGAGGAGGACACAGAGTGACCGAGGGAGGTAAACAGACAGACCTAGGGACACAGAGAAGTGGAAGGGGGAGAGAATTTTAATGAAGAAGAGCTACATAGGTTTACACAGTTTCGAACACTTTCAAATATTTAATAAAAATGAAATATTCATGTTATTCACGTGTTGAGGAACGAAGAGGTCGAAAATTATCAAACCAATACTTAATTCCTACATCAAAACATGCACGTGACACAAGATTATAAATGAGACCGTGAATTTAAAAAAAGATGTCATGATTAGCACGAAACGAGGAGTTTGAAAATTCCGCATAGAATGAAAAACGAATGAGAGAAAATGAATATTTATGGCGTATAGAAAACAGAAAACTCCTTTTTTTTAACTTCTAGATTTTTAGGACAACATTTTTGTTGTTGATTATGAACAAAATGGAATTGACCCAGCGGCGGGATTGTTAGAGAAAGAGAGAGAGAGAGGAGAGAGAGAGAGAAGACAGCAACTTTCGATCTCAGCTGGTCGTATTGCTCAAAGTTAAAAGAGTTTGTCCAAACAGGCGTGCTTGCAGGCACTAGAAACTGAGCGCACGTGCCCACACACTGTAATTTGAGTGGTCTGACCACTGCATAGGCCATTAATCCGCGGACGCCGTGCTGGTCAGAGCGAGGAGCGAGGATGGAAAATGGTTGGCAGGCAGGTTTTAATTAAAGGCCATCCAACCCGTGACGACCCTGCGCACTCTGGATATGGCAGACATACAGAGTCAAAAGAGGAAGTGTCAGAAGGGGATGGGTTTCCTGATCAGAAAACTATTTCTGCCTTGGTAAATGAATAGACATTAAAAACATTCCATGCTCCACTGACAGACGAAGAAAACAATGTCAAATCAAAGATGGCTCTGGCCATTTTAAGCAAAGGTTTGCTTGCATACGTCTCAAGACAACGGAAACTGTAACATTCGTGTTTAGAATCAGAGAGGGTGGGAAGAGAGTGGAAGGGCCAGAGTACATATGAACGATAGCGATTGTCAACCAGAACAGCCCTCTTGTCAAACCGACAGCAGTTTGACCAAACAAGCATGCATGTGGGTACTGAAAACAGAGCCCGCATAGCAACCACGAATTTGATTGGCCTCGTCACTTGGTTCAGGATATTAAAGCAGGATATTAAAGTCTGTGACAGGAAGGAGCGAAGATGGAAAAGGACTGAGAGCAGGTGGTTCTTTCTCTGACGCCTGACATTGTAGAAGTGGGCAGACCTGCAGAACATGAAAAGAGGAAGTCAGAGGAGATGAGTTCCATGACAAGAAAAAGGACCTGCAGCTGTGCCATGGAGGAAAAGCATCGTCTGCAGCCGTTGACTGGTCCCTATGAGAATTGCTAGAGATGAGAGGATTGTTGTCTTCAAAATAAGGACAACTTAAGGTTTTATAAAAGCGCATCGTTTAGAGGAGTACATGTGTGTGTGTGTGTGTGTGTGTGTGTGTGTGTGTGTGTGTGTGTGTGTGTGTGTGTGTGTGTTTGTGTGTGTGTGTGTTCTTGTAGAATGTGTGTGTGTTCTTTGTAGAATGTGTGTGTGTTGTGTGTGGTGTTGTGTGTGTGTGTGGTGTGTGTGTGTGTGTGTGTGTGTGTGTGTGTGTGTGTGTGTGTGTGTCCGCAAATACATTTATCACAAAGACCAACAAGAGATTTTTAGTACACTCTGGAGACAGTAGGGGAGCCAGGGAGAGAGAGGAGGCAGTGATTGCCAAACCACTCCTGCCCCATTTGTTCCAAGTTACAAGTGGTTCAACTTCACAAGCATACACACACGTTCTGAAACAGGTTGAAAGTGCTCAAACACTGCAATCTGTGCGATGGACGCTCCAGGGGACAGCAATCTCTTCACACGTCGTGTCAGTCACAAGAAAGGGGAAGAATGGAAGCTGGTTGGTTGCAGGTTTCGTAATGAACAGATGATCCTTCCCTTGATGTCTTTCACGCTTGGGATGTGCAATGCTTTCAGAAAAAGTAAAGAAGAGATCGAAACGGGATGGGTTCCATGACTAAAACACCGTTTGACCCATGAATGAAATACTGTTCCGCCGGACGAAAGGGACCAACAAATTGCAAGACAGAACACGACGCGTTTCGACCTCTTTGGTCTTCTTCAGGCAAGACAAACAACATTCAGGACAATGAAAACGAAGAACGAGCAATCATTCATCTCCACAAACTGGACGCAAAATGTCCTGAATGTTGTTTATCTTGTCTGAAAATATCAAAGACCTCAAAACGCGTTGTGTTTTGACTAGTAAGGTGTTTGTCTCTTTCATCCGGCAGAAGAGTATTATTTTCCTTTTTAGTATATTTTTTCTATTACATTTGTTTTAATTTCCGCCTGCAGTCACCTCACCTTGAAACTAACACTGTTTCACCCTTGGAGAAAAGGTATGCATCTAGGAATGCCAGGTTCCATAGTCAATGAAGAGTAAAAACTTTGAAATGGATGACCCTGCTAAAACTGATTACATTTCGCTGATCTCCTCCTGTTCACTGATTGATTTCGCTGATCTGGTCCTGTTTATCAAACCTAACAGTAGTTTGACCAAGATGGGCAGGGGACAGGACCATGGAGGGTGGGGGAGGGACTGCATGCACTTGGGCAGACGCCGTAATTTGAATGTCTTGATCTCACCCACTGCACAGAGCATTAATCTGATGACGCTGTGCCCGTCAGAGCAACGACTGCACAGAGCATTAATCTGATGACGCTGTGCCCGTGAGAGCAACCACTGCACAGAGCATTAATCTGATGACGCTGTGCCCGTCAGAGCAATGAGCAAGGGTGGAAAACGGTCGCCTGGCAGATTTTATTAAAAACAAATTGAGAAACTAATAATTTGTTATTTAGGTGGTATGAGGAAAGAGAGAGGGGGATAGACAGACAAGCCGACAGACAGAGAGGGGTGGTAACATTCATGTGTACGAAACAGAGAATGGGAATGGAGTGGAAGGGACTAGAATACGTGTGAGTGATTGTTAATCAGAACTGGCTTTGTTATACAAAAGTGGAAACGGTTTGACCAAAGCAGGCATGCGTGTAGACACTGAAAACAGCCCACTTAACAGTCAGTGGAATTTGAGTGGCCTCACTCACTCTTCACAGGATATGAACCCACGGACATCGTGTCTATTACAGGAAGGAGATAGGATGGGAGACAGGTGGGAGCAGATTTCAATAAACAGATGATCCTTCCTGTGACATCTTACACCATGGATGTGGGTAGAATGAGACGAGGGGAAGTCAGAGGGGATGTGTTCTATGAGAGAAAAACCGGCAGCTTGCCATGGGAGAAAGTTAACATCTGCAGCTGCTGAATGTTCCATATTTTAGTTGTGAGATACGAGAGGGTTGTTATCATGGGAACAAGAACAATTTTAAAAAATGCATCCTAAGCAGGATGCATCAGCATGGCTAAAAATGTATACATTTGTGTGCATCGTGCGCTTGTTTGTGTTTGCGTGTGTGTTGTTGTTACTGTTATTGTGGTGTGTGTGTGTGTGTGTGTGTGTGTGTGTGTGTGTGTGTGTGTGTGTGTGTGTGTGTGTGTGGCGCGCGCGCGCTCAGTATGTGACTAGCCTTTGAGAAAGCAAAAGAGGTGAGCTAAACGGGATGGGTCTTGTGATCGGCAAACTGTTTGAACTTTAGCAAAGGGATATGATTGTAATTGTTTCAGTTTCGACCTAAAATTGATCAATGTTGTCAGGTTGAACTGAAAAATACATAACTGACTTTCAGTCTGTACTGGTCCCATTGGCCATCACGTTAAAAGAGTCTGACTGAACAGGCGTACATGCAGACACTGAAAACTGAGCATGCTTAGTGGAGTTATCAGAGTTGTGTGCAAATAATCCACATTGTGTCGTCTCTCACTCTCTGAATGTGAGTACGGCTCGGTTTGGAAGTGATGGGTCTCACGATGGATAGATTGGTTAGCTAGATTGGTTAGCTAGATATGCCTTGATGAAGGAATGAGGAAAACGTTATTCTATGCTGATGATGAACGGGGGGGGGGGGGGGGGGGGGACTGCAACATCTTATTTCTCAATGAGTGGGACAGGGTTCATAAGAGAAGTATAATCTACCTGCGAAAATGAAACTTTTGATGTTGTTGGTATAGCAAAAAAAAAAATCACTGGTTGGCCCGCTTGCTTGTCAGGTTGTTTACTTTTTATTGGAAATTCTTTTACCGGGAAATTAGGGAAAATGTATACTTGTTCACCAGATCCACATAATTTTCAAACTGGTCATCAAAGAATCCAGAAAGGGAGCTGAATATCCATCTTGACAAATATCTTAATGCAAAAGGGAGACAGGGACTGACGTTGTTTGAAAGAAGTTGATGAAACTGTTGTGTACGTGCGTCGTTGGAAACCTTTATAAGAGTATTTTAGAATCTGTCTGCATTTAATGATACGGATAACCAGTGACTGTCGAATAATAAGTTATGATCTGTACAATGCAGCCACTTTGAAATGTTCTATACACAAGCCATGCAAACAAAGATAAAAGCCTCCTGCAAGCTTTATGGACATTTTATGGAGGGTTTTGCGGGATAAAGGGGGGAATGTAGGATATCTTCAGTGAATGTATGAACCTCTTGAACTGTAGAGGATTTCAGGATACGCGTCTCTCAAGATCATCATAGTGAAAGACATGCTGTCCTACAAAGGTGTGAAGGGAATTCAAACAAACGAATGGCAAAAGGTGTAATTAGATATAAGGTTGCTATTTTGTCTCAGTCACTTCCTTCAGTCATCAGTGTGTGCATGTGACCCGACATCCTTTGGCATCGTTAGGTCTGCGATATCTATCCATGTCTTTCTCTGTCATTACGCTGGACAGTGTTTCTTGTGAGCCATAAAAGCTTTCAGAACTACCAGTAACTTTTATGCACTTTATATTTCCCCTGAGTTTGCATGATTTCAGTGCAGAAATATAGGTAGACGTTATGGATGTAAGGCGGAGTTGATGTGTGCTGCTGTTAAGTCTCTCTCTCTCTCTCTCTCTCTCTCTCTCTCTCTCCTCTCTCTGCTCTTCTCTCTCTCTCTTCTCTCTCTCTCTTCTCTCTCTCTCTCTCTCTCTCTCTCTCTCTCTCTCTCTCTGTAACACACACACACACACACACACACACATACTCGCGCGTGCCCGGCGCGCACGTATACACACTCTCTCTCTCTCTCTCTCTCTCTCTCTCTCTCTCTCTCTCTCTCTCTCTCTCTTAAAAACTATAACTGATTCAAACACATTTCTCCCTGCAGAGGAAAGCTAAGGTATTTTAACAAGCAATCTCTGCTTTTTGTATATCTTCGAGTAAGGATTATATTAATTTAATCTTACTATGACGGTTTTCCGCCTCACTCAGTGTTGTAACATGTTTCTGCTTATCTTCACTAATGGTTTTGAATGGTAACAGCAACCAACACTGTGTTATTGCAAATTTTCGGTTTATTTAAAACCTTCCTCAAGCTAAAACGCAGACGACCTTATCTTCACTAATGGCTTCCAATTACTCGAGTTTTACGTAGAAAATAGTCACTTTGTTGATTTCTTGTAGCTCTAAGGTGAGAAGGAGGTGGGCGGGGAAGCTGCTTACCATGTTTGCCCACATTCTTTCAGTGCTAGGTCTTTATGTCACAGTGTATTTAATTCCCGTGTAACAAGTAACGTTCTCTGGGTTTCCTGCAGCACAGATAATAAAATCTTTACGTAAAAGATCTTCATGGTTCGTGCTCAGTGTTTGCTTCAATGCGTCTGTCACAGACATGCCTTTCTAATTGTTCCAGATCCAGAAAGTATTGTTAGCATCTCTTTCCCAGGTCGGGAATCCTTTTTTGTTCTCTCTCTCTCTCTCTCTCTCTCTCTCTCTCTCTCTCTCTCTCTCTCTCTCTCTCTCTCTCTCTCTCTCTCTCTCTCTCTCTCTCTCTCTCTCTCTCTCTTGGAGGCACACTCCCCTGGCTGTCCATTTTACGTGCTTCAAGTCCATATCCAGATGTATCTTTTTTAGAGAAGTTTAACAGTTTCCTGAGGTGTCGAACAGAGTGCTGGAGTTTCAGAGCAGATTTTATTCACTTTCTCAATACTTGTCAGTGAAGACATTCCTCTCATCCGAAGGGCACATTAGTTTTGTTTTGGTCCAGTCCTCTGAGAAGCGCAGGTGTTTCTGAAAAATTGGGCCAAAACTTCTGGTGGTGAGCGCCACTCGAAACAGCCTTCGCGCTTTCTCCTGTCATGTGGAGTTTGCAGATCTTGCATTGTCTGTGTCTTCTTTGAGTGTGGTTTCAGCACTTCTCTTGAAAGAAGAAGTCTTCAGTTGGAAATTTCCTTTTTTCTTCTTCTTCTTCTTTAGTTCAGCATTTTCTTTCTCCTTGAGCTTGGTTCACATTTCTGGACATTTCTGGAAATGTTTCTAAAGATTTTTGTTTCCATCATGATCAGTTGCTTTTTTGTCGCAAGCTGCCCTTCTCTCTGTCTCTGTCTCTGTCTCTTGTCTCTCTGTCTCTCTCTCTCTCTCTCTCTCTCTCTCTCTCTCTCTCTCATATCTCATATCCTCTCTGTCTGTGTTGTGTTCTGTGTGTCTGTCTGCCTCCCTCTCTCTCTCTCTCTCTCTCTCTCTCTCTCTCTCTCTCTCTCTCTCTCTCTCTCTCATCGACATTCACATACAATAAATCTTCTTTTCTCCAAGTTATGTCTATATGAATCAAGCCTTGCTTATTCCCGAGGTTGGCTACGGAACCAAATCACAGAAATCTATCAAACAGATGAACCAAATGTTAATAAATTCAAGACTAGCTTTTGTATCTGACTGATGAATCTGTCAAATCTAACTTTGCTGTATCCTAAAAATGATTTGATAAAATCTTCTCTGCCATTTCTTTTTTTCCTCTCCTTTCATCCTCTCCCCCCCTCCCCCCCCCCCCCCCCCCCCCCCCTTCATCATTTCCCCTTTCTCTCCATCTCACTTGTACATTATTCGTATGTAGATTCAATTACAATATAAACTTTTGTATTTATAACTTTCTTTCTTGGCTCCGGAGGGCTGGAGGTAAAAAGAGCAGTTATGTTTATTCCATTACCGTCTGTTAATATGATTTATTCGTTCGTTCGTTCTTCCTTTGCTCTTTGTGTTTAATACACGATTGCATTGTCTCGCAAGCTGCCCTCCTCTCTCTCTCTCCTCTCCTCTCTCTCTCTCTCTCTCTCTCTCTCTCTCTGTGAAAAAATGGAACTAAATATTGCAGCCAGCTGCCAGAGTGACGCCTACACTTTCAGAGGCCTGCGCAGGGTCATGTTCACGTGGTCTTTCATCTTTCCAATCTGCTGAATTGCCAGTAGAGCAAATCCGATCGATTCAGCCTGCGTGGGTGTCCCTGAAGGTGACTGAAATATGGGGGCCACTTCAAACTAGACTGGTAGTATCGATTTCCAGGCATGTTTGTCCGGAACATCCTTCAATTTCCAGCTTTCCTTTCTTCCAAGTCTCAAGTGGCCTGATATACGCTTCGCTGTCTTTATTTTCCCAAAAAAACGTTAACAATCATGTGAAATGTCTGCCGTGAGTGTAGTGACCCACGTGACTGAAAGGAAGGGAACACCTTAATATCAGGGAAATAACTGGACACACACACAGACCAGCAGACAGGAAACGGGGCCAGCAGTAACGAGGTGGTGGTCAAAGGTTAAAGGGACAGCAAAGACAGACACGGGGATACAAGAGTTGAAGGAAGAAGAGAATGCCGAGAGAACCCAGAAGGCGGTCCAACGAGGCCAGCAGGAGCGGCGGCCAACTGGAAAGACGCATTCCAAAGAAGGCGTAGCTAGAATGAAACATGGCACATGGCACGTCTTAGGATCTGCTTCCTCCTCACGGCTTTACACAACCTCCCGCCGTCGAGTTCAAAGTGGTAAAATGGCGGGGGGGGGGGGGGATCATATGAGCTCTGTCAGGCCCAACACAGATTCACGCATGTCTTGAGTTCATGTAGCAGCGCTCACCCTGTGAAGGAACACATGGAGATACAATCAAGTGCTTAAGGAGATTACATTTCCTGACAGTTCAGCCTAAGGAAGCACTACGCCACCACAATGTCCAGCAACGACGTTCTACCTGGCTGTAACGTCAAAACCACGGGAGCAGGGGTCTACTGGATATAACGGACAGTTGGGGGTGCACAGCAGACCTTCTCCAAACGGAAAAGCATCCAGAGATCACCATGAAGAGTGGCGTGAGACTAGATATTTTACTCTGCACACGTTCACCAGAGAAAATGATTCTGACTGAACTCACCGTGCCATGTGAAAGTAGATTGGAGCAAGCTCACATATACGAGACAGAATTATTTCAGTCTCGCCAGCACCTTGATGGAACCTGGCTTCCAAGCCAATGTTCTCGCCATAGAAGTCGGAGCAAAGGAGTCTGTGGGTTCATGAGCCCACAATCCCATCAAACAATTCGCGATTTCTGGTTAGAAGCGGCAACTGAAGAGCTCCAGCTGGATCTGATCAAGGTGGAAGAACTGAACTTTATGAGGCTTAAATTCCCCAGCCTTGAACAGGTGTCCGATAGCAATGAAAGACTCTTTGGGATGATGGCCCATCCAAACGTTGCGAGTCCGAATTCAGGCAGCGCCGGGGAAAAAAATCTGGCGGCAGAAGAACGTCCAGGAGTCACGACCTGGATTCGGCCCGGCCTCTTTAGAATGTTAGGAGTTCAGGGCCAAAACACTTGCCTTGGGTGAGAGAAGTGGGGGGAGGGGGTGGGGGCTCTGCAGACATGCTGCCAAGCTAGTCCTAGAGCGTGTTCCTACAATGCTCCATTGTCTTTGGTTCCTAAAGAAACTTTAACAATCATGAGAAGTCTGTTCTTGTCAAGGTGTAGAGCCTCAAGTGACTGACTTGCACAGAGATGGGATCGGCAAGGAGACCAGTGCATCCCAACAGGGTATGCTCCGAGCCATTTCGTCTAAACGCAGAAGTTTGCTGGAGTTAGAGGATTTGTGTGCAGAGAAACATGTCACACATGACGGAACTACCAAGTTTATGCCAACACACGCTGTGCTCCAGACAATAACTTTTAACCAGTACGAAATTCCAAAAAGCAGGTTAAGTAGTAACAATCTGTGATGGAGCATTCAGTGTGTCTTTGATGGAAACAGAATACCTTCACTTGACCGTTTGACGAACGTTGCAGACTCCAAGTGTCAACACGGGCCAGGTTGGAAACCAGTAATCTCTAGCTCGTCATTCATATCGCGGCCAAATCTCGTCGGCTCGGTGTGTGCGGCTATGACACATTTCATTTGACAAGGCACCGCTCTGCAGACTCTCTGATGACGGCATACCTCTTTGGGGAGAGGACCTGTTGCTTGGAAGTCTTGTTCCAATGGCACCGTAGATCAGAGAGCTGGGAAGCACGGTGCAGTGTCAGCGTTGGTGCCCCATGGAGAAAACGAGAAGAGTAGGTATAAATACATGGTAAGATTGGTAGATCTTAGTGTTTCTGTGCTTGCAAGCATGTGTGTGTGTGTGTGTGTGTGTTGTGTGCGCGCGCGCGCGCGCGCGCGCGCGCATGTGCATGTGTGTATATGTGGTCACGCGCGTGTGTATATATGAGCATGTGCGCGTGCGTGTGTGGTGCATATGTGTGTGTGTGTGTGTGTGTGTGTGTGTGTGTGTGTGTGTGTGTGTGTGTGTGTGTGTTTAATAGAAAAAAAAACAGATGATTTCAAAAGGGATTACTCAATCAACTAAGTTTGTGCCTGTAAAGCTATGCTGGACCATGAGTCTGTAGTTTACTCCACACAACATAAAGAGGACAGAGACGTGTTTGACTATAGCTCTATTGGCCTCCGTAAAAAAAAATAAAAAAGCAGCATTGAAATCCCTGCGCACTGGACGCATTGCGCAGCGCTCCTGTAGCGGAAACAGAGACCCTTGATGTCCTCCACTGGGCCGGACATCATAGACTCTGACTGCAAGTTCTTTGTTTGGTTTGTTTGGGGGGGGGGGGGGGGTTGGTTAGCTGGTTGGGGTTTTTTTTGGTTTTGTTTTGTTTTTTTTTTTTTATTTGTTTGTTTGTTTTTTAAAATACCGTCCTGTACTTGAAAAAAAATCTCGTCAGCGCGAGACGTGCTTTGTTAACAATTTTATTTCACAATGTATGGCTCAGCGGACACTCTGAATGCGCTTCCTCTCTCTCTCTCTCTCTCTCTCTCTCTCTCTCTCTCTCTCTCTCTCTCTCTCTCTCTCTCTGGGGGAGGGTGAAGGTCGGTCGTGAAGTTACGTTCCGGTTACATCGTTGATCAAAGAGCTTCTGTTGCGTGTTGTTAACTACAGTGTTCTGAGTGCTGTAAAACAAACTTGTCCGTGCAGAGGGAGAATAACACCCTGATGTGGTGAAGGTTTGAGAGGAGAGAGAGAGAGAGAGAGAGAGAGAGACTTTATACAAGTGTGGGTGCGTGTGTGTGTGTGTGTGTGTGTGCGTGTGTGTGTGTGTGTGTGCGTGTGTGCGTGGTGTGTGTGTGTGTGTGTGTGTGTGTGTGTGTGTGTGTGTGTGTGTGTGTGTGTGTGTGTGATGCACGAAAAACGGGTGGCAGAAGGAGGGGGAGAGGGGAATTCCAAAACAAAGTAAAACAAGCAACGCACCCTGCCTGCGGAAAGGTAGAACCTTCAATAACAAAAATAAAAACACACAGATATTGAACTCGCCACCATTAACTCTGTCCAGCAACCAGTCTGTACGTAGTAGTGAATTACACACAGTTGCTGAATATTTGTCAACTCCTATGATCTGGCGTGGCTGTTGTATTACTCAGTAATTTCCAGTCCATCGTTGGCTTTGATGTCAAATCCCACCCGCGGGAGATGGGTGGTGTTGACGGGGTTATTGGACAGTTCACTGCTCACCAGACGCTCTCGTGACAGCTCAGCTCTCTGGTCTCTAGGGGGTGATGATCTGTGGTTGCGGTGGCATCAAGCGGTGCGTGCGTGCGCCCTTATTTGTGTGTGTTTTTGCGTGTATGTGTTTACACGTATGTGTGTGAGCGTGAGTGCGTGTGTGTGTGTGTGTGTGTGTGGTAGGTGCGTGCGTGTGCGGTGGCGTGTGGCGCTGTGTGTGGTGTGTGTGTGTGTGTGTGTGTGTGTGTGTGTGTGTGTGTGTGGATTACACACATGTGTGTTCATATGTTTGTGTGTGTGTGTATGTATGTGTGTGTGTGTGTGTGTGTGTGTGTGTGTGTGTAAGCGAGAGAGAGGGAGAGAAAGGCGCGCGCGCGCGCGCGCGTGTGTGTGTGTGTGTGTGTGTATGCGCGCGCACGCGCGCGTGTGTGTGTATGTGTGTGTATGAACCCGTGTGTGTGTGTGGAGAGAGAGAGAGGGAGAGAGACAGAGAGACAGAGAGAGAGAGGATGTGTATGTGTGTGAGAGAAAGAGAGAGAGAGAGAGAGGGAATGTATGTGTGTGAGAGAGTGAGAGAGAGAGTGTGTCTGCGTATCTGTCTGTCTATATGTCTGTCTGTCTGTCTGTGTATGTGTGGCAGGGTGAGAAAGAGGGGAAGAGAGAGTGAGAGAGAAAGAGACACAGAGACAGTGTGTGTGTGTGTGTGTGTGTGTGTGTGTGTGTGTGTGTGTGTGTGTGTGTGTGTGTGTGCAATTGGTTATACATATTTGTAGCATTTAATCAAATACAGGTAAATGTGTGATGATAATATTATATCGACGGTACTCTTAATAAACGTAGGAATACTTTTTTCTTTTAATCGAAAGAAAAAACAGCTGTACTGCTATCAAGTAGTTATGTTTGTACCCCAAGCTTCCATCTCATCATTCGCTCCGCAGATAAAACTCGTTGGAATAATAAGATACGAGGTCTTGATGGGTGTTAGGGGTAATGTCACTCATGTCCAGCGCCCTTACTGTCCAGTGCTAGCCTGCACAGGTCAGCTGATTGTCCGATGAAGACGGACTGCGCATGTTACTCTCAGAGTCACTTGGCAGAGTGTGGGTAATATATCTCTGCAGCGCGTGCGGCTTCGTATGTGTTTGCTGGCCTGCAGTGACATTGCAGATGGTGAGGGTGTTTGTGCGTGTGTCGTGGTTGTGTGTGGTGTGGTTGTGGTGTGTGTGTTTTTTTGGTGTGGTTGTGAATGGTTTTATTGGTGTGTCCCGACGCGCGTGTTCTAGTGTGTGAACGTGAGTAGGTGGGGGAGAAAGACAGAAAGAAGAATCTAGACATTATGTTTGTGTGAATGTTGGTTAGTTGTGTAGTGATGTGTAGTGTTACGGAGAGGTTATGTAGCGCGCTGCGTCCCTCGGTTGCGTACCCGAGAAAAGTTCTGTTTACCCTCACCCTTTCCTCTTCCCCCATTTGCTCTTGCACCAGTTGACCCCCTCCCTCACCCCCAACTCCCTCCCCTTCTCCATTTCATTGTCTTCCCTTCCCCTCTCTCTTCCCTTCTCTCCCGTTCCATACCTTGTGTGCCTGGGTCCTCTCTTTCCTCGCATGCTTCCTAAAAAGGGAAAAGGGTGTGTATGTGTCTTTGTTGTTGTTGTTGTTGTTGTTGTTGTTATCCGTGGATAGGCAGTAGGCCACGCGGTTTTACTTTACCCGTTCTTTAATTTTCAACCAGACTAAGGAATGATTTGGAGTAGAGCATGTGTACGTAAGTAGGTAAGAAATGAGTAATACAATAGCCACGCCAGAGCTTAGGATTTGACCATATTCAGCACCTGTCCGTCATTTCTTCGGTTATAATCCTTCCTTCTGCTATCCACTCAGATCTTTAGCTGCAGGTTTTTTCTTTTACCCTTCCTCCTTCGAACTGTCCCTCCCCCCCCCCCCCCATCTCATCCCACGCTTCCCTCTTTTAGCCTCTTTTCCGATCCCTAACTTCGACCCTCACCCCCCCCCCCCCGCCCCCTCTCTCCCTCGTCAGCCTACACTTTCGACACCCCCTAGTCTCCAGCTGGCCTCCTTCTCTCTCTCTCTCTCTCTTTTCACACAATTTTTCTGCACCAATTCTCTCTCTCTCTCTCTCTCTCTCTCTCTCTCTCTCTCCTCTCTCTCTTCTCTCTCTCTCCCATTTCACATAATGTTTCTGAACCAACTTTCTGTCTCTCTCTCTCTTCTCTCTCTCTCTCTCTCTCTCTCTCTCTCTCTCTCTCTCTCTCTGTCTCTCTCTCTCTGTCATTTCACATAATTTTTCTGCACCAATTCTCTCTCTCTCTCTCTCTCTCTCTCTCACTCTCTCTCTCTCTCTCTCTCTCTCTCTCTCTCATTTCACATAATTTTTCTGCACCAATTCTCTCTCTCTCTCTCTCTCTCTCTCTCTCTCTCTCTCTCTCTCTCTCTCTCTCTCTCCTCTCTCTCTCTCTCTCTCTCTCTCTCTCTCTGAAGTGTCCTTGTTACCCTGCCTCCTCTTGCGTCGCAGGGTCTGTAATATCTGTGTCTTGTCTTTTTCAACCATTACACTTACCAGTTTTCCCTGTGATTCACAAGCACTTTTGAAACTGCCTGTTACTCTGCCATTCTGTGGCTTGTCCCTGAGTTGCCTGTTACTCCCATATTTTTTTCTCTCGGTGTCAATGTGACCTCAGTATAAAAACATTTGGAACTCGTTGTGTACATAGTAACTATCATTTGATGCGTGCTCTTACTGCGGAAACTCTCTCTCTCTCTCTCTCTCTCTCTCTCTCTCTCTCTCTCTCTCTCTCTCTCTCTCTCTCCTCTCTCTTCTTCCATCCCAATAACTTCGTCCATTCCCACCCACCCCCTATTGTCACTGATCCCTTCTCAACCCCTACCATTTTCTCCACCTCTCTCTTTCACCTTTATCCCCTACCCTGTTCTTCCTCTCTCTCTCTCTCTCTCCATCTTTTCTTTTTAGTGGTGGTAGTGCGTGTTTTGAAGTGAACACCTACTTTTCAACATCCATTCTTATTACTGTGCGTTTTGTTAAGTATCCAAACGTAATGCTTGAAAATCGTTTGAAATAAACTGAAGTACTGCTCCAACCTGGACGATGTGAGGCTTAGAGTTTTCATCCTACTATTGAAAAAGTTCAATTCCCCAATGTGTGGTAGGAATATCCACATTTATCGCCGTGTACTCTTCGGTTTAAAGTACAGGAAAGCAACTTCTCGAACTTGCATGTACCTGTGGATATGCTACTAAGAGAAAGCTGCTCTTCCGTACTTCACGCAGAAGAGTTCACAGCGGTAAATGTGGATATTGCCATGTATTCTGTACGGAAAGGAGCCAGATTTTATTTTACGACGTCATTGCTGTATGTAACATGTACACTGACTTACCATACTTACACATTGAACAGTCGTGCACTCCAACTACAATCCTATGCTCAATTTTCTACCATTAATTTCTGGTCAATTATTCACGTTTATGTCCATATCCATCTGTGTCTGTTGAGGTTTGTGTGCCTGAGAGCATCCATTCGCAAATGAGTACGCGCGCACGTGTATGTGTGTGTGGCGCGCGCGCGTGCGTGCGTGCTGCGTGCGTGCGTGCGTGGTGTGTGTGTGTTGTGTGTGTGTGTGTGTGTGTGTGTGTGTGTGTGTGTGTGTGTGTGTGTGTGTGTGTGTATGCGTGTGTTTGCGAGTATGCATTCGTGTGTAAGTGTGTGGATCTGTGTGCGTCTTAATGTGATCGTATACGTGTGCGTGTGCGTGTGTGTGTGTGTGTGTGTGTGTGTGTGGGTGTGGGTGTGGGTCTGTGCGAATCATATTCTGTTTTGCGGTACAACCGCTATGCATTTACATGTACAAGGAGACCATTGATCTCCATACACACAAAACAGTCATATTAAGCAGTTTTGAAAATCAGAACAGACAAAATTAAAACCAGCAGTCATGCAGATTGATGTCTGTCTACCGCAAAGACAGAGATATTTGATTTCCTCTTTCTTCTCAATCAGTGTCGTGTTCTCCTACAATCCCATCCTCAATTTTCTGCCTATAAGCTGTCGTTGGACGGACGTGGTGGCGCCGTCTGGAGGGGGAGCTCACTCACGCCGGCTCCGCGACTAAGCAATTATTGTCGTCAGTAGGGGGCTTAGTAGGGGGTGTCCTGCGTTTGGTAGATCACAGCAGGCACCACTGAACACCACAGAAGTGACTCGGCCGCGGTGCAGTGTCTCCTCCGGCGGGTTGCCTCTTGACGACTTGGCATTGACTGCCCCTGTGGATTGCCGGTGCCGGGGCTGTGGCCGTGGACGGGGGTCAGAATGAGCGGTGTGGATGCGATGCCACTGAGGTGGAACAGCAGATGCGACAGAAAAAAATATTCTACCTTGATTTTTAATCAGTCATTCGCTTTGATGTCGATATCCATATGCGCATGAGGTGCGACTACTGATAAATTCATCAGACCATTCACGGCTGAACAGACATTCTGATGACAGCGTCTCATTCTCTGTTTCCTGGGGGAGGGGGAGAAGGTTGGGGGCAATGGCAGATCAAAGAGTTACTGCTGCACATTGTCAGCTCCGGTGTGCATGTATGGGAGGTGGGGGGGGGGGATGAGGTGAGCAGGTTTTCACGCGTGGATGCCTGTTGGCGTCTGTGTACCAGGAGAGCATGTGCTATGCAGACGAGCAAGCGTGCGCGTGCATGCTGTGTGTGTGTGTGTGTGTGTGTGTGTGTGTGTGTGTGTGTGTGTGTGTGTGTGTGTGCATGCGCGTGTGTGTGTTAGTGAGTATGCTTCTGTATGTAAGTGTTTCTTTTCTGTATGCGAGAGAGAGAGATGAACAAAGACAGAGAGAAAATGAGAATTAAAAATTCAAAAAAACATTCAACGCATCGCAACATCCTTTGCTTGTAAGTATCAAAATCTGTATATAATAACACAAGGAAACTGGGAAAGAATACGGAAAGCTATCAGATATTCCATTATCAAAAGGGATGATTTGTCAGCAAAACAGAGTAATTGTAGTTTATTGCACTGAGGCAATAACTTGTCCAATACAAGGAAGCTACTTGTTGGAATAGATTCCAGCAATATTGACTTCCCTATTCCCGCATACACTGTTTCAAATAGCAAGTTTTTTTCATTGGAAGAGTAGAAAAACCAGCAAAGTAAAAACAAAAACATAGTCAAATATAAAAACAACCAACCCAGTAAGAAGTAGCTGCCTTGCAGCACGCCAATGGCAGTGAGGAGAACATGGAGGGGAGGACAGCCAGATTCAAGCCTGTCGCACTGCTGCACATTGCGGGGGAGGAAAGAGATCCCTCATTTCCTTTATAAGCCCAAATTACAAACTGCCAGCCCAGACCCAGTTTTTGGCCAGTGATTTCCTGTCTGTCATCGGCTTTGATGTCAACATTCGTCCTCGTGGAACGTGCAACGTTGAAGGTGTTTATTGCACAATGCACAGCTCAGCAGACGCTCTGATGACAGCTCCTATTTCCTCCCTGCTCTCTGGCAGCATTAACCTGAGGCTGGGGGAGTAGAGTTCCAATTATAGCGTAGATCAGAGAATGTTTTGCTTCTGCAAACTGCTAGCTCTGGTATCCGGAGTGTTGTTACGAAATGAATAGGTGTGAGAAAAATGGGATGAGTGAGCCAGCACTGATTTATTCGTCTGCGTACGTGCCGGTTGGAAGGGTAAAGGAGAGGGGGGAAGCATATGGGGGGGGGGGGGGGCGGGGAGTGAGAGATGCAGACAGACAGACTGGGAGAGAGAGAGAGGGGGGGGGGGCAGGGAAGTGAACGGAAATAGTCCAGTGGGATACAGGAAGCAGGGAAAAGCTTTCAAATCTATGAATCCAGAGTCT
>CM065725.1:41989305-42114305 GCA_033310375.1 Conus canariensis
AATGGCAAAGCTAAACAAGATCTGGAAGAGCAGGGAGATCAGCTTTCCTACGAAGATGAAGCTGTACAAATCCCTGGTGCTGTCCATCCTGCTGTATGGCTGCGAAAGCTGGACCATGACAGCAGAGACCACCAAGAGAATCCAGACGTTTGAAACTAAATGCTTCAGGCGCTTGCTCGGGATCCCTTGGCAAGACCGGAAGACGAACGACCTTGTGAGGAGCCAAATAATATCACTTGCAGGCCCCCAAGAACCCCTCTTGGCAATAGTCAAGAAGAGGAAGCTGTCGTGGTTCGGGCATGTCATACGCCACAACTCACTGCCCCAAACAGTCCTCCAGGGCACGCTGGAAGGCGGCAGACGAAGGGGACGACAAGCCAAATGCTGGATGGACAACATCAAAGAATGGACCAGGATGGATGGCCCCACGCTGATGCGACAGGCCGAGGACAGGGCCGGATGGCGGCGCCTGGCTTCGAGAGTGTCTCTCATCTCTCCTCTACGCCCATCATGGGCAAGAGAATGATGATGATGATGATGATGCTTTAAACAGTGTGAAAGACTGCAGTTTTCTCCCTTCCTGCTCTCTCTCTCTCTCTCTCTCTCTCTCTCTCTCTCTCTCTCTCTCTCTCTCTCTGTCTCTCTCTCTCTCTCTGTCTCTGTCTCTCTCTCTCTCTCTCTCTCTCTCTCTCTCTCTCTGTTGTCTGTCTCTGTCTTTCTGTCTCTCCCTCCCCCTCCCCCCCCCCTCTCTCTCTTCTCTCTCTCTCTCTCTCTCTCTCTTCTCTCTCTCTCTCTTCCAATATTCCCTCAGTTGAAAGATCAAAGAGCACGAGGGGTAGTTTATAGAAATTGTCCCTCGATAATTCAGCGTTTATCGAAGACGCAGTGGAACCAATGATGAGTTATGTGTTTTCCTGTCTCGTAACACAGGCGACACGCTAAACGACAACGAGGCGACAGGAAGTTAAACCGCCATTGATAATCACCGGGAGCTCAGTCGGAAGTTATTTCTGGAGAGTAGTTCATGGACAAGAAGCACGCTTTACGTGACAGAGCTGCTTTTGATGTCGCAAAAGGTTAAACAATTAGCGTGCAAGGCTGGAGAGAGGTGTTATATCACATGAAGCCGGTCTCCAGCAATTATGAAAATAGCAACCAGTACAAAACAGGTTGTCCTTCGTCTGTTAAACTGCCCTCGGAATTTTTTTGTTTATCTGATTAAGATTTTCTCCCTTTAGTGGAGAAAATGCCATACCACAGAGAACATTTCTGTTGGCTGCCATGACGAACTAACATATTCAAGCAAGGTTCAACTGACGGGTCTAGTCCAGTTATGGAAAGTCAGTGCTAAACAGGCGTAATCCATAGTTTGACTCACTAGACAGAATTCGATGGTCCTCATTCTTTGTTAACATTCTAACGCCCTCTTCTTCTTCATCACCACCTTATATATATATATATATATATATATATATATAGAGAGAGAGAGAGAGAGAGAGAGAGAGAGAGAGAGAGAGAGAGAATTTTTTTTGTCTCTTTGCCCTGTCAGTAGTCTATTTTTCCGCCATTCATTCTGACTTGTTCGTCGAGAGCCACATCCGAGACTCCTTTTTTCGGCCTCAGTGCCAGCCCCTTAAACTGTGTTGAGTGAGTTCTTGAATTTAGAGTCTGTTCACACTTGGTGATATTAGACTTTAAAACAAAGAATAAGGAGAAGGGGAGCGTTTATTTTTAAAAAAATCTATTAATTTGATGCATTGAAAGCGCTTTTTTTATCAGCACAATTTCTGGTTTGTGGGATATAGTTTTGATAGAATCACGTACAGTCACATCCACGTTCGATTCTTTATATAATGAAGTTAATATCGAACAATGAAAAAGAATATGGTCCTCTGATATGAGGCTTGAACAATCGCGTGCTACAGGTTGGGAAAGTTTGGTTTTCCACGAATTCAATCGAAGTTTGTATATTAAAGATGACAAATATCCTGGACATAATAAGATTTTATACTTCTCTGGAAGGTGTTCACTGTTCACGCATTCTTTTCAACTGTGTTCTGTGGCCATAAAGCTACCTGTGGACAGTCAAGCCACTGACGCGATGTTGGGTGGTGTCTGTTCTTGCTCAATATACTCAAGACTCTGCCCATCAAGCAACGTATATGACAGCCGTAACTGCTTCGTCGTATGCTGGGATCTGGAGAGAGACACCCAACCCAATCCCCACCCACACCCTTCCTTTTTCAGTTTCTGTCATCGCTCGTTACCCCCTTTTTTTCCGAGAGTGTAAATCGCCACAACGTTTCTTCCGAGACTGTTCAGGGTTGTCTCCCATGACGGAAAACTTTGACAGAATGCATTCACCTCCAGGACTGTGGTGACTTGACAGACCGTACCACAGGTCTTGCCATGGAACTGGTGACCTGACAGAACTTGTGGCTTGACGGAACTTAGTATGATTACTGCCGTGATATGGTGACTTGACAGCACTCAGTATGATTATTGTCATGGGTATGGTGATTTGACAGCACTTAGAATGATTATTGTCATGGGTATGGTGACTTGACATCACTTAGAATGATTATTACCATGGGTATGGTGACTTTACAGCGCTAAGTATGATTGTATGATCGCCCTAGCTGTGAAGGGGAAATCGAAAGTGTGATGATGATGATGTTGTTGATGATGATGATGATGATAAAGGCGCCCCACTCAGTTAATCTGAAAGTCCATGACAGGGCTCATATCCCGGTGTCAGTTAGGCGAGTGAGACACAAACTCCTCAAGCGTTCAGAGCGGAGAACTTAACATAAAATGAAACATCCGCGAACGGCACCCGAAATGCGGGATGACACGATTCTATATGGTTGGGGTCTTCTTGATGGGAGCCCACAGCACACTCGCCTCTGTGTACAATTCATCGGGGGTGGAAAAATACCGCAACGAGGTTAAGGTTTATGAGAGTGTTTGAACCTACGATTTGTGATTTTGTTACCAGTCTTGATGCTAACCATTGGGCTGCGGTCAGTGGGAACAGTATCAAAAGGTGTACGTACATATTGACTGCTGTGAATTACGGCAATGCTTGAGATGAACGTCCTTTAAAATATAGGTCCATGCTAACTAATGTTATTCTTGCTTACTCACTTTGACGAAAGAAGTAAGCATGATACGTTTTAACTCACAGTGCTAACATTTTATGTTCGTACCTAGATCCAGTGCTGCTTAGAATGTTAATAGAAACCGGCTTCTTACAGACTGATCGATAAGATGCTCATGACGGCACGAACAGGTTGGTTATGTATTGCAAGTTAATTTTCATAATCACTTGCGCGTAACCTTTGATGCAATCCTATAAAAATAAAAAATAAAAAAGCCCATCTATTATAATGTCACTTGTCAGCTAATGTGGAAGATCTAAGATCCTAATGGGAAAATGAGCCATATTCATTTAAACTTTCTGCGTCATTTATCTGTCCCTGCGTGGGAGTATAAAAGCAAGACACGCGACTGTTAAACCAAATTCACTGAACAGAATAAGGCCAATTTAGTGCTGATTTGTTTCCTGTCTTCCATGTGCTCGGTGGCATTACAGCACACGGAAGTCCCAGACTCCCAGACGTATCTTGTCTTGTACTGTCGCCATTTCCGGAGCCAGCCATTGGGACTTGCAGTCTGGGGCAGGGAAGCTGTTTCACTGCGTTCAGAATTGGCCATATACGCTGCGCCATTTGAACCAAGCCTAAGCCAAAGTGGGTCGCGGATTTGAAAAAAAAAAAAGACTGAATAAATACACCGAGAATGTTTTCAAATGAACGTGAAATGCATCAGGAATGTTTTCAGGTAAACGTGAAATCGTAAAAAAAAAAATGTTGACACATGGAACTCATGAACCAGACTTGGTGAATGCCCTACCTAGACTGTGGGTTTCAAAGCGGGGTAACTGCGGGCGAAAATGGAAACAGACGCAAAAACAGAAGAGCGGGGCAGCGAAACAAAGGAGCAAACAAATGACAAAACCAACACCATGGCTTCGACCAGCTGGCTCCTCTTCAGGCAGGACAAATAACATTCAGAACTATAGCAACAAAGGACGAGCAGTCATGTGTCTCTTCGCTCCGGGTGTAAAATTTGATCTTGGATGAACAGCACCCAGACCGAAGAGGCAAGTAGCTGTTCGTCCTTTGTTGTTGTTGTTGTTGTTGTTGTTTTATTGTTCTGAGAGCTAATTTTGTCCTGCCTGAACAAGACCCAACAGGTCAAAGCGCGTTGTGTGCTTTGTAGTTTTGTTTCTTCCTCCGCTTGGCGGCCCAGTCATTCTGTTCTCGCTCTTGACCTACACTGTCATCACTCAGCACGCCAGTCAGGCCTTGAGGGAATCGACAAGGAGGTCGTTACCAACGTCAGACCGGCACCAGTCCCCCCCCACACCCCCCCCCCCCCCCCCCACACACACACACACCTCCCCTCCAATTCCCCCTCCCCCACCCCTACTGCCACCCCCATCTTTTTCCATCCCACCTCTTTCACCAGGAGAGACATTTCACCTTTATCCTATCGACCAAAGACTTCAAAATATCTCTTCGCCGCATCTCGTCAAACCGACGGGTCGGGCGCAGAGGGTCCCAAAGGTTTGGTTCACAACTGTCAACGTTTTTTGTCACGTCCCTACGCCCTGTACCCTCTTCCTTTACCCGTCTACTACCCCCCCCCCCTCCCCCACCCCACCCCACCCGTCTCCGTTTCACGTGACTCACACTCCCACCTATTTCCCTGGGCGTTTCAGCTGAGCCAGGCCTGTCTGTTCCAGGCACGGCATTGACAGGCTGATCAATACTTGTGTTGTCGCAATGCGATGATTCATATCCACGTCAGTTTAAGCTGCGCACGTGCACCACGATTCCTCGACTCCACCACTGTCCTTTTCCGTTGCCTTGTTTATCCAGATGTACATCGGAAATCCAAACATATATGCGTGCAGAATGTCTTTTTTTTAATAAGCTCAGTGCCGCATATGGGGCCGCTCTCTCCCTAAGGAGAGTATCCCCAAATTTCTGCGAACAGAAATCTGTTTTAGAGATGACGTTATGCTAGGCTTTCGCAGGAGATGATAAACAGAGATTCCGTGTGCATCAGGCTCAAAACAGATGTCAGAGAATGCACAGCTATAAGTTAGTAGTCCCTGGCAAACATTCTATAGTGAATGTGTAGGGGAACATCCAGTATGAAATGGCATTATCTGTTAAAACTTCAAATACAACCGATCGCAGACCGAGATTTTAGGTGGGCGTAATAGGATAATAGGATACTGCTTGATGTATACATCCGGACGGACAATAACATCTGGAAAGGGCTTGATCCCATTTTGTAAATAATATGTGAAGAAATATATTGAATTCTCAACAAAAAAGTATATGCTTGCTGGACTTTTGCACTAAACTCATCTTTTATTTAAAATGATTGATTTTAGGACTAGAGGAGGGTTCATTTAAATTAAGTTCTCAAATGTAGTTCGAAAACTGGCATTTGACTTCACTTTCATTGTGTTTCCTACATGTGAGTGTGTGTGTGTGTGGGGGGGGGGGGGGGGTCCTTGAAAATTGCTCATTTCTATGTTTGAGATCCTCTGTGATCAAATGGAGGTGAAAGAATTATTAATGCACAACACTGTGATAACTGCAGGTTTTTATTGTTGTTGTTGTTTTCTGTGTTGTTGTTGTTGTCGTTTTGTTGCTAACATTTTAAATTGCCTCCATCACGGCCGTTAGGCTTTCACCCGCGTGTGTGAAAGATTTGTAAGCATCTTAATGTTTTTGTTTTCGTTTTGATTTTGTTGTTGTTGTTTTTGTCGAAAATCGATCTGAGGAAATTATTCTTAAAACAACTGTGCAGAACGTGGACCTTGACAAGATGACATCTCGCTACGCCCCTCGCGGTCCGCGGTGCTATAAGCAATATAGTTTGATTTGCTTTTGACCGGCATCTGTTGATTGGTCAGACTGTCTGTCATTCAGAGAACGCGAGAACTATTAAAACGATTTCAATGAAACTAGGTGGAAAGATGGACCATGCCCCGAAGACGAACATACCAAACATTGCTGCGAATCCGTTGTGCCAAACTGGATTTAACAGTGCATCCAGAAGTCGTTAAACCTTGGTGGAGGTCTTCGCTCCCCCAAGGGCCTTTCTGTGTTTACTCTGACAACAAAAAAGTCCTGAAGGAATCATGACCATAGAAACTGGATTTAACAGTGCATCCAGAAGTCGTTAAACCTTGGTGGAGGTCTTCGCTCCCCCAAGGGCCTTTCTGTGTTTACTCTGACAACAAAAAAGTCCTGAAGGAATCATGACCATAGAAACTGGATTTAACAGTGCATCCAGAAGTCGTTAAACCTTGGTGGAGGTCTTCGCTGCCCCAAGGACCTTTCTATGTTTACTCTGACAACAAAAAAAGTCCTGAAGGAATCATGACCATGAACAATTCAAACTGGATCATCCAGTGACAAAAAAGAGACTGGAGGAACCTCTAAATGCTGAAGAAATAAAATCTAAAGGGGAAAATCTGAAGCAAGCAGGCCGAATTTTATTTCATCGTTCTACGAGTCCCGTATCAATACATTGATCTGCTTTTGTGCTTATGATTTTTTTCATTGCACGCTTTGAAGTGAGTGGACATAACAGAGAATATTGAGGGTGAGAGGGTGGAGGGCGGGAAAAGAGACGTGAAGGATCACAAAGGGTGGGAAAGAGTTTGTAGAAGTTCCATTTTTGTTTATGTGATCAAGTAGGTGCGCATTTATATGAAAGGAGTCCATCGTTTTATGAATCCCGTTCGAATATGCGTATGTAAGTTTGTGTGTTTTTATGGCATTAATGTGAGTGTCACTTTACGAGTCGATGAGAGAGAGAATAGGAGCAAGTGTGTGTGTGTGTGTCGGGGGGGGGGGGGGGGGGAGGTGGAGGAAAAGGGACATATGGGACGTGAGAAGGAGAAGTGGGGAGGGGGGGGTGGTCATTGGCGAGATTGGAAAGGCAGGGTGTGTCACTCTGCAAGTATTGCAGTTTCTGCGTTCGAAGATACTTTTTTCTGTCTGTATGCGTCACCTTTACTATTATCAAGTATCCACAAAATTGTGGTTAGAGCTCGTCTCAGCACACACAGTTGATCAAATAGAAATATCCTTGCCGGAATGGAATATCATTTACCTTTTTTTTCCTAAGAAAGGGAGCGGTTGAGCGTTGAAGGTAATTACTTCATTTTGAATGACGTTGAATCGCTCTGATTTGCAGTTCGTTTTCATTCGATTTTGAGTAACCTTCATAATTCTCATAACATCCTTTCCAACCTGAGATTTTCGGTAAATTAGTTATCACATCAGATACATAGGTCAGGCTTTAATTTAAAAAAATTGTATTGTTGTGAAGACTCAGTTTCACCTGTGGTAAGAAGTCGTTCAGATATTATGATGTTGTTTGTTCGTTTGACTCCCACATGCCTTGCTATCCCGCCCACCCCAAATCCTCTCTCCACCTGACCCCCTGGTCATTAACCCCTCTTCCCGCCTCTCTCTTCTTTTGGCATATTTTCCCATACTTCTCGTGATTCATCTACTTCCCGAGTTGTTAATCTCACTGAGTTTTAAACACGAGCAGTAGCGCGACCAGGATACACCTGACCAGGGAAAAATTGATTTCAAACGCGCATAGTGAAGTTCACACGAGTATCTGTTTGGACTTGGTATGAAGAAATCGCAATTTTAAAACGCCGGGTGAACGGCTAAAATGAATGTCCCCCAAGTAAAACCATGGTACAATCGTCCAAGTGTGAGTTTTTACATATGAAGGATTCATAGGCTATGTACCTACATAAACTATGTGCTTTTCTCTCGGGTAGATCGAAAGTTCTTTCCAACCTAAGTTTGCAGTCACCCAGGTGGAATTCGTGGTGACTTTTTTTGTTCAGTATTGTTAGTTGGGTAATATATCCCCATGAACAAGCTGTTATCTAAAATTCGAGACAGATGAAACAGCGGTGTTTCCTTCCTTGAATTTGAGAGAGAGATGAGTGTGTATGTCTGTCTGTCTGTCTGTTGTGTGTGTGTGTGTGTGTGTGTGTGCGCGCGCGCGCGCGCGCGCGCGCGAAACATATCTATCTGTCAATCGAGAGAGAGAGAGAGACAGACACAGAGAGAGAGAGAGGTTTCATTAGTGAGAGTTCAATGTGTGCAGACCAATCCATATACTCTACTCCACATCTGCTGGGCCGTGAGTCAGTACGCAGGATTTACAGCTAGATAAATAGATTCGTGACTAACTAAGCAAGAACAAGAAGAGCATCTTGTGAACAAGATTTAAAAGATCCTTGTCCTGCATATTAAACCCTCGTGCAACATAAATATCATACGTTCAAATAAACAAACATATTTCTCATACATGCATATACACATACAAGCAAACAGACGTAAGCTATCTACACACGAACATTGAAAAAAATAAATCAAGAAAAATAAGAGGACGTAAACATTAATCTTCTCCCTTGGGGGATTGGGGAAAAGGGGGGCAGGGAGGGGTTAGGGGATGGGGTCACCATCTACCCAATGATAAATTTCTGAGAATCTTTCCAGCCAGTCGCAAGAAAGTTGACAGAATTCGGTGAACCACGACACCCAGCAGTCTCTGTTCATATTCAGGAAGAAAAAGAGACAGATATGAAAAACAAAAGTTCACTAGTCTTGTTTCACACGTCACCCGACAGTCTGCATCCGTATGTATGAATGAAAGGAGAGAGAGAGAGAGAGAGAGAGAGAGAGAGAGAGAGAGAGAGAGAGAGAGAGAGAGAGGGGAGATAATGATGATGATGAAAAACAAAGTTCACACAATACTGTTTCTAGCAGCTTCTTTCAGTTCAAAACGTCACTTCGTTTTCAATACAAACAAGACAAATAAATGTTACCAAAGTTAAAAGAGGAAATGCTTTCTAATCACATTCAGCCAACATTTCATCCACGCGCCAGATACGGTGCCGTCTTCTGATTGTCAGGTGAAGCCTTCAGTAGTAGTGGTAGTACCAGTAATATGTTTTCATTATTGTTATAATTACTGCTGTTGTTATTGTTGTTTTCGTCATCATCATCATCATCATCATTAGCATTTTTGTTGTTGTTGTTGTTGTTGTTCTTCTTCTTCTTCTTCTTCTTCTTCTTCTTTCTTATATTGTTACTGCTGTTGTTGCCATTATGATTATTATCATTATCATATTATTATCATTGTTGTTGTTGTTGTCGTCGTCGTCGTTGTTGTTGTCTTCTTATTATTATTATCATTATTATTATCATCATTATCATTATTATTGTTTCGAGTATGTATATATCGCCTGTTCTCCATTTGAGATCAAGCCCACGCCGTCCTTTGTACAACGGGCTGCCTACCTGGGTAAAGCTGACTGAAGAGCTGCCTGCTGACATTACGTTCAGTCGTTTCCCGCATCCTTCAGTCTGTCAGGTCACTCCGTTATTTCATTCATACCTTCATATGTTAGGTGCATGCTGTGTCTGTACGTGTGATCCATACCAACGGCCAAAGTGACTTTCTCTTCCAAAAGCTGGTGATGGAATTTTACGTGTGTGCAATTATGGTATGTGTGCGTTCACACGCAGAACCTGCTTTATAGTCTCATTCGAATAGATAATAATAATAATGATGATAATAATAATAATCACAATAATGATAATAATATGAAGCTGAATCGCTCGAAAGTGTCATTCTCACGAACACAACACGCAAAGGATATTACATAAAACGGTCTTGGACGCTAATCTCACAGAGGGGTTTTTTCGGGGAGGGGGGGGGGGAGGACAGGGAAGAGAGTGGTGGGGGAGCGTAAGAGGACGGCGCACAGAAGAGTCCGAATCTTCAGTTACTCCCCACCCCGCCCACCGTTAAGCGGAAGGCTGTTTCCCATCCATCCTGAGTTTTCAGCCAATACATACGGGTCCTCGATTCATGCCGCACGTGAAAATGGTGTTTTAAATGCCGCTCACCAAATTTCGTGTTCGGAGTTGGCTCAGCTGACAAGTGATACGGCCACAGTGGGTCGATGAGACAGTAATGATGCGCCACTTGAGCTGTGCGGGTTGCAAACGGAAGTTTTGCAGAAGATTGTTGTTCACGAAGTGCTGGAGACATTGCTTCGTGAAACAATAGACAAGAAAAGGTCTTCGTTTCCATTATGAACACAGCGAAAAAGACATGCCGGGCAACGAAGAGGGCAGAACGAAAATGTGAATTATTGTAACGGTAAGCGCTCTCTCTCTCTCTCTCTCTCTCTCTCTCTCTCACACACACACACAACACACACACACACACACACACAGCGGAGAAGGCAGAACGAAAGTTATTTACATTAACGGCGAGTCTCTCTCTCTCTCTCTCTCTCTCTCTCTCTCTCTCTCTCTCTCTCGCGCGCGCGCGCGCCGGCATTCCGCCAGTTATATTTTCGCTCCACCCCGTCCCCCACTCGCCATCTCCGCTCCCTCCCTTTCCCGTTTTCCAGGGGAGTTTCTTTCCGTCAAAGATTTAAAGAATGAGTGTAGTGACGTAACAGCAGTATCCACATTTACCCCCGTACTCTTCTGTGTGAAGTACAGAAAGGCAACTGTCTTTAGAGAAGCACACCCACGGATGCGTACCAGTTTCACAAAGTTGCTTCTCCGTGCAAAGAGTACACGGGGGAAGTGTGGACATTGCAACGGTCATATCTTAACTTGTAAACAATAGGTCAAGCTGTTTTGAGCTGCGTTAGACAGAAAGACTCCCATTTTTCATTCATAGTATATACCACAGCTCGAGAGCCTGTATCCGTATTGTTTTTGACTTTAGTCCAAAGAATGTTTTTAGTCGACAAGAAACGGAGAGAACCAGAACTGAGAACTGGCAGAAAGGGACAGGTAGGAGAGCGAAACAACGGGTCTTTTTTTTGTATTAGGTTAGATCAGTTTGAAGCATAACGAAGCTGCAGTCACAATTCATGTTATGCTACCTGTGATACAGCGAGCATACTGGGCATTAAAAAAACACTTTTTCTCATCCCTCTCATCAGTAACTTAAACCAACGGATATCGTAGACACGCACTAGAAGAAAAAAGAAAATTGACACAGTATATCCCCTTTTGCTTCCCTTATTCAAATCGTTTGTAACTAACGGTTTCCTCCGTCAAATATCAGCGTCGAATTAGTTTAAAAGTGTCAACCTGAGTGTTTATTTGGCAGTTGAAGAACGTAGATCGTTAGGTAGTTAGATTCACTTTGAACTTTAACGGAAAGAAAACAAGGGAAATAAATCATGTTCGAAAACGAGTAAGTGCCCCTTTTTACCAGTGTTTGCCCAGTCTGCAGAGGACCGTTTCATGGTGCAACACATAAAACAGACTGGTACAAGCGTTCGTTCTTTTTTTTTTCCTTCTTTGTTATTCTTTCTTCATGACATGTAGTCTGTGGGAAACTTACAAACCTCCGGCCTATCGCATTCAACAAAAAAAGAGGGAAAATGATGAAATAGCTTTCAGAGGGTATGTGCACAAGTAGAAGTGAGTGATGGTCGGGGATAGTGATTGCTGGGCGTCAGCCGTGAGAAGCACTGCTCAAGCTAGATGTACTGGCCCTTGGTGCCTGAAAAAGGCCAAGTTCAGTATACTGGAAATAAAAGTCGCAGAAATAGTCGGATCTTCTTCCTTGAAGCAATCACCATCATCGTTTTGAGGGTTCTCATACTGAATATCTTTGGGGAGAGTCAAAGGAAATGCTGGGGGAAGGGGGGAGGGCGAACCCTTTCGAGGGGGTGGGAAGACATTGATGTAGAAGTGAGGAGGGTGGGAGTCAGCGGGATTTGGGAGTGGAGGCGGGGAGGAGGAGGAGGAAAAGGGTCAGAGAGGGGAGCAGAGCATGATTGTTAGATCCGGGTTTTGAAAGCTGCCGCGGTTTGATCTCGTGAAGAATGCCTGCAGGTAGACAGGAAGAATGCAGGTTTAATAATGACTGTCTTGTCTTGAAGTGGGCTTGGGACTGGCCTGTAATGCGTGTTGATAGCAACCTCTCCACGGTAGAATTCGGAGGTTGCCATCCCTCAAAGATCGACTTCCCTTGAGTGAGGACCAGTTCGTCTGGTTGTATATGTTACGCGATATACTTGTACCTGCGCAGTACGTGTACTACGCAATTTTTGGCGGTTTCATGAACTGCGCAACCTCGTTGCAGAATTCATGAACTCTGCAACGAGGTTGCGCAGTTCATGAAACGGGCAAAATAGCATTGCCCAGTACATGAACTACGCACACGGTGCAAACTCGGTTGTAACCTCAAGCTGTCTGTGTATGTGGGTGCGTATGACGAACAGATTCATAACTGACTGTGTAAAATACTTCATTGACATGAATTCACAATTCACAAGAATGATGAACAGTAAAGTACAAAACAGCGCAGAAAAGGAAAAAAATTATGATTGTCATAAAATTAATTGCAAATTAATGCAGCATACCCCAAATAACACACACACACACACACACACACACACACACACACACACACACACACACACACACAAATAACACACACACACACACACACACACACACACACACACGCACACAACACACACACACACACGCACACACACAAAAGAACCCACAAATGCCATACAAAAGATATTCATAATTTGCGACGAAGCATAGTCATGTGTGTCCAAGGAAAAATTCTATCATGTCCTGTGACGTCAGTCTGCCCTGCACCAGTCTATCATGTCCTGTGACGCCAGTCTGTCTAACATGTCCTGTAACGCCAGTCTGCCCTGCGCCAGTCTAACATGTCCTGTGACGTCAGTCTGCCCTGCACCAGTCTATCATGTCCTGTGACGCCAGTCTGCCCTGCGCCAGTCTAACATGTCCTGTGACGCCAGTCTGCCCTGCGCCAGTCTAACATGTCCTGTAACTCCAGTCTGCCCTGCGCCAGTCTGTCTATCATGTCCTGTGACGTCAGTCTGCTCTGCGCCAGTCTATCATGTCCTGTGACGTCAGTCTGCCCTGCGCCAGTCTAACGTGTCCTGTGACGTCAGTCTGCCCTGCGCCAGTCTAACATGTCCTGTGACGTCAGTCTGCCCTGCACCGTCTATCATGTCCTGTGACGTCAGTCTGCCCTGCGCCAGTCTGTCATGTCCTGTGACGTCAGTCTGCCCTGCGCCAGTCTTGTCTAACATGCCCTGTGATGTCAGTCTGCCCTGCGCCAGTCTGTCATGTCCTGTGACGTCAGTCTGCCCTGCGCCAGTCTTGTCTAACAAGTCCTGTGACGTCAGTCTGCCCTGCGCCAGTCTAACATGCCCTGTGACGCCAGTCTGCCCTGCGCCATGTCCGTTTATCATATCTAGGAGCTGCTTTTCATACACCCCACTTCCTATTTTCTGAAGAAACTCAATGGGTACAGATGATGCCAAACCAGTACACGGTTTTTTGCCGACCATCACAGTATATGGTTCTTTAGCAGTTGCCTCACTAACAACCGAGTTCATCTGCCACTGGATAAATCGTATGCCTAAAGACCAATTTGGACAACGATGGTCTCTCATCCAGGCCGTAAGCTTGTCTTTCATCACTCCATTGGACCTCTCGACGGAACCCTGGGTTTGGGGATGACGTGGGCGTCCGTTAACCAAAACCAGCTCAGGCCATATCTTGGCAAGTTCTTCAATTACCATTATCACTTTGCAGAACTCTAGGAGCACCGAAATCCAAGAAAAGAAGCAAAAGTTCTCTTGCAACGTATATGGCACTCTAGGTCTCGAGAGGACGCAGCAAGTGGAACTTGCTCAGGTGCTCTGGTAATGCAGGATGAACGAGAATGACCCATCCTTCATGCTCTGCATATCGACAAGGTCTATTTGCCCTCTTTGATTCAGGTCCGAAATGAGTATCGGTCTGACTACTGTTCCAGAGACACTCTTTCCTCTTTCTCTTCTCCTGGCAGCGTTCACACTCGGCGATGAAGGCGCGCACAGCCATGAGAGGAATGTTGTCATAGCTGTCTTTCAACTTCGCATACGTTTTCTTTTCGCCAGCATGCCCTACAATTAGAAAAAAAAAAAACGGTAAGAGAGAGAGAGAGGGGGGGTGAGAGAGAGAGAGAGAGCGAGAGAGAGGGGGGTGAGAGAGAGAGAGAGAGAGAAAGACAGACACAGCGACAGAGAGAGACACACGCACACACGCACACACACACCCACACACACACACCACACGCACGCACGCACGCACACACACACACACCACACACACAGAAAGAGAGAGAGAAAGCGAGAGAGACAGCGACAGAGAGAGACAGATTCACACACAGAGAAGAGAGGGGGGGGGGGGTGAGAGAAAGAGAGCGACAGAGACAGAGAGAAAGCGTGACATCCTTCGAGTGAACTCACTGACATACTGTCAGCAAAGAGACAGTGACCAAAATGATACACCTCTGGCAAATGACTGAAGTATTTGAAAACATTTACCTGTTGCTTGGTGTGTTGCTTCAAGCACTTCATATACTCGGCTCTGTGTGATCATGCACTTGCCCGATGACTTGCGCTGAACAGGGTCCAATCCAGCAATGGACACAATAGCAAAGGTATTCTTGATATGGTAAACTTCCCGGTCTTCTTTCTTGCCAGTGAGAGGGCTTCGTAAAATCTCGAGAACGTTTTTTTTTTTTTTTATTGTCATCAGACCACAGGCCTCGAGCGGAATCACTAGCAGTAGCATCCATGCTTCGAATACAGATAATCAATTGAAGACGTTTAGACTTTTTTGCTGTCAGTCGGCATCAAAAACAGTTATGTGAGTAATAACTGTTCAGATGACTTCATGACGTATTGGTCTACTTTTCCTTCTCTGCTCTGCCTTTACTATTCATCATTCTTGTGTGGACATACAGATTGAGCTTGTTTGCGTAGTTCATGAAATACGCAGTCTGCGAATTGAGGTTACAACCGAGTTTGCTCCCTGTGCGTAGTTCATGTACTGGGCAATGCTATTTTGCGTGTTTCATGAACTGCGCAACCTCGTTGCAGAGTTCATGAATTCTGCAACGAGGTTGCGCAGTTCATGAAACACGCCAAAAATTGCGTAGTACACGTACTGCGCAGGTACACGTATATCGCGTAACATATACACCTTCAAAAATGGAAGTTTGACGCTGAAGGTTTACTGTCCGGCGGACTCCGTGGCGGTGCACGTTTTCCATCTTATCAATGTCTTTGACAATATGAGTGTCCCAAACAGGCTTGGGCATATTCCAGAGTGAGGCGTATCAGCGCGCGCTTAGCTGGGGTTTTTTATGACAATGGAGCCCACTTTAAAATTTCGCAGGAGAAAGCCCAAGGTTTTTCCGGCTTTCTTGTGATGTTGGCTATGTGAGTGTTCCATTTAGATAGATTGCTTTCTGCCATATAAATGATTCCGATTCCGATTTAGGTCTTCTTCAGCCAGCTGATATCATGGAAGACGTTTCCATTCTGAATTCCTGTGGCTTGTTTTTGGACGTTCATTTCTCTGAAATGTCTCTTCTGTCTGCTTCCTGTCCCCACCCACGTCCACCCCTTTCCCGCCCTCCCGACGCACTCTTCTGAAATCGTTGCAGCAAGATCTTAGGAACGTCATCGTTGAAAAATGGTCTCCTGTGCCTCGTTCATCTGACTGGGTTGAGTGTTCATTCATCTTTTCGTGCTTTTTTTTTTCCTCCTACACTTGTATTATTTTTAGCAGATGTTTCAGCTGAAGCTGTTTTAGCTGTGCAGCCGCTTTCCAAAGTTATGAGAGGCACAGCTTCCTCTGAGTTTACGATCGCTGAAAGTTTTTCTTTTTTTTTTCTTTTAACGTGGTCAGAATGAAGTTATTAAAGTTGATCCAGTTTATAAGCGTGATATTTTTTATTATTCTCGTCACTCCTGCTTTCTTTACAGAAAGAAGTAATCTTTTTAACCTTGAGAAAACGGTGTCGGATAATAGATGGAATGCCCTCCTGATGTGATATGCGTGTTCTCTTAGTTTGGTCATTGATGTTTTGTTCCGTGTTATCTCTCTCTCTCTCTCTCTCTCTCTCTCTCTCTCTCTCTCTCTCTCTCTCTCTGTCGTTCTCTCCCTCTCTCTCTTTCTCTCTCTCTCTCTCTCTCTCTCTCTCTCTCTCTCTCTCTCTCTCTCTCTCTCTCTCTCTTCTCTCTGTCGTTCTCTCTCTCTCTCTCTCTCTCTCTCTGTCGTTCTCTCTCTCTCTCTCTCTCTCTCTCTCTCTCTCTCTCTCTCCTCTCTCTCTCTCTCTCTCTGTCGTTCTCTCTCCCTTCCTCTCTCTGTCCTCTCTCCCCTCTCTCTCTCTTTTCTCTGTCGTTCTCTCTCCCTCTCTCTCTCTCTCTCTTCTGTCGCTCTCTCTCTCTCTCTCTCTCTTCTCTCTCTCTCTATATATATATATATATATATATATATTGTAATCTGTTTGATTTTGTCCCATCAGTCTTTGTAGTCTTTCAGTCCGAATTCTTCGGGTGGCTTAGCGTTAGACTGAAGACCTGAAGGACTGCGGTTCCATCCCGGGTTCACTTCCCCCTACCCTGTCTCCCCCCCGCCCCCGCCCCCCCCCCAAGGCATTCGAAGAGGGTCTAAAGCAAAGATGGCTGTGAAGGAGGGAAGCAAGACGAGGAGGGGAGGGGGGGGGGCACAGGGGATGAGGATGGTAACGCTTAGTGGAGAGGGGGACAGGGAAAGTGGAAGGAAGGGGGAGATAGGGATAGGAGGACGGGAGCCGGTTAAAGGGGGGGGGGGGGAGGGAGGACATGGAAAGAGGAAGGGGGGACAGGGATGTGGCAGAAAAATGGGAGGGGAGGAGAGAAAGTGGGTACGTTGGAGCGAGGGGGTGGGGGAGGGGAGGAAAACGGTATTCGCATGTGCCTACGTTGCGTCACGCTCATGTGTATTTTCTGCACCGGTTCTGGTTTTAAAGCCGCGGGCTGGCGCCTTCGTGAATTTGTGGATGGTTCATTTTTAAAGCCATCTATATTCTCTCTCTGGACCACTTTGACAACTGGCAAAATCCATGTAGTATATTATAGACGTACGGCTGTTTGTAGTGGTGACAGAACTTGATGTCGTGGATCCGTGAACTGCTCCGCCGGAATGTCGTATCTTACGCTTATTGAGTCCCCCCCCCCCCCCCCCCTTCTCCCGTTCACCACTTGGAAATGAAAGGGTTTTTTTTTTTGTTTTTTTTTTAAATGAACTGAGGTTTTGGTAAGTACTAATCGGGAAGGAGTTTACGGTATTCGACAAATCTCGTTACCCCCCCCCCCCTCTTCCCCCCCCCCCATATCTCACACACACACACACACACACACACACACACACACACACACACACGTCGCTCCTCCCCTTCCACTCTCCCCCCCCACTCTCCCCCCCCCACCCCAACTCTCCCCCCCACCCCCAACTCTCTCTCTCTCCCCCTCTCTCCCCTCTCTTCCTCTCTCGCTCTCACTCCAACACGCGCACGCATACGCACGCACACACACACACGCACACACACGCACACGCACGCACACACACACACGCGCACGCACGCACACACACACACACACACACACACACACACACACACACACACACACACATGCGCGGTAGTTGTACAATAATCCATATTTTCTGTCTAAAACCTTGCTCAGAAGTCAGCCAGATAAATGTGAAACAATTAATCAAAGCTCAAACATTAACAAATGATTCACTTGCTGGAGAGCTGAAGAAACTCAGAACCCAACTGAGCACCGGGACACTCCCTGCAGACGAGGTAAACCATGAGACCGCCACTAGTTCCCATCCACGTTGACCATGACTGCAAAGCTGCAAGGCGAGTTATTTACCTTTGTTACGTTTGACGATCGTAAGCCGTCAGATTTGAGTCCGTTTTCCAGAACATTGTCTGCAAGTGTAGACAATGCAAGCCGTGCAAATCGTCTTTGTTCCATTTGGCGACCGTTCGTCACCAAGTAAGTGTTGTGGTGTTCCCACCAACATTGACTATACCGCTGTAAACCAAGAGTCGTGTTGCCTGTGTCATAAAAAGTTAAAACACTAAAAACCAGCAAGCGAATGTCCATCAGTAAAACACACACTCACGCACGCACGCGCGCGCGCACGCATGCACGCAAACACGCACGCACGCACGCACGCACGCACACACACACAAAATACATGGTGAATGTGAGTCGGTTTCGGGGGGGGGGGGGGGGTAGGATGAAGACCCCACTTATTGAAAAAACTGAAAAAAGAAAAAAGTGGGGGGTGGGGGGGGGGGGAATTGGGTTGTTGGAGGATCCACAAAAAAAGCCGTGCTGCGAGTGCCAGACATATCGCTTAAATTCTTGGTGCAAGGTTTAAGGAGGAAAAAAAATCAAAAAATCCATAAAAAGGTCAAACAAACAAAAAAATCGCGTTGCTCGTCGTCGTTGCTTTGGACAAGTGTAAGCCATCAAAGAAGCGTTTGTCTACGTCAGTGTTGACTGCAGCTGTTAAAACGTTTAGTCGTGGTGCGTTTCCCCTTGGACCACAGCTTTTCAAATCAGTGTTTTGTGCCATCAATGTTGACAGTCGTTGTAAACCTGTTAGCCATGAACGTTATCTTTGTTCTCCCTGACCACCATAGGCTATCAGATTGTTTGTTGCCAGCAACGTTTGTTGCCAACGTAAACCAGCGGGCTATGTTTAACTTGGTTCCATCTGAGGACCGTATGTCAATGGATTAGTGTGTGCTCCCATTAGCACTGACTGCTACTGCAGATGGGTAAGCCATCCTATCAGTGCTGACTGAACTGTAGACCGGTACGCCATCCCATCAATGTTGACTGCCTTTGTAAACTTGTCAGCCATCTGATCGATGTTGAGTGCCACTGAAAATTGGTAAGCCACCCCTTCAACATTTGACAGCCACTGTAAACGGGTAAGACTTACCATGAATGTTGACTGCCACTGTAAACCAGTAAGCCGATCCGTCAATGTCGACTGCTGCTGTAAACCGGTAAGATATCTCATCAACATTGACTGCCATTGTAAACTGGTAAGCTACTCCCATCAATATTGACTGCGCTGTAAACGGTAGATATCTCATCAGCATTGACTGCCATGTAACCGGTAAGTACTCACAATGTTGACTGCGTACGTAGTATCTAGCATTGACTGCCATTGTAAACGGTAAGCTACTCCCATCAGTGTTTACTGCCACTGTAAACGGTAAGCCATGTGGCTGTCTTTGGCGGCCGCAAGCCATCAAAGCTGTTTTGGTCTCGCCAGTGTATACTGCTACTGTAAACTGGTAATCCACGTCGGTTGCCTTTGTTCTTGTTGACGGCCTTCAGCAGCTGAATTTGATTGTTTTTAAAGGGAATGATCTGAAGATCTGTGCATTTTAGAGGTACAATGATAATGCAGGGTGTATAACTGTTAAACCTTGAGCAATGATTTATTATTTATATCCTGCAATTATTTTTGTTACCAGGGTCCATACATATTCAGTATTCTGCCCATCCGATGTCTGAAACTAGCAGTTGATCCCGTCCATGCTGACTGTCATTCTGAAACAACATGAACCATGTTGTGTTCCCTGTGACATCTTTAACCCGTCAAATTAGTGTTTTCTCCCATCAAGATTGACAATCGTGTAAGGTATGCAAGTTTTCTTTGGTCTCTCCGACGACGGTGAACCATCAAATTAGTGTTTCTTGCCATCAGCTTTGGCCTCCACTATAGACCGTTAAGCCGCGCAAGTTATCTTCGTTCCCTGTGACGACGCTAATTTTCCGCTCTTCTGTTCGATCAAGCACCCGTTTTTCCCCAGGCCGTCTCCCCGACCCAGCAGTGCTACGGGTGCGCTGAAAAATGCAGGCAGACTTGCCTAGTTCTTGCCATTCAAAAGTCCGCATTCAGCAGATCGATACTATGCGAGAAAGCACCGGCAGTTGGGGAGGGGAGGGGTGAGGAGGGAAGGGGGAGGGAAAGGTAGTCAGAGGCCAGGTGGGAGGTGATCGATAAGTCACACGGCTGTTGTCTGACAGCTGATTTCCACCATTCTTGTGGCCTGGCCTCACGTGTCAAGCGGAGATGGAGAACCCGACAGACTCCCCGAGCAGAAGGAACTACGCTTCTGATACCCTCACTTCCCACCCCCCTCACCACCACACCACCCACACACACACACACACACACACACACACAACCTCTTTGCCCTTTCCCCGCTACCCCTTCCTCATCCCAGTGCCATTGTCACCCCTCCCTCCCTAGAGAATGCCTGGAGAGTCTTCAGTGTAAACTGAATAGCTGATCTCTGAAGGGTTCCTGCTAGTAATTTCCACGTTTTGTCACGTTACCTTTTTTCTGAACGTCGTGAACTGTTTTTTTTTTGTTTTGTTTTGTTTTGTTGTTTTTTTTTTGTTTAGGTTTTTCGTGTTAAGATTCACATTGTGAAAGATCTTTTTTCTGTTATCTGACAATGAGCAGAGACGATCAACACAGGCTCGGAGTGATCGCCAGCTGCTCGTTTTTCCACGGCTGTTTTGCCTGTGTGGCATTTTTATGGGGGGTGTTAACACCTTCCTTTCGTCATCTTTTGTTGCTGCTTAATCTCGGGGCCAAAAATAAAATCCTTTTATGAAGGCAGTCTGGTTCTCTTGATCAGGGGCAGTAGGCCGGTTCACCGTGGCAACCTGGTGCCGTTAATCGGAGCTGGTAATTTCATTTCTAATCTTATTGTTCAGCCGACCACACAAAGCCTTTTCAGGGCTCTCACTACGTAGAAAATTATCGCCGTGAAAAAAAAGCAACACAAAGAACAATATGTACGAGTTTCGGTAACAGAATCTGACTCTTCGGGAAAAGGAGCTACTGTTTCTGATACAAGAGAACCAGGCTTCCTAGGCGAAAGGAATCGCCGGCTCCAAACCAGTCTCCACCTTCCTCACTAAGAGGGGTTATTGCCCGTAGTCCAGAACCAGGCTTAGGTTCCCTCCAAAGGGGTTTAGTGGACAACCAGGCTCTGGCTTAAAATAATGGTTTACCAGCTCTGATGAAGAAAACCAGACTCTGTCAATAAAATTGGTTATCACCTCTGAGAAAGAGAAACAGACTTTCAGTGAAAGGTATGTTACTGTCTGATTCAAAGAACCAGGTTTCCAAAATAGAAAGGTTACCACCTCTGATTCAGAAAACCAGGCTCCTTTAGTAAAAAGGGTTACCAGTTGTGACTAAAACAGCCAGGCTCCTTCAGCAAAAGGGAGTTTCAAGCTGTGATTTAATCAGACTATTTGCCCTTGATCACAGGTCACTGACTCTGGTTAGGACTCGGGGATCCTCAGTGAAAGGGGTTACCACTACTGATTGAGAAACCTAGACTTCCTCAGCAAGAGGGTAAAAAAAAAGGGGGGGAAGGGTGATCAATTTTAATTAAGAGGTTGCTGCGGTGAAAGAGGTTATCACCTCTGACCTACGCTCATTGCGTGAACGGGGTAACTGTCTCTTAAGAACCAGACTTCCCGAGTTTTTTTTTTTTAAAAAAAAACCCGCTTCTTAATAAGAGAACCAACCCCCACCCCCCAACCCTCTAAAAGAATTTCCCAACTGTGCGTAAAAGAACCAGTCATTTGTAGAGGTGAGTTACAGCCTTTATAAAGGGGGACCTGACTCCCTATATAAAAGATTGGCAATCTCTCATCGTGCCAACCAGATTTCCTCAGTAAAAAGGGGGTTACCAGCTCTGATTAAACAAGTCAGTCTGTATCAATAACCGAAGATCATCACGTCTGATTAAGCTCCTCCAGTTGCAGAGGAAGAATAAAGGAGGAGGTGGGGGGGGGGGGATCAGACTTCATCCTCATAGTTAATCTTGTACTTCGAAACACGACAGATTATTCCCACAAAGTGGTCATCAACGGACTGTCAGTTTACACTTTCTTCAGTTAATGACTGGACACCAGAGCAAATCACACTATGCAAAATTGCTTTTTACATTATCCGTGTGTGCCGCTAGAGTATTAAGTTTTGTTTCCGTTTGACTTGATTCGTATTGTGCCCCGTCTTATCAGGTTTATGTTGATGCCTGTTAATGGCTTCATTTCTAAATGTAAACCACAGAACTGTAAAGTCTTGCCCTATTTATTTGTGTTTTGTTTCAATTGACGATGCTTTTTTCTCTCTCCACTCCAACCCCACCCTGCGCTTTCTCCCTTCCCACTCCTCCATTGCTATTTCTTGGCTAGATTCCCCTATCCTTGACCCCAAACATACACAACTTCCTCCTTACTATTCATTTATCAGCTCCAACCATGTAAGCATTCTTTTTGAAGAAAAAATATAAAAAGGCTTTTCTTTTTGTTCTCGCCAACTAAAACTCTTCCTGCAGCAGATCTTTAAGGTGGTGGAGTGTACGGTTCCAGCAGTGGCAGGTGTCCGAGGCCAGATGGGAGGCGATCGATTACCGTCACACGGCTGTTGTGTGACAGCTGATTTCCGCTATTTGTGGCCGGGCCTCAGGGGGTCTGTCACACAAAGATGGACCAAAGTAGCCCCTGGCAAAAATGATCAGGGAACGATAAGTGAACGAACAGAAGCGCCTTCCTTTCCCCTGCACACCAAGATGAAGAACCAACGTGGATCTGAGCACAACGGCCTGCCATCTTTGATCAGAGATTAAGAAAATGTCCTTCATTCCTACTCCTTCACACCTCCCTCCCCTGTTCAACCTATTGCCTGAGAGGGTGTCCACCATCAAGAACCAGAGTCTAAAACAAAATGTAGTTTCTCAAGTTAAGAATCACTAGTCCCTCTCCCAATGTTACGATCTATCAAGAAGCATACCATCTCCTTGAGCACTATTGACTCATGTCAAATAATCAAATCAACCCTCCCGGCTCGCATCATTCCCCTCCACTCTCCACCCCCACCCCTCCCCTGCAAAAAAAGAGAAAAAGCGCTATTACCTTTAATTGAAATGAGACATATCCCACATAGAAAGGGGTTGTTAACTCGTATCAAATGACGAGATTTATCCTTCCCCCTTCCCTCCGAATTGTTAATACTTTTTAATCTAAAACAGGCTTCCGACAAAAAAAAGAAGAGAAAAATACCTTTCCATAAGGAATCGGACTTTCTCCTCCCCCTCCACAATATCTCATTTTGAGAACCAACTGCCTCGGTAAAAGAGGATAGAAGCTCTGAGTCAAGAGGACTGGTCCCTCAGTTAAAAGGTTACCACCTCTGATAAAGTGATGGGGAAGCCCACAGTAAAGAATAGTCAACACTAACAAAAATAGGTTCTTTCAGTTGAACGAAAAGATTTGGTTGTGGCGTATATGGACGAGTCTGCATGCAGTGACACCTCCTGGATGAAACAAAGTGAAACTGAGAAAGAAGAGGAAGGGTTTTATCAATTCATAATCAAAATTCCCCTAGGAAAACGGGGTCACCTTGTGAACCAGGCTCCCTTTGCAAATGAGGATAACGGCCTCAGACTAATAGAGCTGTTGGGTAAAAGAGGAGTTGCATCTCTTAAGAGAACCAGACTCTCAAAGTGAAAAAGATCTGATTAAAGAATCAGACATCCATCAGAGGGGAATCACATCTTTACAAGAACCAGATTCCTTCAACTGAAAGGAGTTTCCAGCTCTAATCAGACACATTGGCTTTGATCAAGAATCTGGGGTTATCACCTTAAGAGAACCATGCTCCGTCAATAAAAGAAAAAAATACCATCTCTGATTACGACTTGGACGTCTTTCACTCCATCCTCGGAAGTCATTGTCGAATTAAGACCCGACAGACTGGTCCCTAAAAAGGGGGTCAACAGTGGACCATGCTAGTGTATAGATTCACCAGTTAATGACTGGACAGGGCAAAGTAGACACTGCAAATTTACGTACTCCCCATATTTTTGCGCACTGCCAGATGATCATATTTGTTTTCGTTTCCTGGCTTGATTTCCATTATGTTTCACCACGCTGTCAAATTTTATGCTGATGCCAATTAATGGTTCGATTTCCTATGCCAATGGTTGAGCTATATAACGTCTTATTGTTTTTTCTCTTTTTCGTTTTTCTCCGTTAACGATGCCAGTGTATCATTTCTTCGCATTATGCCCCACTCGAAACCCCTACCTGTGTGCTACTTCTTTTAATCTCCTTACTGTTCCTTTGTGTGATCTTCTCTCCACTCCACTATCACCCCTTTCCTCTCAATTCCCCCCTGCTGTTGAGCAGTCATTTCCAGCAGTGCAACGCTGATTTAAAAAAAAAAAAAACTGCAAACTAGCTTTCCTTTTATTCTTGCGTTCTAAATGTTTGTCAGATTTTTAATGTAGTGCAGAGCAGAGCACAGGCCAAGCAGTGGAGAGGGCGTTGGAGGCCAAGTGGGAGGCGATCGATTACCGTCACACGACTGTTGTGTGACAGCTGATTTCCGCTATTCGTGGGCCGGACCTCAGGGGGTCTGTCACATCAAGATGAAGAACCAAAGTGGCCCCTGGCAAGAAGAGTTACAATCCTTGATAAGTCAATGACCACATCGTCCCCCCACCCTCCTCTGCTCAAAGCGAGATGAAGAACCAAAGTGCCCCTGGGCCCAACAGTTTCCTTCTTTAATTAGGAAATCGACCATCCTTCAGTCCTATTCCTCTGCCCCCTCTTCACCCTATCAACCATAGGGGTTCCACTTTCAAGAAGCCCAAAGTGTAATTTCATATTACTCAGAACCAGTCTCTCTGAAAGTTACTGTCTCTTACTACCTGTACCGCTCCCTCACCTTCATCGTTATTACACAATAGTAAAGAACCAGACTGCATCTTTACCCACCCCTTCATCACCCCCCCCCCCCAAACCACAAAATGTTATTACCTATAATGTAAAGAAGTGGATACTCTTCCCTTACCATGCCGTCTAAAAATGGGGGTTAACTCATACTAGAGAATCGCTCTCTTTCGACCCCCTCCCCACCAAATAAAAAGTTAATTACCTCTCAATAAAAAGTCTCCCTTCCACCACTATCTCCCCCCCCCCTTTCACACACACACACACACACACACACACACACACACACACACACACATACATATATATATATATATATATATATATATATATATATAACACATACACACACATGCATACACAAACACTATGCGCTTCCTTAAACAACCAGCCTCCACTATTCTGGGTTTAGTGAACCAATGTCCTCAATAAAAAGGGGTACCAGCTCTGATTAAGAGAGCTAGTCTCCCTCAGTAAAGGGTTTACCACCTTCGAGTAAGAGACTCGGTTCCCCTAGTAAAAGGGGGCTCCTACTGAGAAATAAACAAGGCTTAGTCTGTTTTTGAAAAAAAAGGAGAGGGATTACCATCTGATTAAAAGGTTCTGTCAAACAGGGTTTCCAGCTGTGAACCGGGTTCCCTTAGTAAACAAGGGTAACTGTATCTAATCAAGAACCAGGTTTCCTTAGCAAAATAAAGACTTTCTAAGTAAGAGAACCAGACTTCTCAGTATAAAGAGTTGCCAGCTCTTGTTTAGCAAAACAGACCCCGTTAGTTAAAAAAAAAAAAAAAAAAAAGTTAACAGCCTTTCTCAACCAAAAGGGGCCACCAGCTCTGATAAAACAAGCAAGTCCCACATGATAACCAGGGGCTGCCACCTCTGATAAAGACAAGAAGGCTGCTTCAATAAAAGAAGAAAAGATGACGTGGAATGGGGATTCTTAGCATCTCTTGATTAAGAATCAGACTTCACCTCCATCATCGGAAGTTATTGCCTGATGAAGAAAACCACAAACTATTGCCCCAAAGGTCATCAGTGGACCATCTCAGTTTACAGTTCCTCCAGTTAATGACGGGACACCAGGGCAGACCACACTATGCAAACTTACATTTCTTCCATGTTTGCATGCACGGCTAGAAAATCAAGTTTGTTTTCGTTCGACGACTTGATTTGCATTGTGCCTTGCCACGCTATCAAATTCATGTTGATGCCTGTTAATGGCTTGATTGCTGATGCAAACCGCAGACCCATGAAGTTCTTTTTCCCATTGGCGACACCGCTTCTCGCGCCATCCTTTGATGCCCCATCCTCCCCTCACCCTGCCCACGACTTCTATAATGTTCCTCTGCTTGATGACAAGCCCTCATCACTTCCCTCCCCACTCCACTCTTTCCCTACTCTTCATCTGTCTGTTCCAGATATGCAACGTTTCTGCCAAAAAAAAAATGCAAGCTGGCTTTCTTTTAGTTCTTGTCTTAAAGTCAGCAGATCTGTAATGTGGTGGAGAGTAGAGCATGGGCTGAATCTTCAGGGGTGTCAGAGGCCAGATGGGGGGTGATTAATAACCGTCACACGGCCGTTGTGTGACAGCTGATTTCCGCTTTTTGCGGGCCGGGCCTCAGGGGGTTCCGTCACAACAAGATGAAGGACCAAAGTGGCCTCTGGCAGAAAGGATCGCCATTTGTGGCACAGTAGAACCTCCTTGCCTTGTCCACACACAAAGATGAAGAATCAGAGTGGCTGCTGCCAAGGGTTGCCATCTTTTATTAGGAAATGAAATCATCCATCCCTCCACTTCCTTCACCTCGCCTCTATCTTATCACTTCAAGGGATTTCCACATTCACATTATAAACCAAATTCTCCCATAACACTGCTGCTTCTCATTTAGAACTAGTCATTCACCTAAAACATTAAATCTTATTAAAAGAACAAAGTCCAAAGAAAGTGTTACGTCTTACTAAAAGTAGACCCAGCCCCCTTCCCATGAAAAGACTACCTACTCTTCCTCACCCTCCAACCTACCCCCACACCCTCCCTCAAAAAATGTTACCTGTCAATGAAAAACACTCTTCCCCCCTCCTGTCCCCCCAAAATGCATTCCTGTTTCATAAAGAACCAGACTCGCTCTTCCCATTCTCCTGAATTTAGAGAAGCGGTCATCATAGTAAAAAAAACATTGGGGGGGGGGAGGGTACATCTCTGATTAAAGAATGAATCTTCCCTCAGTAAAAGGAAGCTGCCACTGATTAAGAAAACGAGGTTAACCATTGGTTTAAAAAGTGTGTGGGGGGGGGGGGTAGAGAGGGGGTTACCAACTCTGAGAAATTACTCCAGTAAAGAGGTTACCAGCTCTAGAACAGGTTCCTTTGGTAGCTAGGATCACTGCCTCCTTCAGTAGAATAAAAAGGGGGAGGGGTGGAGAGGTAATTAGCGTTTCTGACAAGGAATCGGAATTCATCCACTCCCTCCTCAGAGATTAATAACACAGCAGATCAGTCCCTCAAGGAGGATGAGCACTGGACAATGCCACCGTTTTCTCCAGCTAATGTCTGGACACCAGGGCAAATCCGACTGTGCAAATTTACGTTTTTCCCTCGTTTGTGCGCACAGTTGGGGTATTACGTTTGTGTCCATTTGCCTGCTCGATTTTGCATCGCACCCCATCACACTATCAAGTTCATGTTGATGCCCGTTAATGGTTAGATTTCAGGTGCGTACTGTTGACCTACATTTTTTTTTTCATTTTGCCAGTTTCTTGCTCCTCCACTTAATTCCCTCACCCCCCCCCCCCCCCTTCCATTCCCATACCCCACCTGAAGCCCTCATCCTCCCCCACTCCTTCCACACTATTCCTCTACCTAATACCCCCACCCTATAGCACTTCACCACTTTCTCCCCACCACTCCCCACTGGTTTTCCAATCAGCTCCAATTATGCAACGTTCTTAACACGACTCAAACTGGCTTCCTTGTTTGCTCTTACCCCTAAAAGTCTTAGCCCAGCAGATCTGTAATTATGTGGAGTGCATGGGCAGGGCAGGGGAGGGGCGCTGGAGGCCAGAAAGGTGATCGATCACCGTCACACGGCTGTTGGGTGACAGCTGATATCCGCTATTTTGTGGGTCGGGCCTCCAGGGGTCTGTCACTCCAAGATGGAAAAAAACCGGAGTGGCCCCTGGCAAAAAGGGTTACCGTTCTTGATAAGGAAACGAACAGACCCTCCCCTCCTCCCTTTCTCCTCTCACGAAGATGAAGAAGAGAGTGCCCTTTGGCATAAAGGGGTTACCATGTCTGATTTGGAAGCGAACGGACTCTCTCTCTCTCTCTCTCTCTCTCTCTCTCTCTCTCTCTCTCTCTCTCTCTCCTCTCTCTCTCTCCCCTCCTCCTCCTCCTCCTCCACCACCCCTTTAGCCTAATACTTGGAGTTTCCTCCCCCAAGAACTGGAGTCCCCCAAAAATGTCACTTCCAATTATCATGAAGGAAAGTCTTTCTGAAGGTGAGGGACTTTCCCCCAAAACCTGCAGACTCTCCTCCCAGACCTTTGGACTCTCGCCCCAAACTGTTGTTACCTTAGGCTCCCCTTCGTTCCCCAGTCCTGTAATTCATTGCTCTTAACAATCAGATGCAGCCTCTTCCCAAAAAAGCGTTACCATCTACAAATCGGACGCCCCGGAAGTCGTGATTAACTTTTAATCCGGCAATTTCGTATTTTCCCCCGTTACTTTCCTTGTAATACCCACTCTGATTTCTTGGAAAACTGAATCTTCTCTCCTTTCTCTGTGTTTAGGGATTCTCTCTCTCTCTCTCTCTCTCTCTCTCTCTCTCTCTCTCTCTCTCTCTTTTACACACAACACAACACACACACACACACACACACACACACACACCACACACACATTTATATATATATATATACACACATACACACACTCATTCACACCTCTGTGACAGAGAGAGAGAGAATGTATGGGGAAGCGAACTTTTAAAAGTTACAAGATTTACCCCATCTGCCTTTCTGCCCCTCCCTCCAAACCCCCACCCCCCCCCCCCCCCCCCCCTCTTTCACCTTCCTTCAAAACGAAGGCCGTAAATAACGTTGGACGATGACCTGAACCCAGCTCTTTGTTGCTGTCGTTTGTTCTTTCGTTCGTTCGTTTTTGTTTTGATTTCCCGATCAGCAACGCCAGGCAATTTCATTTCCGATCACGTGATGCATGGCCCACAGGTTGTTTCCGTGTCAAGGGTCACCCACTCCGGGTGTTGCTTCGTGCCATCTGAGGACAGGGTGGACATGTGCACTCCCTCAGGTGGCCCGCAGGAAACGATGTCTCGCTAAAGACTTGTTTTTGGCATAGAGGGGGGGGGGAGGGAGGGGGAGTGGAGGGGGATAGGAGGGAGGGGGAGGGGGCTCTGTTGACGCATTCGCGTTTCCGTCCTTTATTTTTAATTCCGCATGGTGCACAGAGAATGGAGACAGAGTGAAAGAGTGTGTGTCTAATTCAGAGTGAGCGAGTTTAAAGTCCACTTTCACTAAAAGGCGGCATGGCAGACAGGTTGAAAGCTATGCTGGGAGAGTGGGGGCTGTGGACCTGTCTGGTATTATGCTGTCACCAGTGTGTGTGTGTGTGTGTGTGCGTGAGCGCGCTTGTGTGCGTGCGCGTTTTGGACGCCAACGGTACTGCATCTTGCGATGTCAAATTGTTACAAAATTGAATTCAGATCTTGTTTTCCGATAGGCTTTGGCGTCATAGATGAAGTTAGGAAATGACTACATATGAAACTCTACTTTGTGCATGCTCGCGCGCATGCACACACACACACACAGACGCGCGCGCGCGCGCATGCACCCCCCCCCCCACACACACACACACACACACACACGAGAGTGGAAGAAGGGAGACAGAGACAGTGGCAGGATGAAGGGGGTGATGACGGTTGTGAAGGGGGAGGGGGTGATGCGGATCTTGAGATGGGCATTTGCAGGGGACTGTGCAAGCAGGCGCCATCGTTTACTGTCGGCAGGTGAAGCCGTTTATCTGCCAGCTCTCGCCGGAGACGGAGCTGGATTCTTCTAATCCAATGGTGGTGGTTCTGGCAAATACTGATACTTTTGAAACTTTTGGGTATCAGGGAAAAAATGTGTCTGTATCAAATAACCCCTAGCCGCATTCTTAGGTATAATGAAAACACAAATGCAGTCGGTGTGCGCGCGCACACACACATACACGTGCGCGCGCGCACACACACATACACACACACATATCCCATATCACGCGTGCGCGCGTGCGCTGACACACACACACACACACACACACACACACACACACACACACACACACACACACACACACACACACACACACCTTAGTTTGAAATGAATACTTTCTGTTCTTTTCTCTTATTTTTCTGCCCCCCAACTCCCCCCCCCCCCCCCCCCCCCCCACCAACCACCTCTTCCCTCAGTAGCATTACTCCCGTGCCACTGATCTGCCCTTCCTCCATAAACAGCCAAGGTCATCCAGGTGCGTCCACAGAACTGCGGTCCCTCGTCATTGCCTCCATACTATTCGTATTGTGGAAAATGTACTTGCGTAAAGTAGTCAGCCGTAGTACAGAGATGTAGCAGCTGTTTTCTTTTATGTCGGATAGGTAGTGTATATAGCAGTCTGTGCGCAGATCACTTTGACAGATGAACGAGTGTCGGAACTGTTTTGGAGGAAGAAATTCGCAGGGCATCGTGCATAATATATATTACCGTCGGTTTTTTTGTTTGTTTTTTTTTCTTTTTTTTCTTTTTTTTTTTTTTTTGGTCCTTGCCCTTATTCTTGCAGCACTTGCGCGTCTTCGTGGCCGATTGAGCAGAATACAACAATGAACTAGTGTCGTTCTACTTTGGTCAGACGATCACCCCAGGTGCCCCCCTCAATGGTGGCTGTCCTCCATTAATCTTCCAGGTGGACATAATTCTCTTCCCATGGTTGTCTAGTCTAACCACGTGCTTTCTCGATGGACGATCTTTGATCCTTTACCAGCCGTCTCTTTTCACTGCACATTCCCGACAATACAGGTCTCTCTGGCGACCCATACGTTTCACTGGGGCTTTCTGTTTAGAGTATGAGTCTTTAGAGACCTGCGCCCTCGCCAGGGGGCGAGACACGGTCAAGTCTGTGAAGTGAATGGGTCGTGAGGGGCTTCCATTGTCGGAAATGTTGAAATCAAAGCGACGTCCGCTAAAGATCATTGTGCATTGGTCCTGTAGGACCTGTCGTTGGAGGAACGTAGTTAACTACACGTAATTGGACCATTCATTTGATTTTATTTGCCTTGCTGAATTTTTTGTTGTTCCCTGAGATAGTGGTTCTATTTCCACTTGAAACACATCTAGCAGCAACCGTGCTGCAATGCATTCAGTATGTTTACCCAGAGTAGCAAATGATGTCAAAACCGTAGAATATCCTCATACATAACGCTGACAAACTGAACGTACTGGCATGAGTGTAACATTGAGAACCCAGTAGTCATCAAATAGGTTTAACGTGTAAGAATTAAAGTAAATACCACGGGATCAGATTTTTTTCAATGAGAGGAAAGAAGGCAGGGGGGGACTTGGTCGGCTACAACAAAGAAGAGAAAGAAAAAGTCACCCATTTTGGTTGATTCATTTCTCCATGGTTTTTATGACCATTATCTACCTTTCCTGAGCTCGAAGCTGAACTGTCGGAATATCGATATGTACAGTAAATTATGTTCAAACCGATCACTTTTTTCTTTCTTGGAAAGATAAAAATTGTCACATGTGGATAACTAAGTTATTCACAAACACCTACATTGTTACAGGAATGTTTCGAGCAATTTGAGAGGTTCTTTTCTTTTTTGTATCTCTGGACAATGTGTGCCCAGTGAAGCGCGACAATAACAGTTACGTTCTGACTTACAGGCCACACCCCTTTTAGTGTGACAGATGGCGTTGTCTGTGGCCCTGTTAGTGTGACAGATGGCGTTGTCTATGGCCCTGTTAGTGTGACAGATGGCGTTGTCTATGGCCCAGTTACTGTGACAGATGGCGTTGTCTATGGCTCTGTTAGTGTGACAGATGGCGTTGTCTATGGCCCTGTTACTGTGACAGATGGTGTTGTCTATGGCCCTGTTAGTGTGACAGATGGCGTTGTCTTTGGCCCTGTTAGTGTGACAGATGGCGTTGTCTATGGCCCTGTTACTGTGACAGAGTTGTCTGTGGCCCTGTTAGTGTGACAGATGGCGTTGTCTATGGCTCTATTAGTGTGACAGTGGGCGTTGTCTATGGCCCTGTTAGTGTGACAGATGGCGTTGTCTTTGGCCCCGTTAGTGTGACAGATGGCGTTGTCTATGGCCCTGTTAGTGTGACAGATGGCGTTGTCTATGGCTCTGTTAGTGTGACAGATGGCGTTGTCTATGGCCCTGTTAGTGTAACAGATGACGTTGTCTATGACCCTGTTAGTGTAACAGATGGCGTTGTCTATGGCCCTGTTAGTGTGACAGATGGCGTTGTCTATCCTAGAAAGACCCAAAGGAATTGAGCTTATTTCACGTCACACTAAATACACAGAACTACAACACACTGAGACAGGCAGGGAAAATAGCCATGTTTACGCTGGGTGCTAGCATGACTCCGATCTCGGTACTCGACCCAACTGCCTCAACCAGGCCTCCATCTTTTTTTTTTCTTCTTCCTCAACTCTGTGGGTAGTCGGTCACCAGGGCGCCGATCTGAAAAAAAACGGTTCACCAGGTTCCTCCAGCTTTGTCGGTTGTGTGCCAAGGGTCGGCTCTCTGAACACGTTTCTCCCTGTCCAGTCTGCAATGTTGTCAGTCCCTCGTTTTGTTGAGTCCTTCCACTCCGTCTCCCTCCGTCGGGGTTCCCTGGAAAGTTGTTCTAGCTAGTTCAGGTCACATGGGATCTTGTTATACTGCCGTGTCAGTTTTCTTTCCTCGATGGAATAAAAAAAGAGGCAGGAAAGTCGGAACATTGGTATGTTCATTGCTGTGATGAGTTGGCAAGATCATGGGATCTGTTTCATTGCCATGTCAAAGTTTTCTTTCCTCAATGGAATGAAAACCGACAGAAAAGTCTTCACATGAATATGCTTAGTGCTATGACATTATAGGAAGATCATGGGATCTTGTTGTACAGCCGTATCAAAGTTTTCTTTCCTCAATGGAATGAAGTCAAGTCTTACTGCTATGACAACATCGCAAGATCACAGGATCTTGTTATATGTCATATTATAGTTTTCTTTCCCCAAAGGAAGAAAAAGACAAGTCTTAACATGAATATACTCATTGCTTTGACAATATAGCAAGATCATGGTATCTTGTTATATGCCATATCAAAGTTCAGTTCTTTCCTCAACGGAATAAAAACAAAGTCTCTACATGAGTACGTTCACCCCTGTGTTGCAGACACCCTGGCGGGAGAGAACTGCAACAGATACCTGCGAGGCAAGGACGCCGTGGCCATCAAGGGGTCCGGGGGAAGCGCTTCTCGCCGGGGGACGTGTGCGACATCACCGTGTCGGCCGCCAACAAAGGTCGCTGGATGCTGCGCGTGCAGAGCGCCTACATCCTGGACTGCGCCGTGCAGGTCACCATCTACGACACCCCCATCGCCACCATCTCCCTCAAACCCGTGGTGAGTGCATCTGACAATGTGGTTTTGTTCTGTTGTTCCTGTTGTTGTTGTTGTTGTTGTTGTTATCCGGCTGATAATATTCTGGTTGCGCTCATCTCTTTGTAAATCTGGTGCGTGCATCCACATGTTTTATTTGTCGTTTGTGTGTGTGTGTGTGTGTGTGTGTGTGTGTGTCTGTATTATTGCCATTCCGTTCCAATCATCTCTGTGACCCTGAAGCTGGCGAAAGGTGTAGGAATATATTTGAATTTGTTGTCGTCACCTTCTAAAGTCGGTGCCCCCAACCCATGGCAGTTGCATCGTTCGTTTGCTGTTGGTACCGTTGCCACTGTCTCTCTGAATCCCGTAGCAGCGGCATCAATGTATTCGTTTGTCAGTACTCCCATCATTACAACCCCAAACGGGGAAAGCGTTACGGCGGTAGTGGGATGGACTACGTTGACATTGTTTTTGTTGTACCTGCACGGACATATTTTCCCTCTTATGATTCCCACCGTCACTGTCTCTTAAGTCCTCAGTAGGTGTAGTGACGCTATTATTGCCTCGATCGCCAGTTTCAGACAGCGATGCTGGGTGTGTTGTCATTTCGATCTCTAAGGTCTCCTTTAAACACACGGTAGGTGCTTTGACAAAGTTATGTTTGTTGTCGCCCACCCTATTACCACCATGTCTCTGGTGATTGGTGCACGGACACACGTTGTAGTGGGGATTTGTGTCATTTTGTTTGCCTTCGTACTTCGATTAATGTTTGTCCGTTTTCCTTATTCTGAAGTTTCTTTCTCAGTGTGTTGGCGTTTCTCTGACTGAACCATCAGGCGGCCACCCGGTGCATGTACCCTTACAAATTCCGGGTAACCGACTGTATTCGTTTGGGAGAGGGTGATCAGATCATTGCGTGTGTGTGTGGAATCGACATTTAGGTGGCCATGTTCAGCATTTTTCTCAAATTTAAACAACTGCGCCCTTCGAACAGAAAAATGAGTGTTAACTTACAGCAATGGGCAGATCTACAGCCAAAGTTATAAATCTCGTATTATCAACTCGCAAGTAGTTCTAGCATCGCAGGTGGAATATCCTAGCGTAACAAAATTTCTAAATGCGAGAATAACACTGTCGCGGTTGTCAAAGAAATAGGTTATATTGTACGGTGACGTGGCAGTTTGAATAGCCAAGCATGATTAGAGCGTTGTATTCAGGATGATACACAGCTCAGATAATCAAATGACAATGGTACCTTTCCTTTAAACACTTAATATCGTAATTCAAATGTCTGTAAAAGAACTATAGCGCTGTGAAACGGTGCCGTATGATTATCAAATAATGATGGCAAATTACATTGAAGCAAGGTTTCACCGTCGGATGAATATAAAAACGTAACAAATTCTTGTATTCAAGATTACAGCTCAGATATAGAGCTGACATCAGGAGATTTTTTAAGCACATTGTCATGACAGATGGAACGTTCAAGGTTATAGCTCTCTGGTTGTCTAATGATAAAGGTGGGTGATCTTTGATCAAGTTTCCAGCCGTGAAGAGGCCACGAGTAGTCAGCTGGACTGAAACTGAATCATGGCATGATGCAGATGTCATGCCCAAGGGTAGCAGTGAGCTATATCCAGTGTTATAACATACTTGCGGCCAGATATTTAAGAAAGGATATCTTTCGAAATTGTCTTCGCAGATGGAATGATGAACCGTGTGTTTGTGTGTGCGCTGAGGTGGGGAGGGGCGTGTGTGTGTGTGCGCGCGCGCGTGTGTGTGTGTGTGTGTGTGTCTGTGTGTGTGTGTGCGTGAGCGAGTGCGCACGCGTGTCTACACACGTCTCGGGTACAGTTTTCTTTCATTGAACATGGACCTGGTAATTCGAGGTTCGGTAATAAGTGAAACAGGAAGGGTAAGCGAAAGGACGGCAGATCAGACTTAAAACCCGCTGAGGGTGGGGAGAGGGAGTGATGCGGGGGGTGACGCCACCAAGATCAGAGAGTGGGCGAAACGAGTGTAGGTAAAACGAGAGGTATTCATAATAAATGCAAACTTGAAGCTTCCTTGTTTGTTCTGTGTGCCGCTTGTCCACTGTCGCGTATTCAAGACTGAAGCTCTGTTTATCAATAAGAAAGGCTACCTTTGAACACAATACTGACGCACGTTGTTCAAGCGTACCCAAGCATTTTATCCAAGGTTCTATAGGTCTCTGATGATCAGATAACACAGTTGTCTGTAAGTGTGCTATTATAGTATTTGGAACGTACCACTATGGCAGAGTGCTGTATCACAGCTTGTAGCTCTCAGATGATCAAATGACAAAGATTGATCGTCTTTGATCATAGTGCCATCACATTAGGAATTTCCGAGCATCCGTTTACAGACTGGACGTAAACCAGAAGGCAGTACTTTCCTCTAATGGGGATAGACCTATTGTTTTAATACAGGTTAACTGATTTATTGCTGCACTTATCTACTAAGCACCCAGAATCTCTCACGGGACAACGTGTACATGAAAGACGATTGCAAGATCAGACTAGAAAGGTATAGAGGATGAGAGAGCAAAAACGAATCCGAGGAAGGTAGACTACAAACATACAACTACTACGATGCGCTTCGTTCGCTGAATTGTAAAATTGCAGTGACATGAAAAATAAAGTTGGGAGGAGTTGGTTGTGGAAAAGGGAAGGGCAGGCAAGGACAATGCTTTCCTCCAAACCACAAATTTTAGGACTCGGCTGCATCGGAGGTCATCCATCACACGTCCCTGTGGGCATGCCGGGAGCTCTTTTGGTACATAGTTCATCTCCGCCGCCTTCAGCAAGTTCGGTGCTAGTCGCTTCCTCTTTCTGCCTCTCTGACTCCGCCTTTCTTCTTGAACTTTTTGTTTTGCTTACTGTCTGCTCTTGTTTTTTTACTGCCTTTGTGGGCCATTCTCCTGACTTTGTTCAGGAAACTTTTTGTTGGTCTGATAACTGTTCGTGAACGTCCAGTTTTTTTTGTTTGACAGTTAGGTGGTGGAAAATCGTACACAATGTCCAAAGTGGACACAGGCGATCCATACTGTGAAATCTGTTTATCCTTTCGAATTTTTTATGCATTTTGGGGCACTGAAAAGAATGTTAATTATTTTCTTATGTTTGTTTATCTAGGACCGGACAAATTCAAGGGAATGCCTGCCGCTCTCCTTACAGCCTAATTTTGAATGCAACATTGTATTTTGATCTGCATATTTGTTTTACCGAAAACACTTGTGTGCACGTGCACATTATTCATCAACGCCAACACATATGCAAGCACATGTATGTATATAAACACACCCACCCACTCAGAAAAAGAAACATGCCAACAATGGACAAAACCTTGAACGTATGTATTTGTAATTTATTTTTAGCATGGCTACAACATAGATGTAACATGAAAAAAGTCGTTTTTGTCACCAAAGTGGCTGCCTGACCCACACGGTGCAAAGCCCCCAGTCTCCAAGTGTGTGAATGAAGATTAAAAACGGAGACAGTCTTGAAAATCTTGGAAGTTTTTCAGGTCACATTGTATAACAGTAAAATGTGTTCAGCAATGTGATTTTAAGTTTTGCATTATATACCTAATCTAGAATTGTGTTCTACCAAAGTAGATTCATTTATTTGCTTGTTATAAGCTCATGTAGAACCTCGCGGTAAAGCAGCTGAGATTCACTCGCCCGAAATATAAGAATGAGAGGACAAAATGGGGCTCAATACAGGCCCACCTTTCTATATTGTTTTCCATTAACTAAAGCAAGAGCAAACTCAGCATTGTATCCTCAGAAACGTGCTCGGCCAGTGCTCTGCAGTGTATGTGGAACACTGATTCCAGAAGGGAGAGTTTCCATGAAATAAGCGAGGACTACAGGACCTAATACATTTGAGGTTCGAGAAACCTTCCAAGTGCTGCAGTCATGGCGGTATTGGCACACTGAACGATTTCTTTGACCTTCAATTTTTTTTTTCTGAATTCATTCCATCCCGTACAGAGAATGCTTTAATAATGGAGGACTGACTTCTACCCGGTCGGTCGCTGATAGAAGGCTTTCTTCATTCCTCCCAATATTGCTCCAGAAAACTTCAGCGGGCACGAGTTTGCAAGTTCAGCAATCTGTTTTGCTAGCTGTCCAGTTCCATCGGCCTCTCAGACATTTGTTCTCCATTCAATTTCTTTTCATGACGTTTCATGAGCGCTTCCCGCCTCCGAGTCATAGGATGCATTCCAGACACCCTGGATTATGGTTGAAAGAAAGAACCCTCCCTAATCTCTATCTAGATAGGCGGATGTTTGAATAGTCATATGTCAAGATGGTTCTCTGGGGTAGAAAGGGAAGATGTTCTTATCGCGTTTTGTTGTCGCTGTTGTGAAAGGATGGGACGCAATCACGTGAGAGAAGTTGTCCAACCGTTTTTCCCTGTTATTCCCATTCGATGGCGTTCTTATGAGGTCTGCCGCTCAGCCAGTCTCGGAGATAATTAGGACGGCTTGACTGCGATCGTCTGAGATCCTGATGCGTTTCAAATGACTGACGTGATCAAATAGAGGGGAATGCCTGCAAAGCAATGGTTTTGAATTTTGCTGTTTCATAAAATGTTCAGGAATTTGCAGCTTCAATGAAGAAAGCTAACGTTTTGCTCAAGTCACCAATTGAAAAAAATCCATTGACATATGTGGTATGATGAATTGTTTCTATTTCCGATTTTATGTCGTTTTGCAATCAAATTGCATCATTTATCAAAGTATAGTTATTCGAGTATTTGCCTGTATATTCGATAGCTTTGTACCGAATATTTCGTATATTGATCTTAAGTTTTCTCATATAACTTTCTCTACAATAGGCTTGTACATAAGTCATTCGTATTTAAGTACTCCGTAATTACTCATCCCCTTCATCCAGGGACATTACGGACTGAACTTGCAATCCCTATTCAGCACAACAATACTTCAAAATTCTTGGTCCAATAGGTCCCTGAACCAGCTCCACCAGTTTATTTCTGGCTCAGGAATCTCTCGACCCAGCCCTGTGAATGAAATGATCCGTCGAGTTTTTCCCTGTCATTATCTTCAACGTAGTTATTTTACAGTCGATGCTAAATAACGTGTATGATGTGCGAGTAAAAATGGAACATCAGGAATTCAAACTCGCTTACAATTGAGATTAAGAATGATAGGATTACTGTGCCGCCAGACGAAAGAACAGACTGCACAGCAAGCACAACGCATTTCGACCTTTTTGGTCTTTGAATTCTCACTCGACTACAATCGGCTAGCATGGCAAGCAGCATGCAACATATGTGAATAAGTTCATTCAGCAAATAGTTCGCAATTCCAGGAAATTGATTTTCTACAGAGTCCAGACCCAGCAGAATCTCTGACCACTACTGTGATAAACTGTGCTAAAACCTGTATTCCAATGTCTTCCGACAAACTCCAAATGCCCAAAACACCCTGGTTTAATTCTGACTGCCAACAAATCTCAAAAGTACGCAAACGGGCTCAGCGTCAGGTATACCAACGCCCTTCGGGTCCCAACGCTCGAGCCCATCAGAAACTCCGCGCCAAATCCAGACACACGTTCAAAATCAGTAAACGTCAGTCTTGGAGAAACTTCTGCTCCGGGCTGACATCTAAAACATCAAAGAAAAAAGTCTGGAACATCATCAGAAAAATCAAAAGGGAAGAACACCAACCCCTCCATTCATCACCTGAAACTTGCTGATGCTCTGATCACTGACAAACAAGCTGTTGCCGATCTGTTGGCCTCCACCATCCAACAGAACTCATCTTCAAATAAATCTGCTGCCTTTTTAAGAAACAAACAAATCAGTGAGAAATCTTCATACAATTTCACATCAGATAACTCTGAAGCGTACAATCTTCCTTTTTCAATCAGCGAACTAAAATCAGCTTTGCAAACCTGCACTGATTCTGCCCCTGGTCTGGATGATATTCATTATCAGGTTTTGAAACGTTTTCCAGAAAGCTGTCTCCAGACCCTTCTTAAAGTATACAACCATATCTGGACCACAGGGTACTTTCCGCCCCTCCTGGCGGAAAGCCCTGATCATTCCAATTCCAAAGCCTGGAAAGGACCTTACCAACCCTTCCAACTATCGTCCAATAGCTCTGACTAGCTGCCTCTACAAGTTAATGGAGAAGATGGTCAACTGCCGTCTGATGTGGAAGCTGGAAACCGATGGCCTTTTGGCCAGTCAACAGTGCGGGTTCCGGAAATACCACTCGACAGTCGACCATCTAATCCGTCTGGAAACCACCATCCGCAATGCCTTTGTCAATAAACAGCATGTGGTCGCTATCTTTTTCGACCTCGAAAAAGCGTATGACACCACATGGAAATCAGGAATTCTTCTGGACTTGCACAGACTTGGTTTCCGTGGTCACCTGCCTCTGTTTATACAGAATTTTTTGGCTGATCGACAGTTCCAGGTGCGTGTTGGCACCACACTTTCTGACATCCATGGGCAGGAGTTGGGTGTACCTCAGGGGAGCATCCTTTCTCCTGCCCTTTTCAGCATTAAAATTAATGACATTGTAAAATCGGTAAGCCAGGGCACCGAGTCCTCTCTGTTCGTTGACGACTTCGCGCTGTACGCAGTTGGAGCTTCTTACCCCAGCGTACAGCGTCGACTCCAACTTTGTGTCAACAAGATCCAGCAGTGGGCCGAGGAAAACGGGTTTACCTTCTCACGTACCAAAACTCAGTCAATCCATTTTCACAATTTTCGTCAATTTTTTGCTGATCCTGAAATTCGTCTGGACAAGTCCACCATTCCAGCTGTAAAAGAAGCCTTGGAGTTATTTTTGATCAAAAACTCAACTTTCTCAGCCACATTAAAAATCTCAAAACCTCTTGCCAGAAAGCTCTGAATATTCTGCGGGTCGTAGCGCACACTGACTGGGGCGCTGATAAGAAAACTTTGCTGCACCTCTATAGAGCCCTGGTCCGCTCCAAACTGGACTATGGTTGTGCTGTGTACGGCTCTGCAAGACCCTCTTATCTGAAACTCTTGGATCCTATTCACCATCAAGGGCTTCGTCTCTGTCTTGGAGCTTTCCGCACCACCCCTGTGTACAGCCTGTACGCAGAGGCAGGTGAACCCTCACTGTCCAACCGCAGGCTGAAAATGTCTCTCAATTACTATATCAGACTGTTCTCAGAACCGCAGAATCCTGCCTATGACTGTGTCTTTGACCCCCAGTTTCAAAGCAAATTCGAAACCAACCCTAACTGTATTCCGCCGTTTGGTCTTCGTATGCAGCCTCACACGCGGAATGCAGGTCTAGACCTAGGAGTTGTGTCGGATTTTTCCAAGTTTCCAGATCAGCCTCCGTGGACCTTTTTCACACCAGAGATTCGTTTTGATCTTGCAGCCTTTCGTAAAGAGTCTACCAGCTCTCTGGCATACAAGGCCTTGTATGCTGAACTCTGTTCAAAATTCCCATCTTATCAGAAAATTTTCACTGACGGTTCCAAGTCTGAGGATGGAGTGGCCTGTGCAGCCTATTGCCCTGGTGCTCCTTCTCAGATACTGTTAAAGCATATACCTCCAGATGCTTCTGTCTATTCTGCTGAACTTACTGCTCTGGTTCTGGCATTGAAAATAATTTCACAATCTACGAAGAGGGACTTTCTGGTTCTGTCGGATTCGCTGTCAGCTTTGGAGGCCATAGCTGGCCGCAACCTTCAGCATCCAGAACTTTTACATTTCTTTGAACTTTTTAGCAAGTTGAAAGTGGATGGTTACAACATTACTCTGGCTTGGGTTCCTGGTCATGTTGGCATCGGAGGGAACGAAATGGTTGATCGTTTAGCCAAGAATGCCACAAGAGAGAAATTGTCCAACATATATATCCCCTGCTCAGATCTGAAACCCAAAATTAATGATTATGTGAAAGACCTCTGGCAGGAGGATTGGAATACCCAGACGGATAACAAACTCTTTCGGATCCGTCCAAACCTTAAGGAGTTCCTCCCATCTACGTCTGGTGGTCGTAAAGAGGAAACGGTTCTGTGCCGGCTGCACACCGGCCATTCGTATTTTACTCATTCCTACCTTTTAAAGAGTGAAGAAGCTCCGTGGTGCATTCCATGTCATGTGCCACTCACAATGAAACATATTCTTTTAGAGTGTTGGGACTTGCACGATGTGAGACACAAACATTTTACAGCGGAGTCCATGAAGATCCTGTTCAGGGATGTCCCGCCTGACGTGATCCTTGAATTTTTGAGAGATTAACATTTTTCATCTGATTTAAGATTTTACGGAAGAAAGATTTTTAATGAAGTTTCTGGTGCGTTTCTAGAAGATGTCATTTAAAGAGATGTGTGAAAGTTTTTTTTTTTTTTTTTTTTTTAATGACTTGTGAGTTGATTTTAACGTGGTGACAGCCCTGATGTGGCCCCTTGCGGTCGGCTGGGCTATAAGCAACATTATCTTATCTTATCTCCAAATAGTTCGCAGCTCGTGACATTCTTACGCGTAGTCTGCAGAAGTTCCACGTATGGAAGATGGCGACAACGGAATCATTGCATGGGAAGGAGGAGAACGTGTGGGAGGGGACAAGAGGGCGCTCAGCCTGTCTTATCCTCTCCCCTCCTCTTCATGCCTCATTTTGCATCTTCTCCCCTCCTCCCCTCCCCCCCCCTCCCCCCACCCTCAAGCTCCTTACGGGGAATGGGAAAAGAGAGGTAGAAATAGTGAAGGCAAGGGAATGAGGGAGAGAGGTCGGACGTATAAGATGATGGATAAAAGTGGGGGGTGAAGGAGTGGGGTAAAGGTCGGCGTTTAGATAGTGATGCCAGTGCGTGTGCGAGCCTGCATGTGCGTGTTCGTGCGCCCATCACGACTTGTCTTGGTAAACCCCATCCCCCCCCCCCCCCCCCCCCCCCGAACGAGGAACATCTCACCAATAACTGGATTTCCATCTTTTATGGAATTAAGTCTGTTAATTAAGCTGACAACACAGGAGCCAGTCACTCTTAAAACATACAGCGGAACGGCTATCTCCATAACCGTATCTACCCATCACCGCCATCCGCAACAGCGTGTTTACTCAAGGTTCAAACACACCTGCAACGTCCTCCTGTAAGGCCATCTGTTTTCTGTCCCAATCGCATTAACCGTCTTGACAACCTTGACCTGGCACGCCATTGTATGGACTGCTGTACCTGGCAGACATTTCCATACCCATGCCATCACAGACCCTTTCCACCCCCAACTCCACTCTTCTCATTCCAATAAGATTTCTTTCCGATGTAGAATTGTTTACACTTTTTTTGTTGTTGTTGGTTGGTTTGTTGGGTTTTCTGTCTTTTTTTTGGTATTGTTTTTTTTGTTTTGTTTCCTCTTCAGCTATTCTACATTTACCTCCCTGAAGAGAGTTTTTTGTTTTGAACTTTTGTTTTGCTTTCGTACTCTTGATGTTCATCTGAATAAAGAATTTGTCTTTTTTTAAGACATTTTTTATGCTTTGTATCTTGTCGACCAAAGAGATACTTCCAGCTAAACACTCCCGCCTTTGCTAAAGCTTTTATATTTTTGTCTCTCAGCAAAAGATGGAGCTCTCAATAAGGAGCTCCTCTCTTTGAAAAATATATTCTTTCTGCAGCATCTTTTTCTTTCCCATATTCTTTTTTTTTGTAATGGGAGGTTGAAATTTCGCAGCTGCTTCCTTTTGTTGTTTGTGTTTTTTTAGTTTGTACTGCATCCTGTTTCCATTTCTCACTTGTCTGTGTTCTAATTCAAGGACATTATCGTTACCATGTAATATCGACGGTGATGTGTCACGGTTTTGCTCCTATTTGGTATGTATCTGATTTACGCGATGACATTCATACAACAACAAAAAACCCACACCCATACACATTCGCGCGTACACACACACACACATACAAACACACATATATATATATATATATATATATAGATAATATATATACACACATACATACATACACACCACGCCGCACGCACACGCACACACACGCGCGCGCGCGCGTTGAAATTGACAAGGAGTCGAAAGAAAGGAGAAAAAATACAGAACGAGAATAGGGCTGGAAAGAGGAAGAAAGCCAAAAGAGAAGAAGAGGGACAGGATATATCAAAGTAATCATACAGGGAAACGAATAAATAAAACGGTTGGTGGATAAATCAGGGGAGGAGAGCAGGAGCAGATGACGGAATCACGGGAATGGAAGGAAAGAAGAAAGGAAAAGAGAAGTAAACGTGCACTTTTAGCTACATTGGCCATTTACTCTGGTACAACGTTTTCGTTCTTCCATCACTCTTAGTATGCATACGCGCTCTCTCTCATCAACATATTAGGAGCAATCTTAAGATTGCAAGATAGTGCGTAGGTAGGCCTTTAACTATTTTTCCTTCTGATTACGGTGCGTGTCATTTGGGGCCAAAGAGGACTAATTAAAACTAATTTTTTTAAACCTTCCTAAATGTGATCCATAGCGAAAACATGACCTGAACAAATACGAAAACAAAAGTGTGTGGTTGTGTGTGTGTGTGTGTGTGTGTGTGTGTGTGTGTGCACGCGCGCCGTGCGTGTATGATGATAGAGACTGAGCCAGATACAAAAAGCTAAATGATGCGTTTATTACATTTCAGGCCCGCTCACAAGATGATGAGCGAGGAACTATGCGATCATAAGTATACACATTGAGAAATGACAAGATGCAGAGGACAGCTCCAGGTAAACTTTACCTGGACTCCAGATCATAGAATTAATAACCGAAAGGGTTTTTTTTAATACTTTCACAAGTGTCAGTCTTTTAAGTGTCTACTCAGTACTGGCTTCAGGATCGAATACTATATAAATTAAGAGTTCCGACATATTCCGACATTTGCTAAAAGATCGTTCGCACGTTGTTTTTTTTTTTTTTAAATACGTGATTGGAACTATCCGTTTCTTTCCCGACTTCTGTAAGTTCAGATCTCGTTGTCCATGTTGGCACTGGCGTCTTGTCTGTCAATACAGTAGTGTTACACCACTCTTTCTTTGAGGTAAGATTTCCTTTTTTCACATCCCTACTTCATCAGATTTGGCGAAAGTGGTTTGTACGAACTGTATTTTTTTATTATTATTTGGGACAATTGTCAATGTCTCTGTATCTATATTGTAATGAACCATGTCATTGCGCTTTATCTTCAGACGGGACTTTGGAGGAAGAAAACGTATCGCTTGCAAATGGGTTCGATGTCAGCATCCTACAATAAATTGGGCGATGTGCCTGTCGGCTGAAGAAACCAGATAGCAACAGTAAATGGTCACTGATCTTTTTCTCCGTCTTCACCCAGTGTGCCTCTGCTTCCCCATTTCTCTCTAGCTTAGCCAAGTTAGACATTTCTGGCGGTAAACGGCCGAAAATCTTGAGCGTGCATATCATTGGCATGGCGTTTGAGTGGCAGAGGACAGTGGAGGACAAACAGTCTGCTTGCTTCTGCTGTCAGGGTTTGAAAGTGGACATCATATCTCGCTGAGCGGAGTTCAGAAAACTTTCAAAATGAACGGGAACCCATTGACAGTTCTGCCGGGTAGAATATACTGGCTTTGCATCGTCTTTTCGAGGGGAAGAGAAGGGGAGGGTGGGGGTGTCGACAGTTGAGTACTACATTCTGCTGGTTTACAAACAAGAGAAGTTACTCTCAAACCACACACACACACACACACACACACACACACACCACACACACACACACAGAGAGAAGAGAGAGAAGCATATTGGATGGTGGGAGATCTTGGTCAAAAATTGAAAGAGGGAGGCACGGACAGTGCGCAATTACCTGGCTACTAGTTCAGTTGTGCGGACTGTCGCTCTACACTGTACAGCTTTGAAGTAAAAAAAAAAAAAAAAAAAAGAAATAAAAAACAACCAACCAACAAAACCAGCCAACCAACCAACCAATGTCAAAACTAAGAGAAGATGGACCGCGTCACAGACATGTTGAAATTAGCAACGGCTCGTTTCCTTATGTTCAGGATCATGGAATGACGTCTGCACCAGATAGACATAACACTGCCGAGATCAGCGCATGAAGTGGTTGAAATCGTGCGAGATAAATGTGCAATATTCGTCTTCAATTTTCGCTTGTTTCATGCTGGTAGTTTAGCTAGCATAGCAAAATGTAGAAAGAGAGGGTGTTAGTTACCGCCAATGACATTGACAAACAAAGCACATGACAAGACACGATGCATTTCAACCACTTGGGTCTTCTTCAGGCGAAAAAATAAATCACATTTAACATTTAAGACAGTACAAACAAAGAAGGAAAATGACTCATCTGTTGTTAGTCCATGTGGTGGGGAGAATAGCCGCTAGGCGGAAATGACAAGGGGGATTATGGGAGAGGAAAAGGAAGGGGGGGGGGTTGTGTGATACGATAGGGTTGTGTGTCTAGTTTAGTGGGGTGGTGTGATATCTTTGTGACGGTTGTGATAATGGTGGATTGATAATAATGGTAAGGGGGGGAGGCAAACTGGAAAAAAAAATTATATATAGAAGTACATGAACAGAAGAAAAAAAAAAGTTTAGGTGAATAAAATAAATGATTTCGCTGGGTGATGAAAGAGGTGGTGGTAGTTATGCGTGGGTAGTTGTGAAAGGTGTGTGGGTAATGTTAATGAGGGAGGGAAGGGGATGGAAGATAAATGGGTGATAAGGTATGATGGGGAGGGGGGGGTTGAGGGAAAAAAAAGAGGGTAATGTGTGTGTGTGGGGGGGGGGGGGAGGAAGGGGGGCAAGAGGAGAGCTCATATCTCTTCATCCACTATGGGGTGGGGGTGGGGGTGGGAGGTTCATATTAATAGTGTTGTTTAAAAAAGTAAACAATGCTGTGGGATGATGCTCATTGTAACAGGTGAAATAATGTGTTGGCATCAATATGCTGCTGTTTGTTGAGAGAAGATAGCAGTGATCAATGAAAAACAGGGTATCATGTGTTGCACACACACACACACACACACACACACACACACACACACACACACACACACACACACACACACACACACACAAAAGGGGGGGGGGGACCACATGTAAACAATGTTCTAGGTGAGTTAAGATCGTGTGATCATAGTGAGACTAACTGTGGAAAATTTTCACACACATATTCACACACACACACACACACACACACACACACACACACACACACAAAGAGGGGTAAAAAATTATCATTAATCAGTCACTGATGGGTGATGATCATATGAGATCAACGGTAGTGTAGGAAGAGATTCTTCTCCGTTCCCTTAGGCAGGAATGGTGGAGGTACTGGCAAGGGCTTCTGTATGGTGAAGGCCCTCCAGTGGTCAATAAGGTTTTGCATTCATCAGTGTGTTGGCAGGCCAGGATTCTTCTTTTGGTGTTGTTGGGACTGTTCCACCGTCATTGGGGCTGCATGGATGAATTGCAGACCCGCCAGGGTGGAGTATTGCAGAGATGTTATGTCAGAGTCTGGAGTGCCCGTTCTCAGTATCAAATTGATGGTCTTCTTCGTTTACTTAGGTCGGAATCCTGGAGGTACTGACGGAGGCTGCTGTATGGTGAAGACCCTCCAGTGGTCAGTATGGTTTTGCACTCATTGGTGAGTTGGCAGGCCAGGTTTCCACTTTGGGCCAAGCTGGGAATGCTCCGCTGTCTCTGGGGCTGCACTGCATTGATGGTTTGAAAGACTCACAGGTGTGGAGTATAGTGGACCTGTGATGTTGAGGTCATAGCATAGCAAAGACGAAAATTAGTTGTGGAAACACAGTATACGTCCTTCTATTCGTAGCCCTTGTTTTCGCTGTCTGAAAGCTGGTGAATGAACGGCCTGACCTCTCCTTGATGTTCTCTTGGTGGTCGCCATCTTTGCGCTGCTGGATCATTTATCCCAGACAGGCTAATCTTGAAATATCGGGTTTTTCTCCTCTTTTATGATAATGAGCAGGTCGTCTTGCAGTCTAATGGCTCGTTTGACCTACTCAGACTTCCTTATTTGTGATGTAATCTACGTTGATGTGCACGATCTTGCAGTAACATTTATCTCCACAGTTTATATTTTCATTCGGAGAAATACAGTATTACTTCACACACGCACACATACATACTAATAACATGATTTTCTTTTGTATGATTTACCAAGGTATTCTATTTTCACAATGAGCAGAATTATGCCTTGAGTCTTAAACTCTGTTAGACGAAGTTCTAGTGACAGTCTGTAGTAAACCATTAAAAATGTTTGAAAGTAGTCATTTGTACATTTGATGAGCGCCTCCGTTGTACTTGTTTTTAGCGTGTGTGTGTGTGTGTATTCATAGTGGCACAATTGATTGACAGTGTAGTTTAAAACTGAGAAAAATGGCATAGTTGTCTGATGCGCAGATTTCTTTTAATGGAAATCTAGTTTTTTTTTTTCTGTTTTTTTTTTTCTCTTTAAGGGACATATTGTACATCAACGAACAAACATGTGCAGGCATATATATATATATATATATATATATATATATATATATATATATATATATATGTGTGTGTGTGTGTGTGTGTGTGTGTGTGTGTGTGTGCGCGCAGTAACACCTCCACCACGACCCCCTACTGATCCACCCACAAAAAACGCCGACTATAAATAAACCTTGTAAACTGTTTTTCAGAATGGACACAACCAAGAAGTAATACAAAAGTTGTAGTTTTTATCACAGAAGTTATTGCCTTATGGTGACAGTGTAAAGGAATGGGTTGGCCAGCATTGCTTGGTTTTGATTGTAATATCCTTAGTCTCCAGGTGTTTTAGTCAAGATAAAAGAAACAGATTCAGCATTGAAGTTTTCCAAATTGAAACGTGCGATGGTAAAATGCGTTCGGAAGTGGCTTCAGGTGCAGTTTAAGTACTCATTTTGGGATGAATTTTCGATGAAATTGATTTTCCAATCAACTTGTTTGTTGCAGCTTTTTTGTAGAATCCCGCGGTGAAGCGATTGTATTTCAGTCGCTGATGATGCCAACAGTGGGAGGACACAAAAAGATACTCAGTGCTAGAAATCCCCTGTTATGTTGCATTACCTAACGAAACGAGAGAAAGATGACGCATTCGCTAACGAAGATGGAGTTATTAATTAAATGAAGAAATTAACGTATGTGCATAGCAAAGGTTTTAGTCCAAAAGGTGTAACATAACACGTTCCGCTTTTCGTTTGTACTTTGTCCTTTCCCAGAATATCTGTTATCTTCTGAATTTACGTTTAGAAAAGCAACTCTCTCTCTCTCTCCTCTCTCTCTCTCTCTCTCTCTCTCTCTCTCTCTCTCTCTCTCTCATGTGCCGAGCACGTGAGCCTAAGAGCCTGTTTGTGATCTTTGAGATTCATTGTCTGGATGCAAGACGGCTGCTACAAGCACAGCAAATTTCAACATAAACAAGGATCCCCCTCGTTTCAGTCACATGGATTAATGTCGGCACTGAAAGCAGGCTAAGCCATGCAGATGAAAGGACATCTAGAGAGAAACTGCAGCGTTGCGTGCTCAGAAACGTTCATGCCATTACTTGCTAACTATGTTTAAAAAACGGATTCTGAAGCGGCACGTTTCCATTAAATAATCAGGGAGTAGAAAACTTGCCACATTCGAAACTGCAAAATCTTCCAGGTGGTGCAATCGTGATGATGATGGCATGTGGAATGGTTGCTTTGATCCGCATTCTTTAATGGAGTCACCTCGTTCCAGAGAGACCAAACTAATATGGAGGAGGATTGACTAGAACCCTGTTAGTTGCGTTTAAAAGGCTTCGTTCATTCGTCCCCGTAAAACTCCACAAAACTTCAGCAGCCCCGACTTTGGAAGTTCGACAATCTGCTTTACTAGCCTTCCAGTTCCATCGGTCTTTCACACATTTGTTCTTTATTCTCTTTGTGACGTTTCCCCAGCGTTTTCTGCCTTTGAGTTACGCGAATATGTTCCAGAGACTCTCGATCATAGATCAGGTCAGAACCCTCCCTAATCTGTCTCTAGAAAGGCGGTTTTTGAACAGTCATGAATCAAGACTATTCCACTGGGTAGAAGAGGAAGATGATGTGGGTTGCGTGATTTCTTCGGAGACAAACAGGATGGCTTTAAATGCCTATCTGTGAGAAGCTGGTGAGTTTCAAATGACCCACATAATGATATGCATCCAGCGCCATAAATTAACTTTCGGTGAAATGTACAGAAATCAATTTCTATGAAGAAAACAGACGTGTTGATCGATTCATCGTACTCCGAAAAAAGGTCCGAGTATTGTATGACCAGCTAAATGTTTTTCCTTTACATTCTGCTTGTATTTTAGCTTTACTAGTACTACATCTATCGGAGTGTAAATTTTGAAATGTTTGCCTGTACTTAATAACAGTTTTGTACGGGAATTATGATTTTTTTTTATACATCAGTCTTACATTTTTTGTATCTGAATCTGTAATAACTTTGCACAAAACCATTTATATTTTTGTACATCAGTCTGCGTATTCCACGCTTACTCATTCCGTTTACTCAGACTCTGAAAGGGCTACCACCGAGGATGAACTTGTAATCCTTATGCGACAGAAATATTTCAACCTTCTCGGATGAACTTGTAATCCTTATGCGACACAAATATTTCAACCTTCTCGAACCAGTAGGTCCCTTGGCCAGCTGAACCTCCTCAACCTTTGACACAGGAAATCTCTTAATCGACGCGAGTCGATGAAACAATCCGTCATTCTCCCCCTCGTTTCGTTTATCTGTTTATTTATTGCCTATAATGAATGCAGGATTACTTTGTGTGATCTGTTAATTAAAAATGCAAAATATGGATTCCAACACAAAGTCCAACGAACTGTGATGACAAGCAGCATACAATACATCACTATATCTTCATTCTCTGTAAAGAGATCATAGCTGGCAATGTCCTTGCATATGTCAGTTCACACAAGTTTCTCGTACGGGAGATGGCAAAATCGAGAACAGGAATGTATGAATGTGGCAAAGACGCTGCTCAATGTGTCTTACTTCTGCATTCCCCTTCCCCCACCATTTCCCACCATCTCCACCACAGGTAAACAGCCTGGAAATCTTGAGTCTTCAAGAGTCGGCATTGTGTCGAGTGGCTGTGGTAAATTGGAAGACGACAAAAACTCTGGCTTCTGCTCTCTGTTCTGTAAGAGGGGATCGTCATAATAAATTAACTTTTTGACTTTCCGAAAGAGTGGGAGAACTCTGACAGAAATGCGGAAACGAATATTTCAGATCTGCACATTCTTTTCTGAGGGGATGGGGAGGGGGTTGTCGATTATTCAGGAGTGCATTTTGTTTGCTGCCAAGAAAGGGAAGCTATTCTGACAGAGGTAGAGTAGGGGGGTTAGGGTGAGTGTCGGGGGACTGACGGAAGGAACTGTATTTTGTTGTGCGGAAATCATGTTCAAAAACTGGGAAAGGGCGGGATGTGTCGCCCTCCGACTGGTTGCAGTTGTGCAAACTGCTGTATGCAAAGCCAACATAAATACCTGGATTTTTAGGCCTATAGAATGCGAAGTATTTGAAAGATTTTAAAGTGAAGAAAGAACAAACAACAAATGCCAAACTGACGTATGGAAGAGGAGTCCTGACATGTCCTAGTTTGAGCAGCAGCTTGCCTGCTGATCGCAACATGAAATGGCAAAGCAATGTAGGGTAGAAGAAATCAGAGAGTGCATGTTCTGATATCGAGTAACAGCTCGTTTTCGCGTTGTCTCCAATGCTATGGACTGACGTCTGCATCATGCACATAAAGCAAAGCTGATGTTAGGGCATGGGGTAGTTCAAATCGTGCAAAGTAAATAGAAACTACTCTTCAGGTTTTGTGTTGGTGCATGTTGCACTAATTCAGCGTATTGCGACACCATGTAGGAATTGTGGAAGCACAGTGGTTTCCTCACAACATGTCTCCATCTGTTGCCGTGCTTTGGATCTTTGAGAGCTGGTGAACGGAGAGGCCGCACTTCTTCTTGACGTTGTCATCCCAACTTTCCTGTAATTCTTTTTTGTCGTCATCTTTGCCCAGGATCAATACACAGACTTCCATTATCTCAAACTCCCTTACTGCTTAGAAAGTGACCGTGACCTAAAGCACCCTCAACTACTGAAATTGTTGAACTTTGCGCCTCGCTTAAATCTGATGGTTACAACATAGTTTTTGCTATCGTTCCTCGAACATGTCGGCATTAGAGGCATTGAGGTAATTAATCAACTTGCTTGGAATGCTACAAATGAGTTGAACAGATCATCTATCCCTCACAGCGATCTGAAACCTAAAGCCCAGATTTATGTCAAAGGCCTCTGGTAATTGGACTGGAAAGCGCCGAAGGAAAACAATCTCTTTCAATTCTCCCTAAACCTTAGAGTTTTTAACTTAACATGTGCCAGTGGCGATCGTAAAGGAAAAGTCATATACCAATTGCACACAAGCACTCCTTTTTACATCCACTCGTGTCTTAAAAGATGAAGAAGCTCTGTGGTACATTCTCTTTGATGAATAACTCGTGAAACATTCTTCTAGTGTGCTGGGACCTACGTGATGTCAGATATAAACACTTTACAACAGACTCCATGAAACCCTCGTTCAGATAGTCCCACTTGATGTGACTTTGGAGCTTCTGACAGAAATAAACATTTTCATCTTGTCCAAAATTTTATGGAGAAAGATTTTTAAAACAATTTAGTATGGACGGTTTTGCTTGTTTTTTTTCATAGATTTGTTTTAGTGAGTTATGTACGAGTTTTTTTTTTCATCCATGTTGAGTCTTCGACGAGGTGATAGCCCTGGTAGGACCTTTAAGCAACATGGATTGCCTCGGAGGATAATTAGTAAACAGGCACGCTAATCTTTAAATGAACTTTTATTTTCTTCTCGTTATAATGTTGAACGGGTTTGACAGAGTCCAGTGGCTCCCCTAACTCTCGTAGACTTACGGTTAATAATGTAATTTTTGCAGAACATCTTCATGGTCGACTTTTTTCAAGGTTTTAATTCGTATTTGGAAAGCTATAGTCAGATTTATTTCGCATGCATATAGGCATTCACCGATTAGTATGTCATTTTACATTGTTAATAGATTTCTTAAATTTCTCAGTAAGCAGAATTCTGCTATGGGGGTCTCACTCTATCAGATGAAGTTTCTGGTCAGAATCTGTAAATCATAACTTTTAAAAGTAGCCCCTTGAGCCAAAAGTGAACGCCATCGTTGTACCTTTCTCGCCCTCCTGTATTCCTGAGATCGTGAGACGTGGGCACTGTATGTGATATTCGCAGATCGATGTCTGGATGCGAGAGGGATGCTGCACGAACATCGATTTTCCTCTCATAATTTCCATGGATAAATCTCCACGCTGAAACTAATTCATGCGGATGAATGCATATCTAAAGAGGAATCCCTGCATTGCATGCTAATAAACTTTCACCACCACTGTTGTGCAAACTTTGCCGTTAAGAAAAAGAGGAAACGGATTCCAAAATGGCGAGTGTCGATTAAACGGGGACCAGCAAACTTACGAAATTCAATATTTACGAAAGCTTCCAAGTAGTTCTGTCATAGTGTATTGGCACGTGGAAATGATTCGATGATTTCTTTGATTGGCCAAAGTTTTTTCTCTACTGAATTCAGCTCGGTTCAGACAGGGAGTGATGTAATACGGAGGACGATTGACCTGTGCCCTGTCAGTTGCTGATAGAGGGCTTTCTTCATTCCTCCCCATACAGCTCCAGAAATCTCGGGCAGCCACGAGTTTGGGAATTCTGCAATCTGCTTTGCTGGCTGCCAGCTGTGTCGGCTTTCAGACATTTGTTTTCCGTTCAATATCTTTTCGTGACGTTTCCTAAGCACATCCTGCCTTTGAATTATAGAAATATATTCCGGACACCCTGGATCATGGTTCAAAGAAAGAAACTTCCCTAATTTGTATCTACAAAGGCGGATCTTTGAATAGTCATAAATTAAGCCCGTTCTCGGGAGAGAAGGGGAAGATGTTTTTAGCGTGTTTTGTTGTCGCGGCTGGTGAATCACGCCTTGGACGTTATTCATTTATTTTTCCTGCCATTCCCCACCGATGGCTCTCTTATGAGATCTACCATTTGGTCAGTCTCCAAGGTAAACAGGACGGTTTGACTGCTGGCATCCCAGAATCAAGTTTGTTTCAAATGACTCACGTGATCAAGAAAATGATATGCGTGCAGAGCAATAGTTTCGAAATCTACTATTCACTTAAAATTGCGACCATTGCGACTACCATGGCGAAAGCGAACGTTTTGCTTGTGTCATCAAATTAAAACTGCATGTGACATGACAAGCTAAACATTTCCTTTAACATTCTAATTTCAATTTAGTTTGCAACTTTTACAATATTCATGCGAGTATAGATATTCGAGTGGTTGCCTCTATTTTCAATACCTTTGTACAGAAAGTGATATATTTTCGTATATTGATCTAAGTCTTCTATACAATCGTATGTAGGAAAAGGTTTGTACGCATACCATTCGCATTTTTGTACATCAGTCTAGTATTCCATATTTACTCATCCCTTCATCCGTTTTGTATAAGGCAACCTTTTTGGCTGAGCTTGCACTCACTATTTAGTGCATTTATATATCAAAAGTCTTGACCCAATAGGTGTGTTGGCCAGCTCGACCTGCTCGTTTACGGCACAATTCTTGACTTATACAGATATCCCTTGACCACGCTAGAGAATGAAATGCTCCATCAATTTTTTTCCTTCATTTCTTTCACGTAGTTATTTGTTTTAAATCAGTGCAGAGTAATGTGTATCATCGGCGAGTGAAAATGCAGCATTCAGAAATTCTAACTCGGTTACAGTTAAGACTAAGAAGGACTACGGTGCCACCCAACGAAAGGGTAAAAAGGACAAGCACTACGAGTCTGGATTTTTTTTTTTTTTTTTTTTTTTTTTTGGTCTTCTTCACGCAACACAAACAGCATTCAAGACAATGAAACCGAAGGACGAACAGTCATTTTCACCTCAAACTGGGCGCAAAAGGGTCAGTCGTCTTTTTGTCCATCTTCACCCGACGTGCCTCCACTCATTTTTTGTGTCTGTTTAGCTGAGGAAGGCAGTTCTGGTGGTAAATGGTCTGAAAATCTTGAGCGTGCATAACGGTGGCATGGCGTCGAGTGGCAGAGGACAGTCGGAGAACGACAACAGTCTGCTTACTTCTGCTGTCAGTTTTGAAACTGGACATCATTACATCTTGCTGAGCCGAGTTCAGAAAACTTTTCAAAAATGGTTAGGAACCCCCTGACAACTCTGCCGAGTAGAAGACACTGGAATGGCATTTTTTTTTCTTTTGGAGGGGAGGGGGGGAGGTGTCGACAGTTACGTACTTCTTTCTGTATGCTGCCAAACAAGAGAAGCTACTCAGAGAGAGAGAGAGAAAGATGCACTGCACTTTACTGAAAGTCAGAGGACACATAGATGTTCTGGAAAAGAACATGAAATAGAAATGAAAAGGAAAATGTAAATGTTACACTTTTTTTGACTTAACAATTTTTCCGTGTACATGTCTAATTTTTTTTCATGTCATCAAAAGATCCATTTCCGCTTGTGAATGGAACAGCTTTCTCCGTATTCATTGAAATTCTCTCTCTCTCTCTCTCTCTCTCTCTCTCTCTCTCTCTCTCTCTCTCTCTTCTGCTTGAGCTCATGAGCTTTAGGGCCTGTTTGTGATCTTCCAAATTCGGTGTCTGGATGGAAGAAGGATGCTAAAAGCGCGTCAGCTTTCAACATAAACAACAATTCCCTCCTTTCATTTTCCATGGATTAATGTCGACACTGAAACCAGGCTAAGCCATGCAAATGAACGGACATGTAAAGAGCAACCTCAACATCGCATGTTCAGAAACGTTCATGGCCATTGCACTGCAAATTATGTGGAGAAATCAGATTCTGAAGCAGCACATTTCCCGTAAATATGCAGGGACTAGAAAACTTAACCATATTTAAAACTGCAGAACATTTCAAGTTGTGTAACCATGCTGGTGATGGCACGTGGAATGATTTCTTTTGATCAGCATTCTTTTCTGAATTCAGCCCGTTCCAGGCAGACTGATTTAATGAGGGGGAGGGTTGACTTGTACGCTCTGAGTTGCAAATAGATTTCTTCATTCCTGTCTGTACAACTCCAGAAAACTTCAGATGCCCCGACTTTGGAAGTCCTACAATCTGCATCGCTTGCGGTCCGGTTCTATCAGGCTTTTAGAAATTCATTCTTCATTCAGATTCTCTTTGTGACATTTCCTAAGCGCTTCCCGCCTTCGAGTTATGGGAATATATTAGACATCCTGGATCATGGTTCAAAGAAAGGACATCTTCTCCCCCCCCCCCCCCCCCCCTCCCGAAATTTTTCCCTTTCCCAGAAAGCCGGATGTTGAATCGTCATAAATCAAGACAGCTTCCCTGGGTAGATGGGGAGGAAGATGTGGGTTGTCTGTTTAGTTGCTGACGGGCGCAATTACGCTGCAGAAGGTGTTCAACCTTAATTTTTCAAATGGCTTTCTTATTAGTCTACCACTCGACCAAAATCGGAAGATAAACGGGGTGGCTTAACTGTCGGCGTCTGAGAACCTGATGCGTATGAAATTACTCGCGTTATCAAGAAGATGGCATGCATGCAGAGCGTTTAAATTTACTTTTCAGTGAAAAGTGCAGGAACCATTAATGTCGATGAAGAAGCCGACATGATCGATTCATCGAACTTAAAAACAACAACAGATTTACGTATTGTATGACGAGCTATTTGTTGTCCTTCTGTTTTAGTTTTGCATGTATAACATCCATGAGAATGTAAATATTGAAGTGTTTGCCTGCACTTACAGCTTTGTTCAGACTCGTTATATTTTCGTACAACAGATCTATTTTTTTCCTTAATATGTATCTGTAAAAACTTGGTACAGAAACCGATCATATTTTGGTACATCAGTTTACGTATTTCACGCGTACTACTTCCGTTAATTCAGGTTTTAAAAGGGCAGTCTTTGGGGCTGAATTTGCACTTTATATACACTACAATGAAAAACATATTTTAAATGTTTTGAATCAGCAGGTCCCTTGGTCAGCTCTCTTAAACTGAAAAATGATCCGACTATTTCGCCCTCTCCTCTACTCTCTGTCTGTCTCTCTCCTTTCATTCTTTATGTTTATTATCTGTAATCAATAGGAAAGTACTTTGCAATGATCTGTGAGAAATAATATACCATTCAGGATTCTATAATAAGGTACGATCAACTAAAATAAGTGACAGTGCAACAGTATATCTCCATTGTCTACTAAAAGAATGATAGTTTTTGATATTCTGACATACATTAGTCCACACAATTTTCTTGTTCGGCAGACGGAATGATTGGTGTCCATTTCCAAGGATGAGAACGAGATCAAAAGAGGCTACTCCGCATGTCGCATCCCCCCCCCCCCCCCCCCTCCCGTTTTCCACTATTCCACCTTCAGTAAACGACCTGGAAATCTTGAGCGTTCACGATTCGGCATTGTGTCAAGTGGCGGTGGACAGTTGGAAGAAGACAAAAATTTCACATTGAGAGAAAAACGAACAAACAATAAGCTGACGTAGGAAAGGACCCTATTTTCAACATGTCTTTGTCTTGAGCTCGTCTTATCACAAGGAACATGATATTAAACTAATGTTAGGCAAGAAGAAACGTACCGTGGACATCTTACAATATCGAGCAACATCTCACTTGTTCATAATCTCCATGTTTATGAAGGACGTCTGCACCTGATAGATATAGCAAGGCAGAGTACAGGACAGCATCCAGTGGTTCAAATCGTGCAAGGCAAAGAGAAAGTTATCCTTCTGCATCTGTGTGATTGCATGTTGCACTAATTCAGCATGCTGAGACACCAATAGGGATTGTGGAAATACAGTGAGGACTTTATCACGACGTTTTTTCCCTCCGTTACCTTTGTTTCGCTCTTTGAGAGATAGTGAACGACACATCTGACCATTTCCTGACGTTGTCCTCCCAACATTCCCGTTGATCTCTTCATTGACGCCCCGTTTGCCCAGGATCGATACATCAAAACTTCCTCATTCTTTCTGACTCCGTCCTCTGCTTAGGACCTTGCTGGCCATAACCTCAAGCACCCTCGGCTTCTGCATTTGCTTTAACTGTACGCCTCACTGAAATCCGATGGTTACAACATAGTTCTTGCATCGGTTCCTGGTCATGTTGGCAGCAGTCTTCCATGAAAATCTCGTTCAGAGATGTCCTACCTGATGTGATTTTTAGTTTCTGAGAAAGATAAGCATTTTTTCATCTGAACTCAGAATTTTTATGAAAGATTCTTAAAGCGATGTTGGTGTGTTTTTCGAAAATGTGTTTTAATGAGTTATGTATGCTTTTTTTACCATCTTGAGAGACTTCGGCGAGGTAACTGCCCCCATATGACCCTTTGCGGTCGGCAGGACTGTAAGCAACATGAATTGCCTCGGAGCATGACTTATAGCCGACCGGTTAATCTTGAAATGTACCCGTTTTTTTTTTCTCTTGGCAGTGTGGCGAGCAGAATTTTCACATGGTCCAGTGGCTCCTGATTGCCGTAGAGAGTATTCATAATCAGGCATGAAAGTGACCAGCAGTAAAAAAAAAAGCTGAAAAATTGGCGGGGGTCTGGGGCCGCCGTAGGCCCCCAGTGGGGTCTAGGGGCAAAGCCCTGGCGGGGGTCAGGGGGCGGAGCCCCATAAAGCTGAAGCTTTTTTATGAAATAAAGGGCCTAAAACTGCAAATAAACCCCTATTTCAGCTCTTTTAAGAAGAAGGGCAAATAAGCAACATTTTCATGTTTTCATCATATATATACATGTGCATACTGACTCATTCACTCAAAACAATGAGACGGCTTTCATCACAATATTGATTCAGTTGGTCAATTGTACACATAAATCTATAAAAAGAAAACATACATTTAAGGTTAGTTGCATGCTGATACACATACCTTTAAACAGTTTTCTGCAGTCACTCCACTTCTGCCAATACTCCCATCCACGTCAGTTTTCAACAGCCAGTTCAGAAGTTTTCTCAAAGTATCATATTCATTTATAGACTCGGCTCTATGCTGTTCCACAACTTTTTAACTGCCAGTCCATATAAATTGCATACATCAGTTCTCAACCTCCAGTCCACAAAAACTCATAACATGCTCCAGAGAGACCGATCCACATATATTTCAGTTTTCAGCCTCCAGTCCACAAATATTCAAATAAATGAAATGTTCCAGAAAGATACTACTTAGCAACCAGTTCACAGGAACCCTTTAACTAGTCACAAGGTCTTCTTCAAACTCCTAGGCTGGATATACAGTTAATCCAGTTCCTATTCAAATAATCCTGTCACTTCCTATATACAACTATCCACGACTAGTATTGTACAAAGAAAAAATCTGGCAGACTGCACAATCATTGAAATACTGTACAGTAGGTGCTGGAGAAAAAAAAGATACCATCACCCTAGCTGCCTGACCCAAAAGTCGGATCTTTCCCAGTAAGCTCATATTTTTGCATGCTTCTCAGGCGTGAAGAAGCTTCTGATATCTCCTGATTGCGATGGGGCCTTCCTCTTTTTAGATGCTGGCTGTAGCTGGGATGACAATGATGCTTGATTGTCTGGAGCTGGGGGACAAACAAAATGGTTTGGTCTCCAGGACTCTCCAAGCACCTTCCGAGAGGTGTTGGTCCAGAGTATTGCAGGACACGTTGTGGGGTCTGAAGGATGGTCACGCTGAAGCCTGGGGTTCAGAGTTCTGTTGAGAAGCTGGTAGGTGTCTTCCCCGAAAGGAGGGCATATGGAAAGCAGCTTTGATCCCTGGACACTGGCCACAGCATGCAGCTGCCAGGTGCCCATGCATGTGCCAGATTTGGTGGTGTTCTGCACTTCCTTCCTGAAGATTTCTTTAATGGCAGCTGGTGTCAAATCTTGAAGGTTGTATTCGTCAAATTGTGAGGCATACTTTTCAGGAAGGTTGGGCAGTTGAGCCAAGCTTTCACAGTCAGTTCTTGGGCCCTGCAGATTGCTGTTGTCCAGATAAAAAGTGCTCATGAACCACCAGCTCAACAATGATCCTTGCCCTCATCTTTTGATGCCGGCCCTCTGAACCGCATGCCAGCAAAGAACAGCATCGAGGGAGACAATTGCCATCCCCATACCCTGTACCGGAACAAGCGGCGGGGCATTAGCAGGGTAGATGGCGTTCTTGTCCCGCAGGTAGTCTTTCACCTCCAAGTGCTGCTGCACTGCCACTTCACCTTCAAGCTGCTTCTCAACCTTCCTGGCCAAGCACTGAGGATTGTAAAATGATTCTTCTGCGACTACTTCAAGGTCATGAGCCAACTTCTGGAAATAGCTCTGTCTGGTGCTTGGTACTGGTCTGGCAGTCGATTCTTTTGCAGATTTCTTTCTTTTGCTTGCTGATGCTGCTGGAGCAGACTCCCTGCACACGTCCTTTCCACCAGATACCAGGTGTTCCTTCTTGGCACTTCTTGCAGCACGCTCTTGTTTCTGCCTCTGGAGGTTCACACTGCAGGCGTTTTTCAGGTTGCTGAACAGTTTCATGTCCACTGGCTCTGTGGCTGGGTTCTTCCTTCCATAGGCCTGAACAGCAGTCTGTTCCCTAGCCATCAAGTGAGTCCTAACTGTCTGGGCAGCAGAGTATGTCTCTACACTCATCTGGGATGACTGTGAATCCAGTATCTCACTCGTAGCACTGAAGCTCCCTTCCACAATGGGTCCATGGAAGCAGCTCAACAACGCTTTGGCCCCTTTGCTAAGCAGCGGGTATCTTGAGTCAACATTTGCCCACCAGACGTCCACGGGAACATCCGACTCTTCCATCTGGAGTGTCTGCGACATGGTGTAGGATCTCACCTCTTTCTGAAACTGGTCACAGTCCTCCACTGATGTCACTTTGCTGGGGATTTTGAGTAGGCTGTCTAAAGTTGAACTATCTCTGTTTTGGGTCAAAGGCGGAACATATCACCAGATTTTCATTGTCAAGAGGCATCTTGTCCTGCAGGCACTTCCCACAAGCCACAAAAGCTTTCTCAACTTTCTTTTAAAAAAATGAGGTCCTGAGAGCAGCTGTGACGACTGGCTTGTTCTTCAGCTGCTCTTTCATCATCTTGTCTGTGGCTGTCCCAACAAACATGAGGAATCGCTTCTGAAGGTTCTCCTTGTCCAGGTCAAAGGATTTCAGGTAGAACGTGCCCGGTTTGGAGGATGTGCCTAGTTTTGGGGCCTCCCTGTGCTTTCTGAGCGCTGTGGGGTCCACAAAAAATGAGAAGACATCTTCAAGGAGTCGGTGCTGTTCCCGGAGAAGCATATGTATCATGGGCTTTCTGCTCTGAAACAGCTTGACATACTCTTTCTGGCTCGGAAGAACGGCGTCGTAGAGCATCATGGTGAGGGGGTTTGTGGCCTCATGACAAATACTGCCTGTACGACTCTTCCCTTCCTCGGTTTTCCTTCATCCGTGAACGAGGCCACCTTTTTAAAGAGCTCTCTCTGGATCTTCTTCACGGATTCCCGACCTCTCTCTCCAACATCACGTTTGTCAAGGATGCTCTCCACAATGTCATGCATGATCTCTTTGTCAGCTGGAGAGAGGAAGCTGAAGAAGAACAGTGCGATAGCATCAACAGCTCCAATGCCCTAACAGTCACTTCATGTACGGAGAGCCAGCGATGTGGAACATAGCGCAACAGTGTGGATGGGGAGATGATGTGGCAGAGGTCAGCTAATTGTTCCCTTTGGTCCACACACCATTTAAAGTGTGTATGCAAGTCTGTCAGCAGCTTCTCAACCCCCCCCCCCCCCCCCCCCCAAATTCTCCACATAATTTCTTGGCTACATTGTGCGCGTGATGGCACGTGTCCCCATCAATGTCAAGGAGGTGTGGTGCCACTTCCCGAAGCCTCACCTCCAAACCTGTTTTTGACCCCCTCATGACACGGCAGGAATCCATCAGAACCGAAATTCCCAAGGGAGTTCAAGATCAGTGCCTAGTTTCACGAGTTCTTGGAAAATGTTGTCTGCAGTCACTTTCCTGAGGCTAAGGGATCCCAGGTGGTGAATCATGATCCTCTGAAACGAAGGGGAGAAGTGGCTCACCATCACTGTGAGCACTTTCATGTTTGTCTTACTAGTCGCTTCATCAATATTCAGGCTGAAGTAGCTCTCCCTCGGTTCCCCGAGAAGCGAGTCTTGCACTGTTTTTCCAAGACCATACTTGAGCTTGTACGAAGCGGTGGTGCGCGACATCTTCAGCTGGTCCAGTGCCTTTCCATCACGAGCCATAGCCTGAAAAAAAAAATGACTTGCACGAAAAAAGTCACACTAACAGTCAGGCCAAACTGACAAAAAAATCAGCAATGCAGTAAACTATTTTTCAGTTGGTCTCGGATGCATCTAGTCAAAGTGAAAAACCCTGCACTGCAGACACTCGGGGACTGCTCAGGCCCTTGGTAGGGTACAGGGCACTTTTGGGTCCTGGTAAAGACAAATCTAAATTTTCAATCAATTTGAAACATTTGTACAAAGACAGAAGATGATTATTATTTTCATTTATTTAACGTCCCATAGACTGTGCATAGCCACCTCGGGACGACCCACACTGTCCACCAAAAACCAAACACTTCACTGAATGTGTGTCACCTGCCCCAAAGATGGGCCATATTTACAGAGACCATAAAATTGAGAGGCGCTAGAAATGTTCAGTATTCTCTGAATTGTACGATTCCAGATTTTCAAAAAGTCTAAAAGGAATGAAAAGTTTATAAAAATAAAAATAGATGTGCAGAGAGAGAGAGGGAGGGGGGAATGAGTACGACAGAGAGGGAGAGCAAGAAAGAGGGAGGGAGGGAGAGAAAGAGAGAGAGTGTGTGTGTGACAGACACAGAGAGAGAGAGAGGGGGGGGTGAAGGGAGAGAAAGTCAGAGACAGAGAGAGAAAACACACACACACACACACACACACACACACACACACACACACACACACACACACAAAATGCAACACAAATGTAGTTTGGGCTTATCTGTTGCTAAATATAGCAACGTGGACTGACTGTCGCGTCACCTGACTGAAGTTGAGAACTGCAGTCATCGGCCATTAGACTGACTTCAACGGTCGGCCGCTGAATAACCACGGTCGGGGAACTTCACGGTATGACCACGGCGGTCATTCCACATTAGACCGGCCCCTGGGTGAAGCGAGTAAAACCAGGGAAAAGGTTATTTAAAAAAAAAAGAAAAAAAAAAGAAAACGAGCTATTAAATCTATACTGTAGTATTCAGCTGATGGTTTGACATTTAGACTAGATGGGAAAAAAGGGGCAGCAGAGGGACATCCGGAGTCATGAACCGGGTGTGGCCCAACCCCCCCCAGAGTGTCAGGAGATAAGCGCCGAAACACTTGCTTGAAGGGGACTTCTGAGGACTCTCTGCTGCCACGCTCTCCACGAGTTTCTTTCTACTAGATAGGAAAAACCAAAATTGTTATAAAAAAAAAAATAAAAATTTTTAGCTCTAAAAACGTAAAAGGGTCTGGAACTTACTTTTACATAGTCAATGAGCTTTGGAACAGTAGCCAGAGACTGGTTAGTTTCTGCCACGAGTCCCAAGGTCAAGGCCTCCAAGTTGCAGACTCTTTGCTGTAGCGAGGGGCACTTAGTAGCGGTGGATGAAGTGGGGGTTGCCCTTGTCGCTGCACCTGCTTCTTCCGAGCTTGACAAGGACGATGAAGGATGAACACCATAGGCACTCCGGACCTCACTAACCGCCTCACCTGAAAATGATATTTAAGTAACTAACTTTTATATTTATCATACTGGAGGGAAAAAAAATCACATACTGACATTTTTAGAGCTTACAAATATAGACTTGACTTCAATCTGAAAGAGCACAGGCGTACTGAAAAATTCAATGCTACTGTTGCTCAGGATTAGGATTTGGGGCGTTGTTTATGCACAACTTAGCCAGTTTGGCTTTTTATAACCCTTCTGTTTTCTTCTTCCTTTGGTTTTTGGTGGTGGTGGTGGTGGTGGTCCGGTCTGGTCTTTCACATATAAAATTTTTGTCATTACTTCATGTTTATGTATGAGGTTCTTAACTGTATTCATACTACTAGGTGCGCGTTTGATATCAATTGTTTGTTCAAATGATTAGCCACTCTGTTACTAAACGTATTATCTTTGTTCTGGCATATTGTTTAAATATCTTGTCTGTACTGGTTCTTATAGTGTCTATATTTGGAGTAGGACTACATAAAAGCATGCTTTGTCGACATCACGAAACCCATTAAATATTGTGTGTGAGAGAGAGAGAGAGAGAGAGAGAGAGGGAGGAGTGGGGGGAGAGAGTAACTTTGAGCGTTTCCGTGTGTATGACAATGACACTGTGTGTTGTGTGTGTGTGTGTGTGTGTGTGTGTGTGTGTGTGTGTGTTGTGTGTGTGCGCGCGCGCGTGTGTGTGTGTGTAAGTGACTATGTGTGACCAAGTTGGTGTGGTGCGATGTGTATGTGTGCACGCGCACAATAGAGAGAGACAGACAGACAGACCGAACGACTGAGACACAGACAGATAGGAGACAACCCCCAAGTCAGACAACATGACAGACATCCAAAGGGGGAATGAGGGGGGGGGGTATATATTAAGAGAGCATCACAGCACACAGACACACACACACACACACACACACACACACACTGGGTTAAATTCAACGTGGCGGGGAGGGGGTAAATATAAAGTCACAGCACACATTCAGTCACAGACATACACTAAGACAGACACACAGACCGAGTTAAATTCAGTAGGTCTAATAAAACAAAAACAAACCACAAATTAAGAACTATAGACTAAGCTCAAAAAGTACATAGACTACACCATCAAGTTCCATCCACTTCACGGATTCACTTATGAGAATGGTATTGTCGGTGGTACTCTTGCCTAAATAATGGCCACACATTTCTAGCTCAAAAGAAAAACGAAATCATTTTCAACCTTTGGTACAAATATATTATCTGAAATAAAGGTACTCATTGTCTAATATATTTCTGTATATTTTTAATACTCATGCGTAGATTCTACAGGTTAGGCATCAAATGAAAAGAAAAAAACCTGGCTGTAAAAATATTTTCTGTTGATTGTCATTCATTAGTTATAACTTTTTTAAAATAGCCCCTGACTCCTAAAGTGAGCTCCGCGTTTGTACTTTCTCGCCTCTTGTGTTCCTGGCATAGTGAGGCGTTCCTGTATGTGATCTCTGCAGTTCGATGTCTGGATGCGAGAGGGATGCTGCTAGTACATCAACTTTCGACGTAAATATGGATTTTCCTCCTATAAATTCCATTTATAAATCTCGGCGCTGAGAGCAATTCATGCAGATGAACGCACATCTGAAGAGTAATCTCAGCATTACATGCACAGAAACGTTCACAACTGCTGTGCAAACTGTGTCCTTTAAAAGAAAAAGGAAAAATCGGATTTCGAAACGGCAAGTTTCCGTTAAATAAGCGGGAACTATCAAACTTACGACATTCAATATCACAAAATGTTCCAAGTAGTTCAGTCAAGGTGGTGCTGGCACGTGGAATGATTCGATGATTTCTTTGATCGGCGAAGGGTTTTTTTTTCCCCCCTAAATTCAGCTCAGTTCAGACAGGTAGTAATTTAATACGGAGGACGATTGACCTGTGCCCTGTCAGTTGCTGATAGAGGGCTTTCTTCATTCCTCCCCATACAGCTCCAGAAATCTCGGGCAGCCACGAGTTTTGGGAATTCTGCAATCCGTTTCGCTGGCTGTCTAGCTCCATCAGGCTTTCAGACACGTGTTCTCTGTACAGTTTCTTCTCGTGACGTTTCCTAAGCACTTCCTGCTTTGAATTATAGGAATATTTTCCAGACACCCTGGATCATGGTTCAAAGAAAGAAACCTCCCTAATCTGTATCTAGAAAGGCGGATTTTTGAATAGTCATAAATCAAGCCCGTTCTGTGGGGTAGAAGGGAAAGAAGATGATGTTCTTAGCGTGTCTTGCTGCTGCTGTGAAAATATGGGGCGCAATCACGCCAGGGAAGTTGTTCAACGGGTTTTTTTTTCCTCCCTTGTGATTCCCCTCCGACGGCTTTCTTTATATAGGCCTACAATTCGGCCAATCGGCTTGAATGCTCGTATCTTAGAACCTGATGTTTTCAAACGATTGGCGTAATCAAGTTGATGGTATGCACGCAGAACCGTAGCTTTGAAATTTGCTATTTCAGAAATGTGCGGAAAATGGCGACTTTTGTGTGAAAAAGGCAAGCGTTTCGCTGGATTCATCAAAACGAGTAAAAGAAAAAAACAGTTGAACGTTCATATCTTACGTTTTGATTCTTTTTCAGGTTTGCAAACACATTACAACATTCATCTGAGAATAGGAATTCGAGTGTTTGCCTGCGTTGACGACAGCTTTGTACGGGAACTGCTTTTATATTCGTAAATTAATCTCACGTTCTTGTTTTTCATTCACCTGTATCTACAAAAGTTTTTTTCGTACAGAAACAACTCGCAGTACGTTCATCAAAATAAAGTACTCCATTCTTATTCATCCTGTTCATCCAAGAGTGCAGTTTTGTGGGCTAAATTTCACTATGTAGTGCAGTAGTATTTCAAAACTCGAGCTAGGAGATCCATTTGTAAGCTCAACATGATCATTTCTGGTATAGGGAATCTCTTGACCTAAGCGAGATTAAACGATTCTTCGTGATTTTTCCCTTATTTCCTTCGTGTATTTATAAACTTAATCAGCACAGAAAGACTTGTATCTGCCTGACATGCGAGCTAAAATACAGCATCCAGGAGTCCCATACAAGGTGAGGTCAAGCACCTTGCAGTATGTAAATTTTTTCACTGACGAGAAGTTCGTGACTATATGGGAGATGATCATAGGTAGAAAGTGTGTGGGAGGGAAAGACGGGGCTAGGCTGCCTACCACATCCTGTCACGTCCCTTTCAGATCAAACCTCGCATCATCTCCATTCCCCATCTTCACAAGAAATGACATAAATGTTCAAAAATGCCTGGGAGAAGGGGGGGGGTACATGAAAGTGGAACATTCCCTGTCATTTTATACACAGAGAGAATTATACACACATACAAAAAGGACTTGGTGACACTGACAGTGAAATGCCAGTTTGGAAAGCATTCATTTATTTTTCAAAGAATGTCATAGATTTGTCAACGTAGATTTGGTTTTCATGTTGAACAATGAATGGATTTTTTTTTTTTTTTTTTTGCAATATGGGGAGAGCAGGGGGGGGGGGGGGGGGAGAGAAAGTGCGGAAGAAGGGATAGAAAAGGCAAATAGTGATAGAGGGAGGAGGTAGAAAGAAATAGATGAAATGGCGTAAAGGTGGATTTTAAGATAGCGATCGCGTGTGCGAGTCTGTCATGTCTGTCTTTTGGAAGCCCATTTCCCCTAAACGGGAGTTACCACCCTGAGTACGGAATGTAACTGTGCAAATGCTTCTCTTAAAGCTGACAACTCATGAGTTACCTTAACACGGAGGAACGGCTGTCTTCTCATCCCTATCCCAAGTCTAATCAAAGTTGCAACATACCAGAAACGTCCTCCCGTTTTTTCTTTTCTCAATTGGATTTACCTGCCAACAGTCCTGGCTACTTTGAGGACATCAACAATGACAGCTCCAGCACAGTCAGCGAACCCCCATCCCGCACCCCCCCCCCCCCCCCTCCATGTCCTCTCTCTCTCCAGTAAACCGAAGCTCGTCCAAATAAAGATACTTTTGCTCTATCGAGTTCTTTGGGGCAGGTTTTTTTCTCTCTTTGACAGTGTTAGGTTTAGCTCCCGAAAAGGCTCCCCTTCTATATATATATAAAAAAAACCTTTATTTTCTGGAATATTTCCAAATTTAAAGCACGCTAGACTTACATTTTTGGGAATGACCCCCTCCATTCAGGACTTTTTTGCAAAACACATTTGTCTGTCTAAGCTAGTTTGACCTCTCACCCCGAGATCCCCTCCCTTTCAAAACTTCTCTGTGCTAGATTTACATTTTAGCAAAGTCTTTTTCAGATTTTTAGAACAGTTTTGTCCTTTACTGAATTTTAAAGGGTTTACAATTGAAAAAAAACATTAGGATTAAAGCCTTGTGGTCGTAGGAACAGTAAAGAATCGGAAATCCGCCGTGTCTTGGGCATCATGGCATCGACGGAGGAGCCCATCCCTTCGTTTCTGACGTCTTGATCTTCACACAACTGAATCCGGTACACCTTTTTATGCTGGAGAGGGTGTTCGAATAATAGAAGTCCGATTCCACGAGTGGTTAAGACTTGTGACCACCAGCTCTGCAAAACCGAGCACTACGATCGTTTTGATCTCGGGGCTTTCTGTTATTACTGTTCAGCACCAGCCGGGTAATGGTTGAACAAAAACAGATTAACCCGGAAGATTCGAATCCGTGATATTTTTTTTCCAATCGGAGACCACATTCTATGTCTGTTGTGCGAGTTTCTGTAGTACAGATTCTCTTCAGTCTTAGTGATCACCGGGAGCTTTGATTCGATCGCCTCGATATGAAAATGGAAATTTTTGGAATCGCTCAGTACTGCTGAATATTGTATCTATATACTGAAGAACAGGTCTGAAGGCCGGCCATTTTTTTACATGTATAAACCATATGACACGCAAAGAGAGTTTTTGTTAAACTCCCAATAGACATCCTGCCACACGATCCATTTCTGAAGGGGACTTTTGAGAGGGGTTCCACTGTGTTCGCGTCACGTCTCGTTACCTTTCTGTTTCAGCTGAGGATATCCTGCGCCAGTCCTGACCCCGGCTTAATACGTCTGAACGCCACGGAGGTGAAGGTCAGGCTGCTGCACAAGAACGCATCCGATTTCAACTTCAACTTGCTGCTGACCGCCAGATACGTCAGTAAGTCACCGTGTTGCGGAGGGAGAGGAGATTGGGAAAAAGGGGAGAGAAGATTGGGGGGGGGGAGGAGATTGGGGAGGAAGGAGAGGAGATGAGGGAGAGGAAAGTGGGGAGAGAAGAGGTGGCGTTGCGTTGTCTTGTCTGTTGTGCAACGTGTTGTGTTGTGTCGTCGTGCGAGAGGAGAGGAGTCGGGGGTGGTGTCGCGTTGCATCGTCTCGTCTGTTAACCAATGTGTGGTGGGGAGGGGAGGGGAGGGAAGTCGCGTCGCGTTGCATTATTATCCTCAGGACTTGCATCATCTCTGGTTTCGTGTTTGATCTGTTGCCTTGGGTCTCATGTTGTGTCGTCTGTTGTGTTGTCCTGTGTGTTGTATTGTCCGTTGCATTGTCAGTTTCATGTACACAACATGCATGGGGGGGGGGATAATCTGCAGGCTGGCTTTCAGGTCCAGACCGTAGCTGCCCGTGGTTCCACTGCGAGGGCGGAGACTGCATTCCCAAGTCTCTTCTCTGTGACGGGGTCAGCAACTGCTTCGACAACAGCGACGAGTCCAAGAACGGCTCGGCGCACTGCGACGGTGAGAAAGTTCGCATCTTTTCATAACGTGCGTATGCCCAGCAGAAAATGCAGAACTAGAAAAAAAAATATTATACAAACATGAAAAGGTGCAAAGAAGGCATGCAAAAACTAATAACAAACTTAGCTTACACCTAGCAATGCTACCAGATAAGCATGTGGGGGGAAAAACGACATCCGTTTGCGATTATGGACATAATGTTTTTCTACGGGTGCAGATGAAGAGTGGTTGCAGAGACGGTCATTCTTGTAATAAGCCTTTGTTGTGCGGGGACGGCCCCTTTTCTTATATCTAAGCGAGTACGATCTACTGCTTCAAAATATTTGATTTTGGCGACAAAAAAAATTTACCTGAGCGCAAAATTTAGTCGACTACCCTTCGTATGTGAGAGAGTGTGTGTGTCAATACGATAGCAAACGTCTGTAAGGCTTAGTTTATTCACTTGTTTGCTAGCTGCAAGATACAGTAAAACGGTCAACGCTAAGCATTTCTTCGTTCGAACAAAGCAGTGGGGTACTCTGATCATTTCCGATCCCGTTTTCATCCTCCTCCTCCCCCCGCGCTATGAATAGTTTTCTCTGGGGCAGTGTCCAGACGGGTGTTCAAAAAGATGGAAGTTTGTAGTAACGTGGTCCGGTGTTTTTCTCTCCAATAGGTAACTTGAGTTTCTGCTGCTCAGCGTCTTCGGTTCTCTATTGAAAGGAAGGAGGAAATGGGTTACGAATATTTCGTCCCAAAATGGAAGGTGTTCAATGGATTTTAAACGGGTATGTCTGATTAAGTTCTCTTTTATGACAAATTCAGTGCGTATGTTCTCTCGCGTGCATGCACATGCGCACAGATTATAGCTGGCTTGTGCCGCGTCCATAACTATCGGTGTGTTATACAAAAGAATGAATAAATCGATCAAAGAAGAAAAAGTCTGATGCTGCTAGTCTATGGACAGCTTCCGTTAGAAAGAACCGGTCACTGGTTTCGGAGCAGAAATGCAAACAAAAAAAAATTGTGGGAATCCAAGACGCCACCGCTGTGGTATTTCTGCAATCGGTGAATTGAATTTTCGTAATAACAGAATTTGGCGAATCCCTAGCCCAACACATACATTATTAATATAGCCCCAAAATACATAGCGGCGGAGCTGAAAATAAATTCAAACAGTCTAGTCTCTGGTTCAACTTCTTTCCGATAAAACGAACTTCCATCTTCAAGACAAATGTTGCAGTTATTATACGGGTTCAAAACGAAATCTTTTCCAATTCTAAAATTAACTTCATCTAACAGCAAAAACAGAATTACTGGGCCGTGAAACCAAAGGACAAAACTCAACTTGTTTCGACCTTTTGGGTCTTCTTCTTCAGGCAGGACAAATAACAATGGAAAGATTCTGGGGGCCGATTTTGGTCTCGGGTGAAGAATTAAAACTACGGAACTGAAGGGGGGAAGATATGAAAAACATTATTCATCATACAATAATACACTAACAAGTAATAATAACGGGAAGAAGAATGAGAAGTTATGATTGCAATTATTATTCATAGTATGTTAACGATCCTTCCCATCTATCATTTTGCATAGTATCATGAACATAATTAAAACTTGATCAGAGAGAAAATGGGACAGACAAGAAAAATGGAATAAAAATACATCAAACTTTGGAAAAGAAACATAGCATGAAACTGATGCAGACAATCACTGTTTCCTGATCGGTCCTAAGTTTCATACCGTTACTCTCCTGTATTGTTTCTGCTTCCCTGTGTGCAGATTATTGGCCCTTCAAGGGCGAGAACTGGGGGGTGCTGGCCTCGGTCCTAGGGGCGGCGGTGGTGCTGGGGTTGGGGCGGCTTGCTGTCGTCACCTCCGCAAACGTCGGGACTCCTTCGACGACCTGTACGACCTCAACGAGGGGCCTTATGTCCATAAATACGGTACGGCCAGGTCGCAGAAACGGTGGGCTTTACCGATGCTGCCAATGACGAACATAAGTCATATGTGGCGACGAACTGGTGTATATTGCTCAACAATGGAAATGGGGGAAGAAAAAAAAAGAAACGAGAGTAATGAAAAAAGCCTTCAAAACATTCCAGCATGTGGCGCTTGGAATGAATTCAGCTAGAACGCTTCACAGAAAGAACCCCAGATAGTTATAAGTGTTCTATTGTCTCTGATGCTGCCGCCGTTACCAATACACGGGGAATCTTAATTTACGTTTAGGATAGGCGTTTTCATCTAAAAGAAAATACAATTGCCATCGTTAGGCGTGAATATTCGTGTTTAATGAGTTGTACAACAAGAAATGCGCTATATAAGTATTATACATTATTATTATTATTATTATTTAATAAATGACCTGTTCCTATATATGTCGTCTCGCACACACACGGTTTTGGTTGACAACTTTGTTAACAGAAAAACCGGGGGGGAGGGAAAAAAAAACACATCGAAATCGTAAACTTTCTGCATTTCTTCGTTAGTAAATAACATGAATCGACTCAAAAACGATCAGTTGTGCGATTAAAGAAGCTCGGAAGTACTTTTTGCATACAACTGAAAACAAGAAATGGAAAGTTTTTCGGCGCTTACATCCCTTTCCTTCTTAAAAAGTGTCTTTTAGCGCGGCGCTTGTGACACCACACAATATGATTGCAAGAGTAAGTCGGTTCTGGGCATGGAGACAATAATGCTGGCACACGCAAATCATGTTTACCAACGTTCTTGAAAACCTATGCCAAAAACCTACATTCCCTAACAAATTCAGTATTCCCAAAGTTTCTCTTGCCAAGATGATTATCACCCGTGTCCGTTGGTTGATTAGTCTGCAATGGTATGAACGCTGAAATTTGGTGTTTCCCGTGTCCTATCAAAACGGTACATGGAAAGTTAATGTATAACACTGTACTGTGCACAAAAAGAAATGCATATTTTTTTTCGCTGAAAATATTAAGGAAATGTTTTGCGTTTCTTTTTGTGCATAGTATACTATCATTTCTCCCACCGGGCAAATAATTTTCCAGGATCACTTCGACCACGCAGAAGTCTGAACTCTCACTCCTGATGTTAAAATGGATTGCCAGGCAGACGCACTGTAAGATCAAATTGGAGCACGTGTCAGATTTCGGATGCTCTGTCCTAACATTGGTTTCCTTCGAATGGATGGATCCTCGTTTCATAAATGTCCCTTACATTATTCTATGAACATATAAGAGTGTGATTTTCTCTTGGGGGCGTCTTTTTTTTTTGGGGGGGGGGAGGGGTGATGGAAAATGGTCTCTTACTTTGAAATATTTATCTTTAAAAAAAAAAGTCGCGTTGTTTCTACAGCTTACCAGTACCGAGTAATACGTCACCCTACCAACAACAGCAACAGCAGTAGCAGTCACAGCCACAGCCACCTCAAAAGACAGCCAGACAGGGACAAGGACAGAGCCGTCAGAGGGAAGCTCCTCACGTGACCGGAAGTGGTGCTGTGCATTCCTTGGGGTGTGTAAGTCACTGGTACGTACTATATATCTATCTAGGTATTTCAGCTCTAATCAGATCACTCTGACCGGCTGGGCTAGAAACGATGTGGCTTTATCTGACCTAAGGTACTGGACACAACTGTCTTTCTTGCCAGAGATTCGTCCAATGACACGCACGCACACGCACACTCTCTCTCTCTCTCTCTTCTCTCTCTCTCTCCTCTCTCTCTCTCTCTGTCTGTGTGTCTGTCTATCAGCTTTGGCAATGAACAATTTTTGCCCAGACTGCTAAAAGTAACAATACCTGGGGAACTTTTCGAGCGACCGTCAAGTCATGAAATCGGACACTACAACAAGGATGACATTCCCCGTGTCAGATTGCAAAACATGGAAGCTGTTGGGAATGTTCACTACTAACGCAAGAAACGGCTACCAAAAGCTTTTTACAGTTAGATTTCTATCGATAACTGTCATTGAGAGTTTGATTCGAACGGCATGGAAGTGGAAAAAAATGATCCACGTCAAATACGACGAATATGGAATGCCGGGTTCCCCTCCTCCCCCCCCCCCTCTCTCTCTCTCCCCCCCCCCCCCCCCCCCCCCCCCCCCCCCCCCCCCCCCCCCCCCCCGCGGTGACAAACTTAACGTTGCTTTCTGACGAACATGCCACAAATTTGGCTGATGGTACACTGAAACGTTTGCACGGTTCTCTAGTTTTTTTTATTCTGTCAACTCACTTTAAACAGTTTTCATATTTTGAATTCAAGCTCTCAGTAAGTTTTATACATGCACCCGTTGAAGGTGTCTCCTTATCTTGTAAATAAATCTCCAACGCAGAATATCGCACTCTTCGACACAAAACACAACACTTTAAAAATAAATATTCCAAAGTTTTAATTTGCGGTTAGAGACTGTTCCAAGCTTGCACTTTTCGACATGCACTCGGTCTGCCAATCACAGAAGTTAGTGCTTTAAAGAGGAAGCATCTGCCCCATCCGTGCCCAAAGGGGCCAGACCCCGTAATTGCTGTTCTCCATTTCCGACCATCTCAAGAACCTAAGGGGACACGACCCACACTTTCCGGCTGTGCCTGCAAGGAGAGGGCACGACTAATGGAATACTACTAGCCTGTGTCGCTTCATCAGTCATTAAAGGCGCGTCTGGGACGGCTGGTCTGAAGATGAAAAAAAAACTCAAACTAATTAAGAAGGAAGTAACTTTTGCTCCCAAGGTGAAACAATTATAAGCACATGAAAACCTAATGCTATTTGCGGCACCCATTCACCTACTTCGCAGGCACACGGAACAAACAAGGAAAGTTTCTTGGAAAAGAGTTCCAAACTTGTTAGTAAACTCCGACACCTGAACAGCGGCAAAAGAAGCACGTTTACTAAAACCTACATTCATTCAAGATTGATGTTCTGTTTTAATCTTGTGATGCAGATAAACTCGGTGTAGTTGATATGGAAGGAAACGGATAACAATAATAACAGTAACTGAAAGGGCATTCTAGAGAACGCAGACCTCCATCTAGGTCAAGGAGTCTTGGAACCGCCACTAAGTTTAAGGAGTGATAACAAAACTATTTCTACCAGGGGAACTAATTGTTGGTACAAACTTAGAGTTATTCCCCGTGTATTTTTTTCTTTCAATGGAAATGCAAAGAACAGAATAGAACAGAACAGAATCCATAATGCAACAAAGTTGTAATATTCCATGAAAACTGACAATTTGGTATATAATCGTCGATTCACAACATTTTGATATATTCAGCAGAAAGTTTGCAATGATTTTGTCAATGATGTGAACCAAGCCTGGAATCCTTTGTTTTTCGGCAGGGTACTCATCCTTGACACAGACTGAAATGTTTACTCTCCGCGTATTAAACAGTCTTTCTGAAGGATCGCGGATTCTCTGTTTCATCCCAATCTGCTCCACAAACCATAGGCCATCAATCCACCCAGTTTCGCTGCAATCTTTTCCGTAGTCTTCGCATAATCCAGTTCAGAGACAAATCAACACATGCGGACAGGGAAAATAGCCCTCTTTTTACAGAGATAACGAGCAAGTAAGTAAACGTATTATGCCACGGTTTAACGATTATACTGATCTCCGGTGTGCGTCTTTGCGTTGACGTAACATCAAAACTAATACTTTTTACAGTATGAAAATGGCGATCGTCTAAGGAGGGGGTGTTTAAGAGTACGAAAAGATCACAATACAAAGGACAACTTAAGGTGCCAGTAGCAAATAATTCAAGGAGTAACTGAGAAAAGATTTCCTTTCCGAAATCTAGATAACATTTTTATAACAAGATATCCTTTCGAAAATAGTAATAATAATGATAATCGAATAATGCCATTCTACTTGAAAACTACTCGTTGCGCTATCTTACTGCAGAACTTACTATGCACACAAGATGTGGGAAAAGCGTTGTTCAAAATGATTGACTGAAAAAGATATTTTTAACCTTGCTTTGAAAACAAATGAAGTGATCTGGTTTCGTAAGGTGAGAGAAAGGCAGACCGTTCCAAACAGCTGCTTAACAGCAAAACTTAAAGGTCTACTTTAGAGATTTTCGATAATTTGTTAAAAACAGGTCTACATGTCATATAACTACAGTATGTCATATAACTACAGTATGGTATTCATTTTTTAAAAAATCGCTGGAAGAATTTAATAGATAAAAAACGAGTTTTGCACACCTGTTCAAACCCCGCGCGGTAGACCGAAAACCGTGACGTCACTTGATGGACTGGCCGTCAGCCGCGACCTACACAACAAGCCAACGCCAAGTGAAATCAACACGAGTTGCGATCCCCCACAGCCTAAAAAGTCACGAGGGGGTGGCAGATATTGTGCTGTAGGCGAGTGCAGCAGCTCAGCAGGAGACGGATATTCTTTGCACACATTTCCATCTGATCCAGATACTCGAAAGAAGTGGATTCGGTTCGTGCAACCATGCCGGGCCACTAAGTTATTTTTACCACGTCAGTTCCAGCGGGACCACGGAAACGAGCTATTCCGACAATTGCCGAGCCCGTTCGAGTGGATCAAAAACTTCGTCTGCATTGTGCGCGTATACTTTGAAGGCGGAGTGGTAAGCTCGTACAGATGAGTACGATAGTCGCACGTTTATTCTGTTCTTATCTATGCACAGATCACACTTGTTAAATTGAATGAACACGTTAAGGCTTGAGGAAGGAGAATCTCCGCTCGCCGTTCACGCGTGATCGTATCAAGAAGTCAGTCGGCAGACTCCCTCGAGACTTCGGTAAAGTCCGTACGCCTTCGGAATGATGTGTTCGGGCGTCCAGCTGGAACTGAATAGCTCATTTCCGTGGTCCAGCTGGAACTGACGTGGTGAAAAGAACTTAGCGTTCAAACTGATAAGGTAAAGGCCTTGCAGAAACATCCCCAGAGTCACATTGGCTGTCGCAATCATAGTCACTGCTTTTACATGATAAATACCGATCGAGATGTGCAAGAACCATCAGAATCGCTTTCTGTCGCCGTTGGCTTGTGTAGGTCGCGGCTGACGGCCAGTCCATGTGACGTCACATCTAAGAGTAGTTAAGCCATGCCAAGATTTAGTTGATTACCTCCCGTTTTCTTGATTACAGGTGAAAATGACCACTTTCGCGGATCGATTTCGTGTGATCGGGAGCGAATCGGATGTTTATTTTACCAATTTATCAAACATTTCATATTTCTGCATAAGCTGACCAATTATCGAAAACCTCTAAAGTAGACCTTTAAGGAACGCTCACCAGATGATTTTGAATTTCCCTGTGGAATTGCAGGAAGTTTTGTGTACTGGAAGAGCGGAGAGTACGTAATGACTGGAATGCGGAGAGTGCAGAAGACAGGGATGGTTGAAGAGAACCCTCAAAGAAACGGAAGGCCGGAGTGGCTACTTTGTACTGATAACGAAACTTAACAGGCAGCCAGCGCAGCTCCCTCAGCAGTGCAGGATAAGTCTCGTTGTGCTATTTTGAATTCGGTGGAGCTGGGAAATTTGTTCTGCTGGCAAGCCCTACAGCACTGAGTTACAATATTGAAGCTGAGAACTAATTAGTGAATTGACAAGTTATTTTTTTCTGTCCCATCTTCTGTGCCGCCTCAGTGGCATTGTATCCACGCCGCTCATTTCGACAGCCCGTCCACAGCCCGGTCCGGCCCGCCGCAGCCCCGGCACCAACAGACACTCCACCGCTGCCGAGTCACTTCGGTGGTGTTCAGTGGCGCCTGTTCTGATCCAACACACGCAGAACACCATCTACTGACGACAATGATTGCTTAGTCGCGGAGCCGGCGTAATTTAGCTCTCCCTCCGGAGAGCGCCACAACGTCGGTCCAACGACAGCCTCCATGGATTCGCCGATATCGGAATCAAACCAAGGCTACAGACATTGAGACGACATCGAAACTGAGGTCACCATGAGGGCAGGGCATGAACGGTCACAGAATTTGAGACTTTTTTTTATGCTGATCGATGAAGATGATGCTACGGATTTCCATTCTGGTCTGAGACTGCATGACTTGGCTGTGCTCTACGCTTACTTTCATAATATATCCCGGCAACAACCAGGCCCAAAAGATACACACACCTGTAGTATTGGCCATAAAATTTGAGCAACACTCTCAGAGACGCATCCATTAAGTGGATGAAACTTGACTGTGTGGTCCCAGTCTTCCCATTTGAGCCCAACGCAAACTCAACTCGGGGTAGGAGCCGGTAAGGGCAGAAAAATCCGTCATGGCTCTGATGGAAATTCAACCCACGACCTCCCAGCTGGGAGTCCGGGACGTTAACCACTTCGCCTCGGCGGCTGACGAATGGACAAATCTTCGTGTAGCATTAGTTTTAAAAGATAGTTTCGAACTGAGACAATACAGCGGAGTTATCAGAATGAGGCGCAGCACACACTTCTGATCTGATCCTGCACTGAAAGTGTCTGGTTAAGTTTCACTGTTGGTTTAAAACTGATACTGCTGCCACCAACGTTTACCGACTCACTGCCTGCCTGCTTGGTTCGTAACAGAGTGCCAGGAGTCATGTCCGTTTTGTCAGTGTTTGGCACCAACTTAGAGCTTTTCATCCCGGAAAATGAACTGCCAGTGCTTAGCTCAGTACTAGACTGAACATCACAGAGTTCATCAGATGCTGCACTGTTTGACAACTCGCTGTTATCTGCATATTTTGAGTCACAACCGTATGCTGAAATTATTTCGGACAAATCTAGGGAACATTTTTGCCTGGGTGATACTGAAGATAAGCGTGATTCTTAAACATGATTTTTAAACAGAAGGAAACTGACTGAGGGACTGCGTTCAGTGGCGTCGAAAAACAAATTTGCAGAAAGGGAGGGGGAGTGGGGCGGAGCGGGAGCAGTCAAGATTTCCAATCGGAAGAACTGTTGTGTTCATTTCCCATGGGTTTAGTGGATTTCAAAACATGACTGGACGCAGACACAAAATGTAAAACAAGTACAGAGGAAAATCGGGCATCGTAGTCTATATTTCATTACACAATGCTTTATTTTACTTCAGATTTTATCTTTCACAATCCCAAACCTACTGCTCTCACGATTTTTGCGAGTAGTAAATGCGGTCAGAGGACGGGGAAAAGGCTATACAGAAAACAGTCCACTCAGAACACTGTGCCTTCTCTTAACCCAATCCCTCCTGTGACATTTTCCCATCTCCTCTCTTGCATTCTCTTCTGTCGCCCCCTTCTCCCCCCTTGCCCTCGCCACCCTTGTCCCCCTCCCACATCGTTCCCCCCCCCCCACCGTCCACCCCCGATTTTGAAATTTAGCATGAGCCGTTTTCGAGTTCACTGGCGAAAGCCGGAATTATGACAACCGTAAGTAAATATCCTTTAAGCACGCCAGCTCATAACTGAGCTCCACAAACTGTATGTCGAGTGCTTTGGAACCTATCATGTCGCCCCCCCCCCCTCCCCACCCCCTCCCCCGTGCTACGACTGTTCTTTGGTAAGACGGGAGTCGGTGATGCGTGTGTACGCGAGAGAGAGAGAGAGAGAAAGAGAGAGAGAGAGAGAAAGAGAGAGAGAGAGAGAATCGTATCACGTTAAGTGCTAACTGTTCTCGTTTGTTTTGCAGAGGTTGCCTTTTCAAGACCGTCTCCAGAATTGCAGGTTATTTTGTGAAGAACTGCTGGAGTCGGCGGCACTACCGACCCACACCGGCAGAAGGGACAGTGGGGCCGACAGAACTCCTCAGACCTCGGCATCGTGATCATCCCCCAGCAGTTCTTCACGGCAAAAAGGCAATAATTTAGAACCAGGCAGTGTGGGACAGTCTGGACCCTACAAACCTTATGTTTCTGCCATTTCCAAAGACTTTTTCTCCAAAGAAATGTGTTCTGTCTCCAGACCCCAACGCAGGTTGTGTTCGAGCTAATTAACAAAAGTGACTGGTGACTTGGGTTCCGACTTGGGTACAGACTGCTGGAGGTTGTCGTCCGTGAAGAATGTTCCACTCTCTGCTTCCATTTTCCATGTGAGCATGTTGAACCATTTTTGAGGTCCAATTTTTTTCTGTCCCGAAGAATTCCCGTCAAACAGTGCGCTGTGACGATGTACTGGTCGCCTGTTGTGATGGTCGATGACACGGCCGACTTTCTACCCTTGATTAGCTGTTCTCAAAGAATTCGTCCATTGTGCTCTCGACTAACCTCTATTCAAAGCCCTGACCTGGTTCGGTTGTTGTTTTTTCCTCCACTCAGTGTTTGCGTTCTCTCGCGTGATGGATAAAAAGTTTGTTTGCCGAGAGCTTGTTTGTGGTGTAATGGACCCATTACGCTGTGACGTACGGCCGCAGTAATCCTTTGTCGTGTCCTCCCAGCAAATCGCCGCTACTTATCCCGCGGCGTCAGAGCAAAACATCGCCTCTTTCCTCCCTGCGCTTTCCCCGAGTGAAGTTATTGATCAGGTCCATCCGCCACGTCCCGGAAGTGTCGGGTTGGGGAGGGTGGACGTGCTGTCGAGGAATTAATTTATCGTCCGATTTCGTTTTCCCCGATGTGAATCTGTCTCCGAGTGCTGATCTTGAATCGCCGTGCCAAGATTTGTATGGGTCAGGTTTCTGAAAGCCGGGGGGTGGGGGGGTAAATAGCATAATCTGTGTCTGTGTGTGTGTGTGCATGTGTCTGTGTGTGTGTGTTTGTTCTTTCAGATGGAAACTCGTATTTTGAAGATATAAAAATTCATTTTCTTTTTAACGTATTTGCTGGTGTCTTTCTCTTGTTTACCTTTTATGTTCACTGTCCTTTATTTTCAGACGGGAAAATGTTGATATTCCCCCGATCTTATGCAACCCAACCCCAATTTTCCATCAGCTGTTCAGTTTAATCCTGCGTTCTCTTCGGCCCTAAAAAAGCCCTGTGCGGTCGACTGGGCTGTGATAACAGCTAAATGCGTTTCACGCTCTGTGTGTGTGTAGCGTGTGTGTGGCGACAGAATTGCTGAACTACTTGCGAGTATTCTGCAGAATGTTTGCCTGCAAAACAGTGGATGGTACTAAATATGCAAATTTGTATTTCTTCCGGAAAGTTCTGTCTCACTCTGTCGCCCTCTCATCCGGTTTTTGCTCTTCTGCTCTCTTGTTTCTCTCGCCTTCCCCCTCATACATCGCCTTGTACAGTTCCTCAAATCGTCTAGCAGGACGTACTCGTCCGTTTCAGGATATGAATTTATCACTTCGGCGTTTAAGCTCTCTCTAACCAGCGCTCGCTCGCTCGCGCACGTTCTAACCGGTCAAAAACCACGGTTAACGGTGTCTACGACCAATTCAGCGCCCCTTCATTTCTCACGGCAAATCGGGAAACCACTTTTAGCAGATCCGCGGTAAGTGAGGAAAACATTTGGGTTAGATCCGCAGTAAATCAGGAAAACACTTTGACAGATCCACGGTAAACCAGGAAACATTTGGAATCAACTTCAACAAAAAGTGGGTGGACAGGTGGTATGGAGGATAAAGGGCTTACTTTCGGAAAGGGGGGGGGGGGGGGGGGACTTTGGAGTTTCTGAACCAGTCAAATCGACCGGAACAAGAAAACGCTTAAGCACTTGGAACTGTTTAAACAAGCTTCAAAATCGATGATCGGTCTCGTTTTTTTATCGGTAACTTTTTTTCACGTTAATCTGACGTGCAGGTGTGAAATCAATCCACAGGTTAGTCTACCTGACGTCCATATTCACCGTCTGTCATCCGTCTGGTTGGGAAAAAAAAACAGTCGGTTGAATGCTTACAATCACCATGCTGATTGAGTGCGAGCGAAAGGCAGGAAAAGACAGACACCACCCCCACCCCCCCTCTCTCTCTCTCTCTCTCTCTCTCTCTCTCATCACTTGCTGACGTTGCCAAACATTTGTACTGCTAGAACGGAGTTTGCAGTGGCTGATGGCAGTCAGCATGGTTTTTCTCCGTCACCACGGCAGATTGTTCAGCTTCCGCGTCCGTCCGGGTGCTTTTATCTGCAGGCATAAAGATACACAAAACGCTACACCTGTCTTCTCGCTCTTCCACTCCTTTTCTAGTGGACAAGTGGGCTCTCTGAATTTCAGGCATGCCCTCTCCTTTCTCCTTCTTTCGGGCCGTTAAATCCCTAAATCGGTTTGAACAGCCTGTCGGCTCCAATCAATAACCAGAAGGCCACTCTGCAGGTCAAGGTCGAGCAGGCCTTTCGCTCACTTTTGTTGATTCTCAGGATATGCGCTAAACCTAACTTCGTAGATATCAATATCTCTCATAAAACGTTTTTCTCCTACAGATTTTTACGAAAATAAAAACCTTTTAGAGTGAAAAAAAAACCACGTCTGGTAAACCAAAAGAAAGCGATTTTTTTCTAAAATTCCAGATCCCCTCTGTAATAATAGATCCCCACCAAAAGTTTGCTAGCTTCGTCCTTGAGTAGCTTTCTATCTGTCCACCAGGTTTTAATTAAAAGAATCAGTTCAATTCTTCGTGCGTCATCTTGCAGGTTTTTTTTTGTTTTTTGTTTTTTGCTGTCCCAACCTCTGCGCCACCTCAGAGGCAGTGCACCCACGCCGCTCTTTCCGACACTCCGTCCACAGCCACAGCCCGGTCGGCCCCGCCGCAGCCCCGACACCAGCAATCCACAGGGAGCAGTCAATGCCAAGTCATCGAGAGGCAACCCACCGGAGGAGACACTTCACTGCTGCCGAGTCACTTCGGTGGTGTTCAGTGGCGCCTGTTCTGATCTAACATACGCAGGACACCACCTACTAAGCCCCCTACTGACAATAATTGCTTAGTCGCGGAGCCGGCGTGAGTGAGCTCTCCCTCCGGAGGGCGCCACCACGTCCGTCCAACGACAGCCCCCATGGACTCGCCGATACCGGTGACCCCGACGGAACCAAACCAAGGCCACAGACGTGGAGAAGACATCGAAATTGAGGTCACCATGAGAGCAGGGCGTGAAGGGCCACAGAATGAGACTTTTTTTATGCTGATCAATGAGAATGAGGATGATTAAGATGATGCTACGGATTTCCATTTCGGTCTGAGACTACATGACAGGGCTGTACTCTACGCTTCCTTTCATGATATATCCCGGCGTCAACCAGGCCCGAGAGATACAGGCACCTGCAGTGTTGGTCAGGAAATTTGAGCAACACTCTCAGAAACGCATCTATTAAGTGGGTGAAACTTAACTGTGCGGTCCCAGTCTTCCCAACTGAGTCCGCAGCAAACTCAACTCTAGGTAGGAGCCGGTCGGGGCAGAAAAACCCACATGCCTCTGATGGGATTCGAACCCATGACTTCCCAGCCGGGAGTCCGCGACGCTAACCACTTCTTGCTGACTGACTGACTTTCAGACCAGCCAGCAAACAGACACGGGTACCAAGCCACCCTCTCCGTGAGTGCGGCGGGTTCCGACCTCGTTTGTCTTGCCACTCTTTCCCTCCTGGACCCCGTAGGGATGAATGGCTCAGCTTGAGCCTCGTATGCAAATGGAAACGACGAACCCTTCTCGGTAAAAAACTTTAAGAGAAACGGCGAGACCACCTGCTCTTGAGACTTTTTTTATCTGCACTGGACTTAATTTCCAGACTTTGATGTCTGCGAGGATCTGGGCTTTTAGTACATTTTAATTCTATGCCAGTTTACATTCCAGTGAGGACTCCTTCCCTGTCAATATTTTTGTTAAACATTTCCTCCTCCTGTATGTTCGAGGTTTATCGCGCTATAGAGACTCCTTGTATGTAACATGTATCTTTTCTTGTTCTTTGCCTGTGCCAGAATTGCATCCCTACCTCTCTCTAAACACTTTTTACATTTATCTACGTCTTTGCTAGCATTATCCCCCTCCCTAGCTACCTCCCAGTGAAAACCTTCTCCATAGAAAGATAAGATTTTTAAGCATTTCTGGACAGTCGGTGAGTTCCATTGTACGCAAAACGAGTATTGATCAGCCGGCAATAGTCAGTTTTCAGTGTGGAAGTAACTATTAATATAGCCGGGGGAGGGAGAGTGGATAGTATGTTACAGGATAGACATTGTGGAATCTGCAGTACCATAATGTAGTATGCTGCAATACAAAAATGCAGGACGCTGAAATACAAAATGTAGGATGTTGTAACACAAATGCATGGTGCTACAACACAAAATACAGACGGCTGCAAATCAAAATCGGCAACAACAAAAAAATCAAACTGGAGAATGCTTCTGCAAAACAAAATCAAGGCTACTGCAATACACACTGCGTGATACTACAATCTGCAGCGCAAAATAAGTCGCTGCAAGACGAAGTGTAGGCTGCTGCAGTATAGAAGAAACTCTACCGAAAAACAAGTGCCAGTGGCACACAAAATGTACGATAGTCCTGTAGAACGCTGCCGTATAGAATGCAAGATTTCCCCGAAGATGGAGTATGGCTGCCTTAATGGCGGGATAAAAAAAACGGTCATACATACAAAAACTCCACTGCCTGTCTATACAGGAGTATCAGCCTGCGTACGCAGAAAAAAAAATGTAAGATGCAGCCATTCAAAATGTAGGATACCGCAATACAAGAAGAAGTACGCCGCTACGTGAAAATAAGTTACAAAATGCGGGATGCATCGATACAAAACGGAGGTTACAATACCAAATGTAAGATGCAGAATGCTGCAATACCAAATGTAGGATGCTACGTGTAGGATGTGCCAGTTCCAAATGGCAGGACAATAACCCTTGAAAGACCAGATTTGTCTCCGTATTTTTTTTCGTTAAACCATGGAATTGTAAGGTGTGGATGTGGCGACGTGTAGATCGAATACAAACATGGCAAGTTTTAATGTCTTCGATTCACTGGCACAACAATGCCAGTGTCACACTGTCACTCTTGCACACACGCATTCATGACAGTTTTTACTCCATACGCACACGCAATCCCTCCAGTCAACCAAAAGGCGCACTACAGAATGCTTTTTTCTTCTCCTCCGAGGAAAATACTTTACTAAATGAATTGAACAATTCCGACAACGTTCATCACACTCCAGTAGTTATCAAACAAATTCTATACATGTTTCTCTCCCCCCCCCCCCCCCACACACACTGAGAGATAAATCAAGTTAGGAATTGAAATGAATAGTCTTGCTAGATTATTCCTCCTTGCCGGAGAAAGAATACACACATCCTCCAAGAATCTAAAGTCATGGCCTTTTACACAACATTGGCCCAAGATCCAGACCAGGAGAATAAACAATTCATACCATCATGATGCCATACTTGCATCAGAAAAAGCCGCTCCGCCCCATAACCCATCGTGATGCCCTGCCCGCATCAGAAAAAACGCTCGCCCTATACCGTCATGATGCCCTGCCCGCATCAGAAAAAAGCTGCTTGCCCCTTGAACTCTCCAGTCACTGGGGGAACGATGAGATCCGACTCCTCTACCCGGGGTCTTCAATTGCTGGGGCTGAACTATATAGGTGTGTTCCCCACACCATGGCCATCGTTGAAACACCCGTCTCGCACTTGGGGAAACAGATGCTGTCGCAGCATCAGAGGAGGAATAGCTGACGGGGTGAAGAGTGAAGGGCTGAAACACGAACAAGGTTCGTGTAAGTAACCTGCTTCCCAATTTAACAAATGAATTCTTTCTTTCTCTTTTCTTTAGGTTTTCCCCAAATATCTATGGCTCACCTGGTAATGACTGGTCAGCGGTGAGAACCCCTTGACCAACGTCCTGACAGGTTCGAGTCTTTAGGCCATCTCCTGGGCAAAAACTAATTCTTTCATCCCTCCTCCTAGTGAGTGCATACTCGGTGTTCAAAACACGTGACCAGCACCTTACCAACCCTTATTAAACTTCTCTCAGTGGTCACTTTCACCCAATGACCAACCCTTGTCTATTTTACCGAGTGATCCTCACAATTATTGGGGACGCCCGCTACACTAGTCAAGCCACATGAATATTCTTCCTATTTAGTTGTGGCATGGGGGAAATGATTCATATCACTAGACTAAATGTGATGGAGCGTCACATGCCTTGATGTGAGGCTACGTCACATGACAGCCAGTTTAGCGATGGGACGTAATGGCATCAAACCTCTTGTATACTGCGCATGCATCACCAGTATTTCGGTCTTTTCTGATCCGTCTGCCCAGTAATTGCCTAGTTAGGAAACGATTTAGTAGCGAGGAAATTACAGCTAACTCAACTTTTTTGGTTTCTGCACTTTGAGCGACCCATGGAGGCTTTCGTCGTCACCGTTACCGACAGACCTGTCAAATGCAGCACCCACGGCTCCATTCATAAAGATTACGCAAATTGCGCGCGGCTTCCTCAGTTGCTCTTGAAGACATTCTCCAGCTGAGAACTTGCCTCTTTGACTTTCAAGTAGCCACTCGCTTCTCTCTCTGTGTCTGAGAGCGCGCGCGCGCGCGCGCGTGTGTCTGTGTCTGTGTGTGTATGTGCCCGATCTATCAGGAACGAAATTTAAGGAGCCGGAAACCCATCTTCAAGCCAGTGGGTCTACTTCAGGCCCTTAAAATGTCTGAATAGGCCGTCCCCCCTTGACCCCCTGGCCGGCGGAAACGTCATTCGATCGTTGCGTGCACAGCTTCCAAATACCTTTTGTCAGACGCTTCCTGGGGTAAGTGTCTGTTCAAGCGCCCGTCTTCTCATTATCACCTGCGGTCTTCCCCTTCTTCCTTTGCCTCTCCCTCTCGTCTTTCTCCTCCTTCCTCATTCGCTGCCTGTCTCACAGTTTAGGCTTTACTGTCGTGCTGATCGCGAACACGTTTTGTCATCATCATGCATTCAGATATCACACAAAAGGATGTTTCATTAATCTAATGCAAAGACATGTATCGACAAAATTAGCATTTGTCTTTCTAGCATTTAGAAGGGAGAAAACTTTCTGTACAATGCGATACGAGGTGAGGGATGGGGGAGAACCTAAGAAATTTAGCACTGTTTAAAATAATGGCTTCCACCAACACTTTGGTTTTTCAACTAATGTGCCATCAGCTGTTCTCCTTTTCCTACGTCAATTCTAAATTTCCATTGGATAAAAAGATTTTAATACCTTTCTTCAACAACGAACGACGTCTGGGAACTTGCTAGCATTACGATTTCATCGTCGCCTTTACAATAATTTCTAAAACGTTTCATTCCCCTCGCGACTTTCCTTCCTATGGAATGATGGGAAACTTGGAAGAAAAAAAATCTGAGATGGCCGCAATTGTTAACTAGAGATGCCATGCTGTTACAAAATAGATGTTAACAGGTTAGAGAAAGGAAAAAGGGAGGGAGACGGTATGTGAAGGGATGAGGAATCGGAATGAAAAAAAATTTATGAAAGTGTCATTATAAAAGAAATATAAGATAAGTCTTTATCTGAAAGTTTACGAGATCCATCAGTTTCTTTTTATCTTGTAAACAGAACCATTTGTTACAGCGCCTGGCTGACTTTCCGTCTCCTGGGTATTATCTGTCACTCTGCACCAGTGGCGAAAGCTCGAGTTTGACAAAATTCGTTCTTTTGGGAAAAGATAAACTTGTTTAATCGGCCCTGCAGGGAATGATAAACTTGTTTGGTCTTATAGTGTGTGTGTGTGTGTGTGTGTGTGTGTGTGTGTGTGCGTGTGTGTGGAGCGATAAAGTGCGTTGAACGACGTTATATGTTGGCCGACGAACCAAACATTTGGGATGTGCAATGCTGTACGCCATTTCATTTTCTTGTCAAAGGATGCAAATGTCTGATGGCAACTGAAGATATATCCTGCGTTTTGTATGATGTGGCATGTTCCACTGTGAAAGGAAGAAGATTGGTCGGGAGAAAGAAGAATGAAGAAACGAGATGAGGACTGCGTGACTGACTGTGCGTTCTTCGGTGTCCGTGATGTCGCCTAATGCCCACTTCTTTCGCTCTTCCCCCCTCCTCTCCCTCTATCCATTCCACCTATTCGTTTTATTCAATAATAATAACGTCATTGTACATTTCGTAATGGAATATTGCTGAAAAATTGACATTATGATCGTGGCTTTCGTAACTCGAATGCTGGGTGGGTGTGCGTGTGGCGCGCGCGTGGTGTGTGTGTGTGCGTGCGTCCGATGGCAATACGTTCGTACAACTGTGCAAGGCTGGCAAGGGAACTAACGCCAAAGTGGTGTGACATGTACTGATTAATGATCATGTACCGATGTCTTTACAATCCATGATTCAGCTCTTACACAGGAACTGGCCCTTACATCAACCTCGGTCCATCTGTCTCTTCCACGTGTCTGTTGTAGAAACTGTTTTCCATATGGAGTAAAGCAATGTTTCCGCGCAAAATGCGACATTCCTGTAGCCATCGGTGTCCTGATGTATACAACATTGTGCTTTCATCTCTGCTGTGGACTACGATATATCATTAGGCTTACGTTTTTTTTTCAGTGGATGCTTTGAGAAATCAAAAGTATGATATATTTAATGTGTGAACAGTAAAATCGTCTATCATGGACTCAGAATCAAAATAGAACAGTACAGTCGTCTCCTTCGATCTTGTGCCAACTATCTGTAAATTTGTGATCATGTGTTGATGTGCTATGGCAGTGATTCTTGTTCAGTTTGTACGGTGACTGCCTAATCTGTTTGGGTCCTCCAGAAGTGGTGGTGGACGTCAGTGTACAGGAGTGCCATTGGCGGTTTTGTGTGGTCGGCGTGGGAGGGGAAAGCATACTTTGACAGATTTATCGTTTCAGCGCCTCAAGTTTGACAAAGCCAACAGCTTGCTCTACCCCTTCCCTCATTCCTTGTTGATAACATTGTCACTGAAAGTACTACAAGAACTTTTGGGCAAAATTGAACCTTACAAGCCTTCTAGTTTGAAATTCGTCAGATAACGTCCCTTGCAGAACAGCATTCCCCCCCCCCCCCCCCCCCCCCCCCAGCTATGTTTGGATGTAGATTAGTCAGCGTCAGTAGAGTTTTCTCACTATTTTCTTTTCATATCTTTGACGAAAACAGCCTTCCGGAAAGAGTTGAATGTAGGGCGATCCCCGACTGTGTTTTACCCAGTGTTTGCCTTCTAGAAAGTTTTTGGTCCGATGATGGAGTGCCTATTCACGCTACACACAACAAGCTCGACTGTTTAGTGCCAACATGCACGTGAAATTGTCATGTATGTCAAGACAATGGACTCATATTAATGTTGAAACGTGTTCCATATTGCAAGCTGCTAAAACGGTGTTTTGGAGGGTTTTTTTTTTTACCCATGAGCAGATTCGTACACACGCGCGCGCACAAACACACACACCACACACCGTCGCGCACGTATCCACACACACACACACACACACACACACACACACACACTTTACTTTCCCATTACTACCATGAATGGTCAAAATTATTTTAACAAATTCGATAAAAGCAGCCCACAGCGTCCTCACCCAATAAACTTTCCTTCCCTGCATTATCTGGCCAACAGAATTAATGCCACTTTGGTGAAGTCTACATCTTATTAGGTTTCCTTGAAAATCTAGTATAATTTCAGAATGTTTTGTACAACAACCCAAGTCTCTGATGGAAAACCTGCCCGAAAAGAGGATATGGATGATGTTACACGAACGCAATATGATGGCACTGATATTTTCTTGAATTTGAAAGTCTGAACATGTTACAGGAAGTGGTCTGCATTAAGTAATTTGTGCATATTACATGTTTAGAGGTGTAGTGTGTTTCTGTGTGCGAGATCTGATGTGGTCTGTACTAAATGTTTCTCGTTGCCTGTTTACAGATGTAGAATGTATGGTGAGATCTAATCTGATCTGTAATAAATATTTAATGTTGCCTGTTTACAGGTGTAGTACATGTCTCTGTGATGAGCTCTAAAGTGATCTGTACTGAATATTTCATATTGGTCAGTAAATTACATTTGTACAAACGGCCTGCATTTTCGTTTCTTTTTGTTTCTCCACAGAAGTAGAGAGCATGTCAATACGCATGTGTAGGGCGTGATCCTCTCATAGCTAATCGGAACACACAAACTAAAGAATGAAAACAACGTCTAAATGTCAAAGATAAAAAATATATATGTGAAATAGGCTTCGACAATATTTAATGTGGGGAAAGCCCAATTATTACTTTACAGCATTCTGAGCCAGACTGGAGGTGTTCCTTCGTATCTTGGATGTGAAATGAGTTGGTTGTCGTGGTGCGTTTCATTCTTCTTGCAAGAGGTAGTTTGGCGTACCTTTAGGTACGGATTGGACATTTTGGAGAATTCTTCATTTGTTGCATTCCTTGCAAATCAGTTGGTAGTCCCGTCGTCTGGGATGCAGAAATAACCCGGAATTATTGCTAGCATGTTAATTAAAGGTATACGATTCAAAATTTTTCTAAAAGCACACGCCGGATTATACGGCCGACGGCGATGATCTCAAAAACAGAATGGTAGCAGATGAAAAAAGTTATGATCAGATTGAGAAACTTATTGTTTAAGTTACAAAATGGTCAAGTCAGATATGCAGACGGGACCGTCAGGAAGAATATTTAGACAATGGATGATTTTACAGGACAGAATGTTTAGACAATGGATGATTTTACAGGACAGAATGGGGAAGACTGACAGCATGGATTCCTATGCGAATGCGTACTGACTGATATGCAGGATCGTTCTGAACGCTCACAGGGACAATCGAAGGCCTCAGGGGTGGACAGACTCCAGCACATTATGTAAGAACGATATTGCCGAATTGTAAACTACATAACCTCGAACAAGTCAAAGCACTGTATGGGTGGAGAGGTGTTTTTCGGCCGTCACGAATGCTGTTCAGGGTATTTGGACAACCAATGTTTAGATTCTGAATGGAGTGAGCGAGTTTAATTCGTGGTTGAAGCTTATCCCAAAACTGTTCTTTCTTTGACAGCTGGAATTTCAGACTTGTTTCTGACTGAATATCTGAGTCAGGAAAGATTTCTCTGGTCCCGCGGAGATAAGTTCCAGTTTGGTTGCCATTACCTTGAAATGGATTTAATGAACAAAGGAAATGTTTCTTGAACATTACTGGCAAATTATAACGGTAGAAATAAGTTTCAAAACGAAGTAACACTTTTTGTAGTTGGTTTCTGTCAGTGACTTCCTGTCTGGTTTAGTGTGACTAGTATGTTTGAGACATGCTGGAAAATTCAAAGTAATTCCTGTTTCTAACAGATTTCCTTTAAGACTTCTAACCTTTCAAAACAGCATCCATCTGAATTCCATGATGATCCAATTGACTTCAAACGGAAAGGAGCAGAATTTGACACTGGGTTGTTTTAACTTTTTTTTTGGGGGGGGGGTCATATAAACTCTAATTATGGCTGTAGATATTTCAGTGCTTAATCAGTAAATAGTGCATACAGCTCACAAAGTTCTTTGCAAAATCACGCGCGCGCACGCACACGAAACACACACACACACACACACACACATATATATAATATATATATATATATATATATATATATGGCGAAAAAGCAAATAAGGTTATGGGTCAGTAATATTGTCTTCATCAATAAAGGAAGAGAGATAATCAATCAGAACTGCGGGAGATAGAACGCAAGTTGGTATCAAGCACAGGGCGCTCGAAAAGAGAATGAACGCCATCCGAAGATCCAGGTGTGTAAACGAAGAATGTGGAGGAGATCGAGTATGAACAGAGGAACGCGAGGGCTCTGCAGCTGTGTACAGCTTGAGAAGATGAAAATTCAAAAGATATGAAGAAGATTGACCATTCAGAGAGACTGGTTTTGGAGAGAACATGGTTAACAGCCCAGCGACTGGTAGAGACAAGAATGGGAGTTACTATCAGTTTTCGCACCGGTCGGATGATGTGACTGTTTATGGTGCGTGAGAATAAAAATACCACTGCAAAAAAAAATTATAATAATCTTCTCTTACCTCTATCCCTTGCAGACCTTTCTGTAGTCTGTGAAAGACGGGAGGAAGCTGTATCATAGACGAGCTTATTTGTAACTTTCGATTTCTTTTTCATCTCTTTCTCTTTGATTTATATACATTACTACATGTCGTCGGGCTTCAAGAATCAACGACTTTCGTCAGCTTCCCCGTGACTGGTGGTACAAACAATCGGCGAATGACAAACATCCTGGAGACGTGGCACCATGTTTACCCGTTGCCAGACCCGGAATCTGCAGAATGGAATTCATTCTTTTTGTACAGACAGTGATTAATTTAGCAACGACTGCGTTTGACACCTTTAGATTTTATTTTCAATTCCTTTCCGACTTTCCTGGGGCGTTTTATTTCTTTATTCAGCAAACAAGCACTGCAACCCCTCATCCACTCTTTCCATCTTTCTTTTTCACCTCAGTAAACAGGGAAGAATAGCCGTGTCATTTCTGCATGGTTTGGTTTCAGCCCAACCAAAATGATTTCCAGTGATGGATTCTTTCAGATAGAATAATTGGACTTGGACGTTTTCCACATGTCTGCTGGCTGCTTCGCGATTTAACAATGTAAGCATGATTAAGTAAGAAATAAAAGTAAACATTCTTCCTTTCTCTCATTTCAGTTTCAAATCAAGATGACTTCAATCATTCCATGTCAAGCACTTATAAAATACGCATCCTTCATGAATCGTGCACACATTGTGTGTTGTGTGTGTGGGGGGGGGGGGAGGAGGGGGGGACCGCACGCGGGTACGCGTACGTGCATGCGCACGTGTGTGTATGTGTACGTGTGAGCATGCATGCGTGTGTGTATGTGTGTTGTGCTCACGCGCCTGCATATCTGTGTGCCCCTTAATTCTCTCTTGGTGCTCACGCAAACACAAACACGTATGCGTGCGTGCGTAAGAGAAAACACACACACACACACACACACACACACACACACACACACACACACACACACACCATTTCCAGTCGACTCTCGTATTTCTCAAAGAACACAGACTCGTCGACTGCGGCAGGCATAAACACAGACACGATAAACGGAGCATAATAACAGACAGTTTGTCTGGCCTCACATTACTTTCAACGCAACAACTAGGAGGAAGAATACCGTTGAAGAGAGCTCCAGATGAATAGGCGGTTTTATTGTTGTTTCGCTTTGTTGTTATATGTTGTTTTTGTTTGGTGTCGTTAATTTTGCTGTTGTTTGTATACTATACCATCATTCTTGCCCACAAAGCAGCATTTTTTCCCACCATTCCCTCCACCTCCCTTAAGAACACAGCTACACCCAACGTGTCCAGTCGCAATCGTAGTGCCTGAAACCCTCAGGATGCTACTAACAGCAGCAGTTATAAGGTAACCCACCAGAGGAGTCCCAGCTTGCTGCTGAGTAACTTCGATGGTGTTCCGTGGAAGCTCTTCCGATAGCGAGACACCGTCTTCTATAACCCGCTTACTCATGACGATAACTACAAAAACGCAAAGGGAGTTAAATGTTCCTCCTATGGTGAAACTAGAGGAAGTATCCTTCGTCGTCGTGTGTGCCTTGTGTCTGCACGTCGATAACGAGAATTCCCATCGTTTCTTGGACCAATCAGAAAACGATAGTATTCAACCAAAGATGAAGAGACGACAGAATTACTATTTTCGCTTTTCACTGGTTGGAGTTCCACTGCGCCCTTTGAAGGCATGCACCACTTCTTGATCTGATTGGCTTTGTGTCGGTCCTACTGTTCACAGGCTGGCTGGCTGTTTACCACACTGTACAGCTGAGAGTGTACAATAGTCAAGTTTGAAGCACACACACGGCGGTTCGCGTGGCAGCAGAGGGCACGTGCAGACAGTGGTCCGCCCTCGATGAACAGCGCACAACAGAAGCTGACATACATAGTTACCTGAGAGGGGAGCCCGGCCTACTGAACAATTTTGTCGCCCGTAAGTGATTGGTTTCTTGTGGGAGCGAACGGGTCTGTCATGAAGGGGAACTGTGGGAAAGCAAGGTAAAATACCGATCGTCTCCCTTCTGCATCTTTGGTTCAGAATAGAAGGGGGAAGAGGAGAGGGAAGGGGGTGATGTAGTACATAATAAGAACAGATTCTTTTCAGAACTCCACCACTTTCAACACGTTGTTTTTCGTTATGGGTTGTTTTTTGTTGTTGTTGTTTGTTGTTTTTTTTTTCACTTTTTATTTCTGTACATTTCCACAATTGTCGAGCTAACCGATTCTCCAAATGCTTTAAACTGTCTTCCTATTCGTATTACACCTGTTGTCAGTGTTAGGGAGGCTGGCCCTGGGAGCAACGTTAGGTTGGAGCTCCGGGCATATGATCGTTTCATCATGGGTGTCGGAGTCCGCTCATTTATTTGTTACTTACTTTACACGTCTGTCTGCCCCAATAAAGGTTTCCTAAGAATTGCTTTTCCATGGAGGCAGACTTAGTAAGGTCCCTCTTCGGGGGAAGGCCACCACTACGTCCAATCTTCAACAGTTTCCAACGGTCTGCCGTCATCGAAGACTCTGATATCAACTCGCCACACGCAAGAAAAAATTATCAGGCCACAGCGTCCATTCCAACCACACAGTCTCCATTTTTCTACCATCACCGAAGGGTCTGATATTTAGTCACCACAAACCCTGGAAAGGAACGAGGGAACGAAGCCCCATCACGTCCATCCAACTGCGGTCAGCAGTCTGCCAAAACAGAAGACTGATGCCAAGTCACATACGTCTGAAAAGGAAAGAGAAAAGGAAATGATATCCAGTGATGGATTCTTTCAGACAGAATAATTGGACTTGGACGTTTTCCACATGTCTGCTGGCAGCTTTGCGATTTAAGCATGATTAAAAAAAAAAAAAAGAAGTAGTAAACATTCTTCCTTTCTCTCATTTCAATTTCAATTCAAAATGACTTCACTCATTCCACGTCAAGCATTTATAATACGCATCCTTCATGAATCATGTACACATTGTGTGTGTGTATGTGTGTGTGCGTGTGTGTGTGTGTGTGTGTGAGAGAGAGAGAGAGAGAGAGAGAGAGAGAGAGAACGCACGCGGGTAGGCACCCGCGCATGTCACAATGGTGGCGGGCCATAAAGGATCGCACAATTCAAGACTTTTTCCCCGTTCTAAACGGCAAGCGAAGATGAAAAAGGCAGCGATGATTCTATGGGGTTCCAGTCTGGTCAGGGACTACTGCATGTTTCATTTTCATGTCCTCAGAGTTCGTCATAAACCTTGACCAACACTGCTAAAGACTGTGAGTGGACGAAATGTAACCGTGCGGTTCCACCTTCCCGTTACAGCACCCCTAAACAAGTCTGGGAAAGAGCTGGCGGAGTACAAATGATCCCACAATAATCTGAACGCTTCACACGGGGTTGGAACCACCGACCTCCCAGTCCCACCCCACGACATCACCCATAGCAACGTCAAACGCTTCAGATCGATCGACCATGTGCACGGAGCTCAGCAAGTCGCTACAATCAGCTCCCCCTTCTATCTTTTCGGAACAAAAGTCTACACAGATTAACGCCCGTGCGGCACACTGCCCACAAACCCAACCCACATCTTTCAGGCTCGTCTCATTTTGCCTGTGGCGCCGACCATCGAACAGTTGAGACAAGTTCCAGGGGAACGCGGCAGAGATCGACAGGGTCACTGCGGCAGAGCTGGGAGACCTGGTGGTGCAACTCGCTAGACCCGCCATCAAAGACGGTTCGAAAACGCTGGGAGAGAAGATTCGATTTTCTCCCTTTACTTCGTACTCCTGTCAAAACATCTATCTCAGAAAATGGGAATCGTGGTTGAATGGCAAGTCATTTAGGATACAGACAGATAGATACAGATATAAATACATACAGAGACATATACACAGTGTGCGCGCGCGCGCGGTGTGTGTGTGTGTGTGTGTGTGTGTGTGTGTGTGTGTGTGTGTGTATGCGTGTGTGTGTGTTTGCATGTGTGTGCGTGTGTTTGCATGTGTGTGTCTATGTATTTATATGTGTATATATGCGCAACTATCTATATACGTATCTACATCTATGCATACATCCCGAATGACTTGTCATTAAACTATAAGAAATAGATAGATGGACAGACTAGAGACAGACGGACGGACAGAATGACATAGACAGATAGACGGAGATAGACAGACAGATAGATTAATAGATAATTTTGTGTGTGTGTGTGTGTGTGCGCGCGCGCGCGCGCGCGCATGGTTGTGTGCGTTCGCTCGTGATCGTATGTTTGCGTGCGTTTCGTTTTCATTGCTGAGTGCCTCAACCCACTGCGCTGGAATGTAAAGGCCGTTACCATGTCACGCAGTTTTATCATGATAAAAACACCAGTAAACATACACATCAAATATCATCCGTATTAATTAGAATGTTTTGACACGATGCATCTCCCCCCCCCCCCCCCCCCCCCCCCACTTAACATTATTATCAATCCACCTTTACCACAACCGTCACAAATATATCACACCACCCCACTAAACTAGACACACAACCCCATCGTATCAACCCCCCCCCCTCCCCCCACGCAACCGCCCTCCTTTTCCTCTCCCATAATCCCCTCTGTCATTTCCGCCTGGCGGCCATTCTCCCTACCACATGGATAACAGATGAGTCACTCTTCGTTCTTTGTTTGTACTGTCCTAAATGTTAAATGTGATCTGTTTTTTTGCCTGAAGAAGACCCAAGAGGTCGAAATGCATCGTGTCTTGTCCTGTGCTTTGTCAATGTCACTGGCGGTAACTAACACCCTCTCTTTCTAAGTATTGCTTCGTTCTCCGCCATCAGTCACTCCATTTTGAAACCTGTAGCCAAAGACAGAATGAGCAAGACTTTTTGGAACGAGAACAGAACAAACGTTGAGACAAAAGCGATAAACGACAGAAATGTTTAAAAGCAAACAAATGAACAAACTGAGAGTCAAAGAAAGTTAAAAAGGAAAATCACACACACACACACACACACACACGCACGCACGCACGCACACATACACATGCGCGCACGCGCACGCACGCATACATATTTTAGTGGGGAAATATAATTTATACTGAAATATCCCTCAGCGTATCAGAATAGGATGCTATTGTGTGATCTAAGCTGTTCTGGAGGAAACAGTCAATCTGGAAGATCCTGGCTGCTCAAGGGAACAATGATTGTCAAAAATATGAAAATGACAGGAACACACCACGGAAAAATGCCAGTGCGGCAGTGGACTACGAACCACAGCCCACGTTTTGCAGTCCTTTCTTCTGCGCAGTGCTAAACAGTGGAGAGCTATCAGCCCATGCTTTGCACTCCCATCTCTCCTGCTCATTGCTCAACAAAGCAAAACTATTGGCCAATTTTGGAGTCCCGTCTGTACCGTCACGTTTTCTCACCCATCACGTTTTCTCACCTGTTGAGAAAACGTGACAGGTATATCGTCACGTTTTCTCAACAGGTCGTCACGTTTTCTCACCAGGTGAGAAAACGTGACGAGTACATCGTCACGTTTTCTCACCTCTCACGTTTTCTCACCCGTCACGTTTTCTCACTCCTACAGGCTACAGGTTACTGGTAGAATGAACTTTCACCGTTTTTCCCAACTAATATACTCTGGTCAACTTCAGGCCAATTCTGACAGAAAGAATCATCACACTGAACCTGTGCATGTGTGAGAGCGGGAACGCACACGGAGACTTTTTGTATAGTTCCGCCAACCGCCACCATTTTCCTATTTCAAGTTCAGTTTCAATACAGGCCTTCCAGGGCTCTCACCGCGTAAGGATACAGACGTCACTCGTGGCATGTATAAACACACACACACACACACACACACACACACACACACAAGAGAGAGAGAGAGAGAGAGAGAGAGAGAGACAGCTAATGACAACATTTATTCAACCCTTGATATTCCTAACGTCAATAAAACCAGGTCGTACTGAAGCAAATCCGCGAAGTTTATCGTAATCTGACGGCAGATAAAGGTGAAAGGTTTTTTCAAAACCATTTCAATGGTGCAAAGAAGCCGTGAACCAATAAGGGTGAAAAGTTTTTTCAAAGCCATTTCAATGCTGCAAAGAAGCCGTGAACCAACAGGACTGTAAATAGACAGCTAGTACGTCTATCGATTCAAGCGGTAAAAATCATCGCAACCTAGATGCCAGATCACAAGAGAAAGTCTAGCGTGTTTTGAGTCGTGGTACGAGGAATGAAATTCGAATATTTTCGACAACAGTGTGACAGTGAATGGGTCGAAAAGCAAGGAACTTTCCCTTTGTACACACATTAATTAAGTGAAAACGTGTAGGTGCACATTTGTTGCTCCGAAAGGAGATCGACTATCTCACTGTCTCCTGACCTCTACTACGTAAAGTGTTTATTTTGTAGAATTTTTTTTTCTTCTTTGTAAACCTGGCCTTGTGCCCAATGTCATGCTCAGAGCAAACTGCGGTTTACCGATAACTGTCAATATTTTTTTTTTTTTTCTGATTGGTGTCCACTTGGAGAGTCGCTCATCTCTTGGATGCCAAACGGTGTAGAAAACAGAGCGAGACTTCGAAGGAAGCGTCTTCTACTAGGTTCACACAAGGCTGCATGTGAATGTATCCTGCATACGCAACCACCAAAATGGCGGCTTCTTCAAAGCCTTTCCAACAATGGCTTTGATTAGGAAAACCAAGCAAAAATAAAGCAGCACAAGGAAAGTAGGACAGTTATTTGGACGAAAGTTTGAGGAAAAAGTACAGGTGAAAATATGAACAGATTAGGAAAAGTAGAAGAAAAAAAATCTATGAGCTGAAAACATAAGGGGAAAAAAAGCAGATACAGTAAACCAGAAAAAGATACAAAAAAGTAGCGTAGTAAAGCAGAAAAAGGCAAGAGAAAGACTGGAGGAAAACGAAAATGAAAACAGACATAAAAAGGCATAAGAGAGTAGAAAAAAAACTGATATATACACAGGGAAAAAAAAGGATATCGTAAAATAAGCAAGGAGTATGAAGCACTACGTCAGTGCAGGGAAAACCAGAAAAGAGCAGGAAGAAAATTATGGAAACGGAGCCAAAAGGTCAGGAAACGGGTCAAAAGAGTGTGGAAGTCACGGTGATGGAACGACTGTATTTTAAGGATCAATGGCTCTCCTGGGGGTTCCAAAACGGTCAAGAAAAGGAACGAGGTGCTTTTAGGGTAAGGGGTGGGGTTAGGGTGGAAGAGGAGGGGGGCGCTGGGAGGATTAAGGTGGGAGGTTCTGATGTTTAGACTGCGCTGTTAACTTTCCAAGAACTCTGTAAATGTTGTGTGTGTGTGTGTGTGTGTGTGTGTGTGTGTGTGTGTGTGTGTGTGTGTGTGTGTGTGTGTGTGTGTGTGTGTGTGTGTGTGTGTGTGTGCGATGCGCGTACGCGCGTGTGTGTGCGTGTGCATGCACGCGTGTGTTGGGGAGAGGATTTGGCGTTTGTTGGTGTTGTGTGGATGGCATGTATGGGTAGGGGAAGGGTGTTTGATGTAGTGTGGGGTGAAGAGGCTATGTTCCTCCTGCCCTTGGGGTTGGTGGTGGTGTGGGGTGAGACGTGTGTGTGGGTGTGGGTGTGTCTGTTGTTCTTGAGAAACAAAGAGAACGGAGAGAGAGGCAATGATTACCGAAAGGGAGGGAGGGGAGGGGGGGGGGAAGCGGAGGTACAGATGCTGGGAGGATGGAGAGAGAGAGGAGAGAGAGAGAGAGAGAGAGAGAGAGAGAGAGAGAGAGAGAGAGAGCAACACTTCATGTAGTCTAGGCCACTAGCCTTAGAAACATGGTCAGGGTACGAAATGAGATGTATTTTGGGGGAAAACACCATAGTAATAACTCGTTCTTGCATTCATCGATCAGCAGATTCGACATGTTCAAACTGGCAACCACTACACTACAGTTTTGTCTGACGAAATCCTTTTAAAAAAAAAATCTACACAGCTAGTTTTCAAATACGTGTCACTGATCCATTGTTCAAGAGTATTCATGTAGGGCTGTTCAATCCCGCTCAAGTCTTTCGGTCCGATTTGATCACACTGAGGGCCAACGTGTAGGAAATGGTTGTCGTATTCTGTTGCTCTGCAAACAGGGCAGTGAAATTTTTTATTTTTCACCCAACATTGTTCTGAACGAAAAACCATTCATTGGTAATATCCCAGTCCTAAGTATAACAAGCCCATGACGGAAATACCATATGTCTATATACTGAAAGTAAGGTTCTTTTTCAAATGAACGTGTGTATATTAGATATATATATATATATATATATATATATATATATATATATATATATATATATATATATATATATAGCGAAGGGTTTAACACATGTAACATATTTCCCTAAATTTTTGTTCTTATTCTCTTCCTTCCTGTTTCCCTCCCTTCTCCCCTTGCCATCAGCCCCCCCCCCCCCCCCCCCCCCCCCCCCCCCCCCGCCTTTTTTTTTCGTTGTTTTTTGCCAAGTCATTAATGTGTCACACACACACACACACACACACACACACACACACACACACACACACACACACACACACTTTGTTCACGACAGAGCCATACCGCTTTTGCAAATAAATATCTTGCATTCGTTATTCGAACCAGGACAAAAACGAAGTTTCACATCCCACTTCCTAGTTTAGCCACGCATGTCCAAACCCCATACTAAAAAAAGTATTAACTAAAATAGTGCTGCATGATTTACCTCTTATCAACTAAATCACTGAGCATCACGTACGCCAGTCTCGGTTGTCTGGATAAGTCTATCTGTAAAATCTTTTTTTTAAACGTACGACTGTACAAAAGTTAGTTATTGGTAAGCGAACAACAACCAAACACACAAAGACCAGTTACAAACTTCATCTGTAAAATCTTCAGCCAGTACTGAACACTCCTAACCGAAGAATTAACGTATTACGGATGACGCCCGATTTCACTCAAAACGAATTTACCTGGTACTTTTCAAGCAACATTTTAAAATCATTCACAAACAAAAGTATGCATTTTCAATGTTATCTAATCCGTTTAGGCCCTACATTCCAGCTGCATACATTTAACAGAGTTGCACTTTGGTGTCAAACACATTCAAATAAACGAGACTTCCAGAGATCATGAAGTCTGCCTCTCTGTTTTACATATCCAATGCAAGGTCACCTGCCTTTTACCGCCTGAGCATCAACGCATTTCTGTAGACTCATTTTTTGGGGTCGTAAAGACAAACCCGCAGTAGTTTTATTCCTTTACCACTTCCAAGACAGTCTCATTCAGAATCCATTGATCATCCTTGCCAAAGACAGGGAGGGAGGGAGGGGCACGATGACAAGGGCAAGTCATGAAGAGATAGTGAACGATTGTGAAAAATGACTGCGTGGCTGAGCTTCTGGGATTTTCTTTTCAGTTTTTCTTAGTTGGCCGCGGGAGATTTGAGCTTTTTTTTTTTTTTTTTTTTTCATCTTCCGATTATCTCCCCGCCCCCGATCCCTTCTTCCCTTCCTTTGAGTTACTGAGTTGGACTGTTTGACAGACAACTCCTAAGAGGAAGGCCGAGGGGAGTCGGTGCGGGTTGGTTGGTTTGTTTTCTCCAACCCAGAGACGCAAAGAGAGAGAGAGAGAGAGAGAGAGAGAGAGAGAGAGAGAGGAGGGAGGGAGGGAACAGACAGACAGAGAGTAAGATAGAGACAGAGAAAGATAGATACAGAGATTCATTAGTTCGGCTCCAGTCATCACATGGGACTTTTTATTTTCCAATGTTTTCGCCTTATGTTTTGATCACAGTTCGTAAAGCGCTGTGTGTCTGAATACCCGGCCGCTGTCTGCACCAGTGATGAAACCAAAAAGCGAAAGCTTTGGAAAAATCAAGTTCCTACGTGACGACTAGAGCCGAACTAATGAATCTTCCTCGTTCTTACTATTGTCGCGTGTGCGACGTTTTGTTCAGCGCTCTACCGTGATGTGGAGCCCTCAAAAATGTTTCTTCCAGCAGATTCAAAGAAAATCCTCAAAGCTGATCAAGTAAAACATTTCTTAGCTCACTGCAGAATCAGACGGGAAGCCGAGAGACAGCGCTGCAAGACCATCTTGAGAAAAAAAAATTGCGAAGGATTCCATGTGGCGTAAATCACGGGAGACAGTGACTATGTTTCCGATCTCTCAAAGGGTTTACAACATGGCACCTTTCCTCGCGTTCTCGCCAACAGAAACGGGCGAAGGTGGCACGCTTTTGATCGGCACCATGATCTAATCGTTCCCTGAACTCCGTGTTTTCAGAGTTTCCTAAAGTTCCATCAATACTTATGATCGTTCTTTTTTCTCCAGCATTCGACCACTGTACTACATATTTCTTGTTCACAGTTTTTTCATAACTACATCCGTCAGTGAAATTGCGTTTTCACCCGCGTATGTTAGTAAAAAAAAATATTTTGCAAGAACTGCCATACCGATTTCAACAAAACTTAGTGTATGAGGAATAATAGGATCACTGAGCCGCCAAACGAAGCAACAAACAAACTATAATACAGGCGCTAGGCGTTTCGAGTCATTGGTCTTCTTCAGACAAAACAAACAATATTTAAAATCATGGAAAACAAGGGCGAGCAACAGTCCATTTCTTCGATGTGGGTGCAAAACAATAGAAGAGGCTTGGGTTTTGATTGTTTTGTCCCCCCTGAAGACCAGTAGGTCGAAACGCGTTGTGCCTGTCCCGTAACTTATTTAATCCTTCGTTTGGCTGCTCAAAATTCTTATTTCTGCTCTTATGCTTCCATTTCCGCCCGCGATCTCCCAACTTTGAAACCAGATCATAATGAAAAGATTGAATGTGACCCGGATATGATCCTTTGAGTATTTGTTCAGTTCCGTTTAAAAAATCTATGATCCATCCATAAAATCACTTTAAAAACAGAACAAAGAAAGAAACAAGGAGTATGAACAATGTAAAGTTGCCGCTTACGATCCGATAGATATCCCTGAAGAAAGAAAATATAATTAGATATCCTGAAAAAAATATATTAGTGCTCTGCTGGTGTAACCTTTAGAATTTGTATTTTCCATTTTCATTTATACAAAAAGGTCACTGGACACTACTACTTAGGGCTCTTGCCTATTGTTACTTCCCTTGGGGTAAGCACTTTGTGTGGCAGAGGTTTCTGCTATCCAAAGTACACTTTTTTCTATCGTAATTAAGTTGAAACGTAATATCTGTCATGAATCCTCAAGAGCTTTCTTTTCTTCTGTTTTTTTGTCTTGAAACAGAGAATAATATAAGCTCCAAATTGGTGCTTTTTTTTTTCTTTTGTTTTCAGCTTTTGTATCTTTTGATTATATTATTCTTGCTTCACACTGTGGGCAACGAACATGCCAAAATCCGACTGAGCTTACGCTGTCCTCGAATAGATTCTCTCTCTCTCTCTCTCTCTCTCTCTCTCTCTCTCTCTCTCTCTCTCTGTGTGTGTGTGTGTGTGTGTGTGTGTGTGTGTGTGTGTGTGTGTGTGTGTGTATGTGAGAGAGAGAGAGACAGAGAGAGACAGACAGACAGACAGACAGAAAGTGACAGAGACACAAAGAGAAAGAGGAGACCAATACCAATACTTTCTGATTTAAAAAAAACCCATAAAATGGCGTGTATTTCGATGTCTGCCCATGCCTATGTCTGTGCTCTCTCGCTCTCTCTCTCTCTCTCTCTCTCTCTCTCTCTCTCTCTCTTTGCTCGCTCCCCCTCCTCCATTCCTCCCCCTAAAGCCGGTCAACTATAAAAAAAAAAAAAAAGTCCACACATACAACCCTCAAACAAGACACTGTTCCACTGCTGCACAGATACTTCTAGGTTTTGTTTATTTGTTTGTTTATTTGTTCGTTTGATGTTGTTGCTGTTCACTGGCTGGCTGTTTTTACCGCGCTGTGGGATCAACGAGGTAATGCAGACTGAGCCTCTCTCGTTGCAGTCAATAGCATGCACGTCATTAAAGACTCCGCCATGCTTTGCATCGCAGCCATGAGAGTAGAAGGAGCACGGTGGGCCGTTCAAACCTTACATGGTCAGACTCGCACCCTGTCACTTGGTTATCTCCTCTCACGCCAAAACTGTCGAGTTGATCATAGTTCACGAAGGAATTCGGGACTGCTCATGACAGATTAACACCGCCACTGGAACTGGTCAGAACACACTGCGAATGCAGTTACGAATGCGCATACTAGTTTTAAGAATGCTGTTGCAATGGATGGCTGTAGGTTGAGAATCCTGTTGGAGCAGCTACAGAGAGGCAAGGAATGTCGTTCAGACTGCGAATAACAGATGCAGAAGACCGATGGAACGGACAGTGAATAAGAAAGTAAAACTGCGTCGACAATGAAACGGTCAATTAACAGGAACGTTGGAAAACCAGCGTTATATTTTCCACCATCGAATATTCCACAAAATATGAAAAACGCTTGCTCTGGCGCTTCCTTCTCGCGTTGGTAAACTGACATCTGAGATAAAAATGTCTACCGATCAGATGATATTTTTATTGTGCATGTGGCGAAAATAATGGTGAAAATAACGTTCACTCTGACTCTAGTTCTTGAAGACAACATTCATCTTGTTTGTATCGACAATGAAAAGGATTTTAAATGGAAACATACTGATTTAGAAACTGGGTCGTCGGGGTTTGGGTCCGATAGTCCGACACTTCACGATTCCGACGTTTCGATAGTTCGACAAATCACGATTCCGACGTTTCGACAATCCGACAATTTTGTCGGACTAACGAAACTTGTTTTGTAATGTTTTATTTTGTGCCAATAGTTCGACACATCACGATTTCGACGTTTCGATAGTCCGACATAATGATACACCGACACGGCACTCTATGTTCCCCCAGGTCTATGTTCCCCCGGGGCTATGTTGCCCCAGGTCCAATTAGTGCAACTATTGACGAGTTTGACCAGTGGTCAGTGCCACTGACCAGTGGTCATATTTGCCTATTTTCACAATTTGACTGCTAATTAGTGCAGTATGACTGGGTTGTGTGTCGGATTATCGAAACGAGTTGGAATTGTCGGAATCGTGGGATGTCGGACTATCGCTACTTTTTCTTACAGTGTCGGATTATCGAAACATCTGAACGTGGGGTGTCGGACTACCGATGTGTCCGACTATCGAAACGTCGGACTACCGGGCCCAGCCCCGTCGTCGGTTGAAACTCCTGTCTTTTGTGTCTCGTTTCCCTCTCTTTCATTTACATGCTTTATAATCTGTGCCGGGCTTCATCACTTCCTCGATTTTGTTCACTTCATCTAGCTCAATTCATCTGCTGTCGATCCATCTACTTGGGGCCACCATTGGCAGGCTTCGTGTTGACTACTGAGACGTTTTCTCACTAGCTGGAGGATGAGGTTCGTCTATCCAGAATATGAACAGATTAACGACCTAAAATGTCTTAACCAGTCGCAAGAAAATGTACAATAATTCTTGAATACATTAATAAGAGATAGACAACACATACGTTAATAAGAGATGGAATTTAATTGAGAGACAGCTTTAAAATGTCTGGAAAGTGACTAATCTTATTTTCGCGTATAAATCACCTAAATATTCGATGCAAACAAGAAAAGTGTCTCTGAAGGGGCTAGACTCCAAAAAGGAAATTTTCGGCTTTTTTTCAGCTTACTTTAAACAGAAACGTCGTCTGATTGGTTAGAAAAAAAAATCATCACGACATATTCATTGGCGCGCGCGCGCGCGCGCACCACACACACACACACACACACACACACACACACACACACACACACGCACGCACGACACGCACGCACGCACGCACACACCACACACACACACACACACACACACACACACACACACACTTAGAGACAGCGACAGACAGACAGACAGACAGACAGGGGGGGGGGGGGGGGGGGGGGGGCGGGCGGGCAGAATATCGCGTGTTTGGCATGAACAAGTGAAATGCACCCCCTCGGCTGTTTTATCGTGAACTTCGGGTGGCACACGATTCACTTTCAATCGGAAGGAAAGAAATTCCCCCCCCCCCCCCCCCCCCCCCCCCCCCCCCCCCCCCCCCCCCCCCCCCCCCCCCCCCCCCCCCCCCCCGCCCCTTCTGTACATCAACTGATTTCCGGGCATATCCATTGCAAGGAAGTTATAGATTTCGGCAGATCATGTAGCCTGCACATATATTACAATAAGTAATACAGACTGATGAAAAACGATCGCTATGTAGCCTAAACACCCCAGACTCTCATTCTTTCCTTCCGTTTCAAATCCGCTTCATTTCCTATACAGTATCAATTCTATCTTTCAGCGCGAAAGATCTTCAGCAAAATCTATTGTTCACCATGTACTTACGTTCGCATGCATCATGAATAGGCGTCCTCTAATCAGTAACTGAAATTATCGGAATTCTCATTCGTATTGGAGGGAAAAATTTGATGCAGTACAGACAGAAGGTAGGTGTGTTCTCTTGCTTCTTTGCGAGAGTGGGGGAGGGGTGGTGTGTGTGTGGGGGGGGTCTTTTTCGGACCCCCATTAAACATTGCCAGACCAAACAGACTCAATACACGGCGATGACAAAGGGACAGTTTTCCACAGGCACTCTATTTGATGGTCGTACCTTTGTCGTCAGCAGACAGACGTCTCTGTGGAGATGGGCGTTGCATGCGTGTGGTTTGTTGGGCGGGTTCTTTTGTGTGTGTGTGTGTGTGTGTGTGTGTGTGTGTGTGTGTGTGTGTGTGTGTGTGTGTGTGTGTGTGTTTCTCGGTGTCTGGTCCTTCACATACAAAGATGCGCTCTGATTCTGATTAGATCACAGACATTACTGATCACTGATGTACTCAGTTCATGTTTTTCATAACCACCGAGTCGCAAATAATTCTCTTTTTCTCATCAGACCATGATCAATTTCCGTCCCTACATTCTGAAGAAAAAAAAAAGAAAACAGTACGGTCAACTGCTAATTTTCCAATTCATCAGTCATAGAACTACGAACAACGTATCTACTTTCCTAAACCTTCCTTCTAGCTCATCTAACAGATTTTGCATATATGGAATACATCGATGGTCACTGGTAACTTTAGTTCTTCATCAAACGCTTTTTTCTATCTTTCACTTCCTTATATACAGTTTTTGACTCACATAACTAAACAAAAAGTCTATGCAATCATCCTGTGTGTGTGTGTGTGTGTGTGTGTGTGTGTGTGTGTGTGTGTGTGTGTGTGTGTGTGTGTGTGTGTGTTCTGGGACTAAATTCTCTCCTATCCTTGGTTGCTACAATGAAAACACAACCGTCAGAAGACACCCAACAAGGCAAAGACCTGAGTTCCGGTTGAGTGAGACTGTCCCCAAAATGAAAATCCCGTCGCAGGACCAATTTCACAGAAAGACAGACTAGACCTCTTCTGTGGGACAAAATTCAGTACTGGATGCCAACTGTGTCGTCCTTAAACCCGAGATCTAAGCCCATATCCCTGAGCTAGAACACAGCGGGAATCGGCGAGAGACAAATCGAGAGAGCTGGACCACATGGTGTTGGGCAGAAATATCCTAATATCAACGACAGAAAAGGGCTAGATTGTGGCCCAGGAGTTTCGACAGTACATCAAGGAAGCTAAGCTGCAACTTAAACATCTTTTATTGTTTGTCCATGTTCACCAGCGGAGTCGCTTGAAATTCCTTAATCAACTTATTTCAGTTTCCGCCTACAGTCACCTCGCTTTGAAACTAAACTAAACATTTTTGTTGAACTCCCCCGTGAACATTGTGAAAAGGTCCAGCTACTCCCTGGACGGATAGAAGTCATAAACAGGAACACCTACGGTGAAAACAGACGTGAGGCTGCAGTGAATACTCCTCACTTTGATCTTGATCATTTCCTCAACCAGGAAGACCAGATGTGTTAGTAACAGGGGGCCCGAGGGGAAAGTTATCCAAATCTGTAGACCGCTGGTTACAACCTACAGTGCACGTTCTTCCATCTTAACTGAAGGATACATTTCCTGCAAGTTGTGGAAGAATGGAAAACCGTCCGTGAACCTCTCCCACCTAGTGTGCTGCTCGTTACCTTTGTTACAATGGAGCTTTATTTCAGACATCTCGCATGCAGTGGTTCACACATCGTAAAGAGAAGCCGTGAGATTAACACAGCAGTCACGCGTCAGGTCAGTTTGCCATCACCGCCTGTCCTTACTGACATGGTGAACTCATCCTCTCCAGCAGCGCCTTCAAATTCATTGAGATCTACAAATAAAGGGCACTGCCATGAGACCCTCACGACCAAACAGTACTTAATGATCAAGAACTATCTTACCTATCAAATTTTACCATTTGCCCAACTGACTTGCCAGTGTCAAAATACGCAATATGTGGGTCAAACTGGCATAACATTACAGACAAGATTCTATACGCACATGCCAGACAATACAAAGAAACAAACACTTGATCCAACACATTTCGGCAGGCCAGAACACACCACTGAAAACTTTGACGCACGGCAGTGAGCAAAGTCACAAATATATGAAACCATCTTCGAACACAGAGAGAATGCTGGCGCTACAAGCTGCATAACATTTTTCCTGTGACGTAAATGTTGGGGACATGGAGTAGCGAAAACACTTATCCGTAGCTCGAATTAACTGAATCTTCCATAGGTGGATATTTGATCATCATTGAAAAAAACTTCGCTCCTATTTTCTCTCTGTCCGTCTCTTTCGCCAGCCAGAGATTTTCAGTCGCACCACCGCCGTTCTTAATAATAATAATAATGAATACTTATATAGCGCCTATTCTCGGCTAGAGACCAAGCTCTAAGCGCTTTACAATCAACACTCGTTTACACAACGGGCTGCCTACCTGGGTAGTGCCGACTGAAGAGCTGCCAGCTGGCGCTTCATTCAGTCGTTTCCCGTGTCATCCAGTCAGTATCGTTCAATATCGATCACTCATTTTCCTTACTTCCTTCATTCTTTCCATTTCTCACGCAGGGTGCATGCTATGTGTAACGTGTCATCCATACCAACGGCCAAACTGGCCTACTCTTCCGAAAGTTGGTGATGGGATTTTACGTGTGTGCAAGATGTTATGCGTGCGTTCACACACGGAACCTCGGTTTATAGTCTCATTCGAAGGACTGTATGGGAAATGGAGTCAGAACCAATGTTAACTCCGAGGGAAAAATCCCCCTGTACCGAAACGCCCCCGGCGGAGGTTCGAACCCGCAACCCCAGGATCACCAAGATTACGAGTCCGGCGCTCTACCAACTGAGCTATTCCGGCTCCACGGGTGTGTTTGCCAGTGAATTTTTTTGTAAGATATTCCAGTTTATTTTGTCCTAACAGCTTACAACTTCGCTGCAGTTCGCCGTTCATTATACCTCGAGATCGCCCAAATCAATACCCTTTACTGGTATGTGCTGGTCGTCAGTTTGATGTGCGTCACCTACTGAAGTTCTACTCCTCTCTCAGTCTTTCTCTACCCTTACGTACTCTCAGTGTATCCTTGAACTCTGCCTGTTCACTTCAGTTCTTAGTTGCCCCATCCTCACTTCTTTCAGTCTTTCTCTGCCCTTACGTACTCTCAGTGTGAATCCTTGAACTCTGCCTGTTTCACTCCAGTTCTTGGTTGCCCCATCCTCACTTCTTTCAGTCTTTCTCTGCCCATACGTACTCTCAGTGTATCCTTGAACTCTGCCTGTTCACTCCAGTTCTTGGTTGCCCCATCCTCACTTCTTTCAGTCTTTCCGTCTCTCCCTTTTCCTTTCCCAGTCTTCTTTCTCTCCTGTCCCCCCCCCCCTCCTCTTTCCTTACATCAACATACCCCTCGTTTTTTGCTTCTTCCTTCATCTTCCATTTCACTTTCCTTTCTTTTCTCTGACCATTTTCCTTTCTTCTGACCTGGGGGCGTGGACTTTCGCGCCGTCGACTCCTGCCACGTGGACTCCGCGGTCACATTTTTTCACAACGATATAGATGAAAATTTGTACTTTCAACACACGCACGGACACACATTCTCTCTCTCTCTCTCTCTCTCTCTCTCTCTCTCTCTCTCTCTCTCACCACACACACACACACACACACACACACACACACACACACACCATGGTTTTCTTTTAAGGTGACTTACAATGAAAACCACTGACAAAAATAGTTTCACGTTTCTAGAATCAGTACAACTTGCAATCACCACTGCGAGAGAGAGACAGACAGGCAGGCAGACAGACAGACAGACAGACACGGAATATTACTTTCGATGATTCAAGACATTTTCTGATGCAGAGGAAGAGAGACAGACAAACAGACAAAGATAGACAGATAGACACAGAGAGAGAAAGAGAGAAGGAGAGCGAGAGAGTGAGAGAGAATGTGTGTGTGTGTGTGTGTGTGTGTGTGTGTGTGTGTGTGTGTGTGTGGTGTGTGCATGGGTGCATGCGTGTGTGCGTGTGTGTGCGTGTGTGTGGTCGGGTGTGTGTGTGTGTGTGTGTGTGTGTGTGTGTGTGTCACTCTAATGATTCAAGACACTTTCTGAATTAGAGGGAGACAAGTTATTTTAACTAATTTAAAAAAAAAAAATCTTGTCCCTTTCTTTCAGCTGATCGATGCCCAAGCTATACATGTTCATCATTTTTCACGGGGCGACAAAATCCGCGAGGCAAAAGTCGTCGCCCCCTATCTCTAGCCCCCATTACCTGTCTTAACTTTCTCCTATCATGTCGCTTTCCTCTCCTCTCCTTCCAGATTCTGAATTCTTATTTATGCCCCCCCCCCTTTCCCCATCCTGCCCTCTTCTCTCCTCCCTCTATCGAACTACTCTCTTTTTCAACTTTCTTCTTCCCCCTCCATTCCCCTCGTCTTCCCACAACCCAAACACGGCCTTGCCTGCCCCCCACCCCCCACTCTCTCTCTCTCTCTCTCTCTCCACCTTCAGTGTCCTCTTCCTCTTCTCGCTTTGTCTCCCTCTCGTCATTGCTTCCTTTCCCACTCTCAACACCTCCCTCTCGAGAACCTGCACGCTTTTCCCACCCTCTCCTCCTTATTCACTATCAATGTTTACTTTTTTTTCTCTAAGTGAACTTTTTGAAGCAAACTCTTTTCTTATTACAGCCCTCCAACGTCAGTGACCTCAGCGAGTGGACCAGATGTGTTGCCTAAGAAAGGTTTTAAAAATAAAATAGAAATATTGAACCACTCATGGGTATTGTGTGGCCTCGCATTTTCATCCTCCGAAACATGAATGTTCCCCTTCGACAAGGTAGGGCTGCCTACGATTCGAGTCATACACATGAACATGGGACGGAGGGAGGGGGCGAGAGAGAAGAAACACACACACACACACACACACACACACACAGGGTGAAATACGAGACAGACAGACAAGACAGACGGACAGACAGACAGACAGACAGAGACAGGGGGGGGGGGGGGAGTCATCAAATATTCGCATTCATTTTTGAAAACGTACATCTAACTACCATGTAAGACAGAGCACCCTGACATAAAATCTTGTTTACCAGGGGGCCGTGTCGAGGATTCTCATCTCGTGTTTCCAAGAACGGCTGACGCCGTCGGACCAGCTCTGTGGCAGGCCAGTGTCGCGGCCTAATTCACGTTGTGGCTAATAACAGCTGGGTAGTTTGGTTTGGTTGCTGCTTCTGCAGCTGCCCGTTGCCTCTGGTGTGTGTGGTTGTGTGTGTTGTGTGTGTGTGTGTGTTTGTGTGTGTGTGTGTTGTGGTCTGTGCGTGTTGGTGTGGTGTGGTGCGTGTGTGTGTGTGTGTGTGTGTGTGTGTGGTGTGTGTGTGTGTGTGTGTGTGTTGTGTGTGTCTGTGCGTGTCTGGTGTGAGTGTGAGCGCGTGTGTGTGCGTGTGTGTGTGTGTGTGTGTGTGTGTGTGTGGTGTGTGTGTTTGTGTCTGTGCGTGTCTGGGGTGAGTGCGAGTGCGGTTGTGTGTGTGTGTGTGTGTGTGTGTTGTGTGTGTGGTTGTGTGTATGTGTGTGTGTGTGTTGTGTCTGTGCTGCTGGTGTGAGTGTGGTGTGATGAGTGCGTTGTGTGTGTGTGTGTTGTGTGTGGTGTGTTGTGTTGTGGTGTTGGGTGTGAGTGTGGTGCGTGTGTGTGTGGTGTGTGTGTGTGTGTGTGTGTGTGTGTGTGTGTGTTGTGTGTGTCTGCTGCCCGCGCACATGTGAAAGAGAAACAGAGACATGCAGAGACAGATAAGAACGCATAGACAGTGAGAGCAAGGGGGAGGGGGGGGGGGTTGGTCCTATTAATGTGTGTGTGTGTGTGTGTGTGTGTGCGCGCGCGCGCGCGCGCATTCGTCTGTGTGCGTTTTGAAGCGGTTTTTTTTAATCAGTCTCCGCTGATGTGTGTGTGTGTATCTGTGTGCACGCGCGTTTGTGTGTTTATGTGTGCTTTTTGTTCCCCCGTACAGTGAGGAGGAGGTTAACTCCATGCGCTGTATTTTTTCTTCAAGAGAGAGGGAGTGGAATGAGAGATATGGGACCGAAGAGGTCGTCTATCATTTCCTTAGCGTAACACCGAACTTAGCCTTTGAGCAGACTAAGTGAAAGAGCCGAGTCCAGCCTGGGCTGTTGCTCGAAGCTTCAACAGTCGATGAAAGGAACGAAGCCAAAGACGGCAACGAGAACGACAACCATTATTCCTGGGAGACCTACAGCGGGGGACTTGCTGTAAGCAACGTCATGTCATCGAGATGCCGACTGGTCACAAGCCATCGCACTGCATTTTGGGCCCCGACTTATCGGATGACAGCGTGTACCGAGTTTCCACGTTCAAATATATGCATCATAAAGAAACAAATGTGTGCATGTTATATGTAAATCGACTGTCATAAGCATGAAAGAGATCGCTACTGTCGACACATGCTGCCTCACTTTCACATAATCCCTTGGCCTTGCTTCCCCATTTTCATTTTGCATTGAAATCGATGCATGCTGAGACTTGTTTAAAAACGATCAGTCCGGTATACAATATTTTGAATGGCATTGGATCAATGGGCCCACAACATGCAACTCTACATTTGACTTTTCTTCTGTCTTCTATAAACTCACAACGTTACAGACGCTATGGTGATTCGATACCAGTCTTCGGTTTTGGCAGGCTGATGACTGCAGTGGGATGAACGTGGCGGGGATTCGTTCCCTCTGTACTTTCCAGGCTTGTGCTGTCTTAAGTATCAGACTCTTCGGTGATGGTAGAATAACGGAGACTGTGGTTGGGATGGACGCCGTGGCCGGTTTCTTTTCCTGACCGGTGGCGAGTTAATATCAGTCTTCGATGACGGCAGACTGATTGGGATTGTTGTTGATTGCCACCCCCCAAAGAGGACGCTTACTAAGTCTTCCTCCATGATAAACCAATTCTTAGGAAACCTTACCTGAGGCAGGTAGCCGTGTAGAGTAAATAGAAAGAAATGAGCTGACTTTGACGCCCATGATGAAACGATCACATGCCCAGAGCTCCAAACTAACATTGTTCCCAGGACGAACCTCCGCGGCACAGACAATAGGCGTAATACGCTGGTTTCATGTACCAATGGCAAGACAGTTGAGAGCATTTGGTGAATCACTTAGCTCCACACGTGTGTGTGTGTGTGTGTGTGTGTGTGTGTGTGTGTGTGTGTGTGTGTGTGTGTGTGTGTGTGTAGAAACAGAGTGGGAAAAAAAGAAAAACAATTTCTTAAAGCGCTGGAGGTCAGAAAAGAAATCTTTTCTAATCATGTACCAGGTCATCTCCGCTCCCTCTCCTCCTACCCCCTTTCCGAACCACCATGATCACCAGAGATGCAGAGGGGAGGCAATCGGTATCTGACCTTAGTTTTCCACTAGTCGCCTTTATGAGAGACCCGTCCACTCGCGCAGGAAACTAATCACTTCCGGGTGACAGAATTGTTCGGTAGGCCGAGCTGCCTTCTAAGCTAACCATGTATGCCAGCTTCTGTTGTGCGCTGTTCATCGAGGGCGGACCACTGTCTGAACGTGCCCTCTGCCGCCACGCAAACCGCCGTGTGTGTGCTTCAAACTTGACAGTTGTACGCTGTCAGATGTACAGTGTGGTAAACAGCCAGCCAGCCTATGAGCAGGAAGCAGACACACAGCCAATCAGATCAACCGGAAGTGCTGAATGCCTTCAAAGGGCGCCGTGGACCCCAACCAGTGAAAAGGGAAGATCACAATCCTGTCCACTCTTCATCTTCGGTCAACACTGACGTTCTCTGCTTGGTCCAAGAAACTAACGAGAAATTCTCATTTTCGACATGCAAGACACGAGACACACATCGGAAACAAGGATATTTCCTCCAGTTTCACCAAGGGAGAGGAACATTTCACTCCCTTTGTTGTTGTAATTATCGTCATCAGTAAGGGGGTTGTATAAGACGGTGTCTGTCTATCGGAGGCGCATCCATTGAATACCATCGAAGCTACTCAGCAGCATGCTGCGACTCCTCTGGTGGGTCACCTTAAAACTGACCTGCTGTTGATGGCATCCCGAGGGTTACAGGCACTACGACTGATACAAGACACACTGGGTGGGGCTGTTTACTCAAAAGAGGTGGACGAAATGGTGTGAGAAAATGCTCGGTACGCTAAAGGGATTGTACAGCAAACAAAACAACAGCAGTAACGACAAAAATAACAAAACTAAACAAAACCAACAAAGCAAATTCATAAAAACAAAACAAAACTGCTTGTATTGGAAGCTCTCTTCAACGGTATTCTTCGTCTTAGTGCACTGCGTTGAAAATAGTGTGGGGTCAGACACATCACTGTGTCTACGTTATTACCTTCTGTTTTTGGTGTCTGTGTTTATACCCGCCACAGTCGATGAGTCCATGCTCATTAAGAAACTGGAGAGTAGACTGGAAATAAAACGCGAGCGCGCGAGCGTTATGTATAGAGAGACATTGCTGCGCGCGCGAGCGCGCGCGCGTGTGTATGTGCGTGTGTGTGCGTGTGTGCGTGTGTGTGTGTGCGTGTGTGTGTGTGTGTGTGTGTGTGTGTGTGTGGTGCATGCGTGTGTGCATGTGTGTGCTCACATGTTTACATATCTGTGTCAACCTTAATTCTCTGTTGGACTCATGCAAACACACACATATACACACGCGCGCGCGCGCGCGCGCGCGCGCATTAGCTGCACACGCTCGCATTGGCACACACACACACACGCACACACATGCACACACACACGCACGCACGCACGCACGCACGCACGCACGCACGCACGCACGCACGCGCGCGCGCGCACACACACACACACACACACACACACACACACACACACACACACACAATGCGTGCACGATTCATGAAAAACGCGTATCATTAAGTGCTTCTCGTTAAATGAGTGAAGTCATTTTAAACTGAAACTAAAATGAGAGAAAGAAAGAATGCTGACTTCGTCGTTTTCTAAAATCACGCTTACGTTGTTAAATCGCAAAGCTGCCAGCAGAATTTGGAAAACCGTCCAAGTGTCTGAAAGAATCCATCACTGGAAATCATTTTGGTTGGGCTGAAACCAAACCATGCTGAAATGACACGGCTATTCTGCCCTGTTTACCGAGGTGAAAAAGAAAGATGGTGGGGGTGGGGTGGGGAGTGCTTGTTTGCTGAATAAAGAGGAAAATGGAAACGGGAACCTGGAAAAGGAATTGAATATAAAATCTAAAAAATGTCCAACGCAGTGGTTGCTAAATTAATCACTGTCTGTACCAGAAGATTGAATTCTATTCTGTAGATCGCGGGTCTGGCGTCGGGTAAACACGGCGCCATGTCTCCAAGATGTTTGTTATTCGCCGATTTATTTGTTACCACCAATCGCGCGAGAAAGTTGACAGAAGCCGTTGATTCTTGAAGCCCGACGGCATATATTAATGTATATGAATCAAAGACACAGAGATGACAAAGAACGTTCCAAATAACCCTGGGTCCGATTCAGCTTCCTTCTTTTGAGAACCCGCATCGTCTTCAGAAAGGTCTGCAATGGGATAGAGATCAGAGATTTTTTTTTTTTGTATTGATGTACCGCCATTGTTTTTGTGCTCACGCACCATAAACAATAACATCTGACCGGTGCAACAACTGATGGGAACTCCCATTCTTGCCTCAACCAGTTGATGGACTTAACGGTGTTCTACTCAACACACTAGTCTCTCTGAATGGTCAGTCTTCTTCGCATCTTTTGGATCTTCTCCAGCTGCACGTAGCTGCAGGGTCCTCGGCGTTCCTCTGGTCATACTCGGTCTCCTCCAGATCCTTTCTTGACATACCAAGGCCTTCGGATGGCGTTCGTTCTCTTGTCGAGCGCTCTGTGCTTGATACCAACTTCCATTCTCTCTCTCTGCAATTCTACTTATTTCTATTCCTTCACTGATGAGGACAAGATCAGTGTCCCTTAGCCTTATTTCCTCTTTTGCCTTACGTGTGTGTGTGCGAGTGTGCGAGTGCGCGCGCGCGTGCGCGCGCGTGTGTGTGTGTTTGTGTGTGTGTGTGTGTGTTTCTCTGCGCGTCCTTGCGTGCGTGCCTGCGCGCACGCGCGTGCGTGTGTGTGTGTGTGTGTGTGTGTGTGTGTGTGTGTGTGTGTGTGTGTGTGTGTGTGTGTGTGTGTTTGATGGTTCCCATACATTTTCAGAGAATGTTATTTAATATCAGAATTTTCTTTTTTTTCACTCCAATTCTCCCCCCCCTTTCTGTACCCTCTTCCTTCTTTCCCCCTTTCTTCAAGCTGTTGCCAGACTGACAAAGCGAAAAAAGGCTTTCCCAGCTCATCCTCACCAGTTTCTTTCGTGTATCCGTTTATACAAATATACATTTTACAACACGGCTGAATGAACCTTACTGGCAGTATTGCCAGTACTTCCCGTTCCATCAAAAACGATGATGAAATCATCATCCAGTGAATTCTGAGATGTTGTTCACAGTCGAAGAAGAAATTTATCACACGTCATTTCATCCACCTGAAATTCAGCGTGGAAGTAGAAAAACAAGAGAGCAGGTGGTGCTTAAAGTGCAAACCTTGATTACTTCAAACGGCGCTCAGTTTCATCTCAGGCCCTATCCCCTCCCTCATCTCCTACCCTGTCAAACAGGACGTTTTCTCCTTCAAAATGCTAAAAACACAAATGCTAATTTTCGCAAAACGTTGTGTCACATTAGTGTAACAAAAGGCAAACTTGTTTATGCTTCTGCATACAAAAGAATGATGACTTTTTATGATCAGGACACTGAAACCTCAACCAGGGTCACTACAAACAGTGAGACGGGCAGCGAAAGAGTTAAGAGGTAAAGGAAGGAGAAAGACGACAGTAAGAGGTAAAGGGAAAAGGAGAAAGACGACAGTGAGAGGTAAAGGGAAAAGGAGAAAGACGACAGTGAGAGGTAAAGGAAGGAGAAAGGCGACAGTAAGAGGTAAAGGGAAAAGGAGAAAGACGACAGTGAGAGGTAAAGGGAAAAGGAGAAAGACGACAGTGAGAGGTAAAGGAAGGAGAAAGACGACAGTAAGAGGTAAAGGGAAAAGGAGAAAGACGACAGTGAGAGGTAAAGGGAAAAGGAGAAAGACGACAGTGAGAGGTAAAGGGAAAAGGAGAAAGACGACAGTGAGAGGTAAAGGGAAAAGGAGAAAGACGACAGTGAGAGGTAAAGGGAAAAGGAGAAAGACGACAGTGAGAGGTAAAGGGAAAAGGAGAAAGACGAGAGTGAGAGGTAAAGGGGAAAGGAGAAAGACGAGAGGGAGAGGCAAAGGAAGAAGGGGAAGACCGCAGGTGATAATGAGAAGACGGGTGCTTGAACAGACAATTACCCCAGGAACGCGTCTGACAAAAGGTATTTGGAAGCTGCGCACGCAACGATCCAATAACATTTCCACCGTGCAGGGGGGTCAAGAGGGACGGCCTGTTCAGACATTTTGAGGGCCTGAAGTAGACCCACTGGTCTGAAAAAGGGTTTCCGGCACCGTAAATTTCATACCTGGTATATCACACTCTCTCTCTCTCTCTCTCTCTCTCTCTCTCTCTCTCTCTCTCTCTCTCTCTCTCTCTCTCTCAGAAACAGACAGACAGAGAAGAGGTGCGAGTGGCTACTTGAAAGACAAAGAGGCAGGCAATTTCTCAACAAGAGAATGTATTGAAGAGTAATTCAGGAAGTCACGCACAGTTTGCTTGATCTTTATGAATGCAGTAAAAAGAAAAAACATGAATTAAAAAAGCAGCCGCACTGACGTCGGTGCTGCACTGAAACGCAGTCAGCAATCGAGGCGATGACAGTTTTCATGGGACACAGTTTTCTGTACGGATAGATTAGTTTACCCCAAACTAAACGATTTCCTACCTTAGCAATCACAGGGCAGACAGAACGGGAAAGGTTGGAGCACTGATGACGCATGCACAGAATATATCTTCCCTGCTGCGGCCTTTTCCCCTTCCACCAAGTACGTCAGTGAGCTACTCTTGTATTGCAGTGACATTAAAATCAGTAAACATCACTGATACTTGTCAATCTACACACCACTGCCACAGTCCTGCCTCCAGATTTCAGGACTCGACAACGAAAAAATGGTAGACGAAACTCGCCCTCCACGGTCAATTGCGCGCTGTTTGGTACAGTCCCGTCCTGCACATAGCATCCCTCCTTTGGTATTGCGACATCATTGTACAACATCCCACGTCTGGTATTTTAACAGCCCACATCTAATATTTCAGCAATCCTGCATTTTGTATAGTGGCAACCTACACGTCGTGCTGCAGCATACGAAGTCGTATTGCAGCACCCTACACTTCGTATTGCAGCACCCTACACTTCGTATTGCAGCACCCTACACTTCGTATTGCAGCACCCTACACTTCGTCTTGTAGCATCCTATGTTTCATATTGCAGCGTTCTATATTTTGTGTTAGAGCGTCTTACATCTTTTATATCATTCTATAGTTGAATCATATTTTTGCAGCGTTATACATTTTGGATCGTACCATCGTACATTTTGCATTGTAGCATACCACAGTTTATTTTTCAGTGTGTTCATTTTTCATTGCACTGCTTTACGTTTTCTATCTCAGGGTCTTATTCTGTGTTGCAGATTGTAGCATTCAGCAGTGTGCCTTATAGCATCCTACATTTTGTATTGCAGCATCCTAAGTTTGTATTTCAGAGTCCTGCATTGTGTATTGCAGCGCTCTGCGTATTCTATCGTAAGTGTTGTACATTTTGAATTGCAGCTTCCTATAATTCCTATGACGCCCCTTCCTCTCCAATGATGTTTATTTCCACACTGAAAGTTGGCTATCGTTGGCTGAACCAAACTAGTCAAAGGTCGTTTACAGAACACTGGCGGATAAAACCTCGTGCACAGTGAAACCGCTCATTAATGACCGAAAGAAATCCGTAATGGGGAGTCTTTCTTGAAAGGTAATTTCAGTGAAGACGTAGAGAATTTTTTTTTTAATTTATAGAGATGGAGAGAGGTAATTTTGGTGTTTTACAGACAATGAATCTTTATATGGCGATGAACACTGTCCATGCGGAGGTTTAAGAAAACTATTTATAGGGAAGGAGTCTTTACTGGAATGTTAATCTGGCACGGGCAATTGAAAAATGTGTTCCAGAAAACAAAATATTTACAGATGTGACGTCTGGAAATTAAACGTAGTGGAGACGTAAAATTCTCTCTTTGAAGGTTCTTTCAAGGAAAGCTTCACTGTCTCATCTGCATGCGAGGCTCAAGCTTGGCCATTCATCACTGTGCCAGGTCCTGGAAGGAGAAACAGTGGCGAGAGCCTGCCGTGTATGTTGATTGGTCTGTCTGTCTGTTAGCAAAGCTGCATGATGACATGAAATACTGAACCATTCTTTTTTCCTATTCAAAATATGGTGGAAAGATAGATAGTGGCTCAAGCACAGAGGCAGCAAAATTGTGGTGGAGATCCATATCAGAGGGAAGGATACGGGCTTTTGAACAAAAAAAAACCTCTTAACATTAGCAGACATGGTTTTTTTTTACTTCAAAATTGTGTTTTCATTTTCGGAAAGATTTCGGGGAGAAAAACAACGAGAATTATTGATATTAATTAACGAACTCAGATGCCGTGCCGATCTTGAGAGTCGACCCAAATTCAAGTGACCAAAGGACTGTTCGACCTTACTGGAACTCGGCGCTCTCCTAAGTGGTCTTCTGGTTATTACTGGAGGCGACAACCTGTTCAAACCGACGGTGGAACGAACGGCCCGACAGTGAGAGAACCAAGAGGGTATTGCCTGGAATTCAGGGAGCCTACTTCTCGACGAAAGAACAAACGGAAGAGCAAGAAGACAGGTGTAGGATTTTGCAGATCTTTATTCCTGCAATTTAAAAAAAGCAGCCGGACTGATGCGGGGGGCTGAACAAATTGGCACTGATGACGGAGAAACCGAGCTGGCTACAAGTTGCAGATTAGGACAACCGTGAACGAAAGCCACCGGAAAGCCCAGTCTAGCGGTAAAAATGTTTGCAATGGTAGAGAAAGAGAGAGAGGGAAGGTGGGGGGGGGGGGGATTTCCGCCCTTTGCCATGCAAGTTCATGCTTTGATTCGCGTTTTCTTTTTCATCGCCAACGCCCACTCAAACCATCGACATAGTGATTATAGGCATTCAACGTTGTTTTTTTTTTTGGTCAACCAGAAAGGCAAGCAGATGGAGGATATAAACATCAGGCTTCGAACTTGACTCATTTCGCGTCTGAACGTCAAATCAGTATGACACGTTACAGAGGAAAACACGAGCGATCGTCGTCATAACGTGTCACAGTCATATCTGGAACAAGTCTGGGGCTAAAAGCCAAGGAAAGAAAGCAAGACGAGGAAATGTCTTTCTTTGAACTATGACTAGCTGATGATAACATGCCCCGAGGAAACTTGAAGATAGAGACAACCCACCATTGACTCACCACCCCTTCCCCTTCACTCTATAGCCTTCCCTCGACTGATTCACCCACCACTTCCCTTCCCTCACCTCCATCCTTCCTCCCTCCCACTTCGACGGTGTCCCCTATCATCACACGCGAAACGGGAATCGAAAGAAGCAGTTGCCTTTCTTGATAACCATTGTTCTCCTCGGATTTATGTTTTGGTTGTTGTGACACATTTAGCATTGAATTTCACTGTGCTTCATGCTGTCATTGTTTTTGAAGCTAGGGGAGGGAAAATGGCAGGGGAAGAGGGGTGTGGTGTTGGGTGTGTGTGTGTGTGTGTGTGTGTGTGTGTGTGTGTGTGTGTGTGTGTGTGTGTGTGTGTGTGTTGGGCAAGGTAAAACGACGAGGGGGCGGAGGAGTTATTTGTTAGGATGCTGCTGCAAGTGTGGGGCAAAAACTACACAATGCCGTGTTTGTCCTTTGAATCACTAAAACAAAATCTGATTTCCCTTAAACTTCGGTTTTTGTTGATTTTTTTTAAAGTTATTCTTTCTGAGGGTGTTCGTCCTAATGTATACACTTTCCTGTCTGTGCAGCTTTCTTTACAGGGACCTGTAGAAATGGAATCCATTTTGTCGTCCTTTCTTCTGTCCTCTTTATTTATTCCATTCTTTCCTTGGTCAGCATCTTCTGGGTTTTAATCTGTATACCCCATCCCCTTCTTTCACTTCTATGTTCTCTCTCTCTCTCTCTCTCTCTCTCTCTCTCTCTCTCTCTCTCTCTCTCTATCTCTCTCTCTTGCTCCTCTTCTTCCCTCTCACTGTTTGTCTGATTTCTTTCAGTCTTTTTTCACAGTTTGTAATTCTTTGATTTTGTCATTCTTTGTCTTTTTTCTCATTTGGATCGATCACACAAACTGAGACATTCACTGACAGGCAAATGTGCAAACCAAGACAAGGAAGTTCTTCACCTTCCAACACCGACATTTCTTGTCAATTACCTCCATACGAGGATGTCTAGCACACCTTTTTTGTTGTCTTGACGCAAACATATTTTCAGCGACAGAAAAGAAACCAGTAGGAATATGGGCAGAGAGAGAGAGAGAGAGAGAGAGAGAGAGAGAGGAGAGAGAGAGAGAGAGAGAGATGCAATGGAAAAAGAATCGATTTTCTCGGCAAAGTTTGCTTGGGTAAGCTTAATCTTACACACACAAAAGAAAAAAGTGAGAAAAGGTAGTTTTTGCAGGAAACACGCTTTATAAACATAAGTATTATCTAAACTGAATTTTGTCACTGTTTGAGGGGAGGGAGGGCGAATAAGGGGATAGGGAAGTTCGGGGGCGTTTCAGAGGCTGCATTTCGGTTTCTGCATCGTCAGTCGAGGTAGTAGTGCCTGCAGGAATTCTCCATATCCTGAAAGGCAGACACGAGCTGTCTAACGGAAATTGCCGCGTGCAGCGATCAGTTTTTACCCCGTCTGACCTCGGGGTGTTGTAAACCGGTTTGTGGTCCTCCGCGGTATTGATCCGTTCGACAGGCACGTGAGCCACGGTAGGAAAGCTGAGACGTGGACAAGACGGTAAGGTACTACGGGGTCGAGGACAGAAGGCAAAATGTGGGTATTCATTTATTGCATAGAAAGAATCTGTGTCGTCTTTGAAGGAGGGGGGAAAAAAGGTATCACAAATGAACAAAAACCAGTAGCTAACAAAAATATCTGATGTATGCATTGCTTCCATCCTTCGTAAAAGCAGACATCCCCATCCCCAAACACACACACACCACACACACACACACACACACTTGTGCGTACGCGCGCGTGCACACACACACGCGTTCATGTACGCATGCCGCGCGCGCGCCACACACACACACACACACACACACACACACACACACAAAGTTCGGACATGTACAGAGCACTCCCTCAAATAGAACGAATCTGAAGGTGTATACTCACACATGAACATATATGCACACACACTGACACAGACAGACAGACAGACTCACTCACTCCAGCACTCACTCGCTCTAATACACACGCGCGCGCGCGCGCGCGAACATCTACATGCAGAGCAGACTTGACATGTTGTTCGAATGTCAGCCAACAAATAAAGCATGTCGGCTTCCAAGACAACCGTTCCTGAAAAGTCGACATCACAGCAGACAAGCTGAAAAAAAAAAAGCGGGCAGCAGTCACTGTGAGCTGATCCGAGTGAAACTGACGAAACTTTAAACAAACAAACAAACAAACACCGCATTCCTAACTCCCAGAACCGGAATCGAGAACGGGTCTGTGTCAGGTTTAGGGAACGGGCCAGATGAAAGTATTGTTGGGATTGTGACAAAAGAACACTGGTAAGGGAGGGGGAAGGGAACAGAGTGGAAAAGGGGGGGTAACAACAGCAAGGAGGTACGGGAGAAGTTAGGGTGGTGAACGGGGAGGTGCTGCTTGATGACCAGTCTTGTCTGTGCGGGGTTTGAACCCGTGTGCGGTAAACAATGGAAATCAGCTGTCAGAGGTAAACCGCCACCTGCAGCTGTCGGCGTTTTACCCCACCTGATTTCCGAACAACGCAAATCAGTTTGGGGGCTCTACTGATCCGTTGGACGGGAGGGGAGAGGGGTGCGGGGGTGGGGAAGAACATTATTTCATTAAAAAAAAAAAAACACCGAGCCCACTATTCTACAGCTGGTGTAGAATGTCAGACGTGCAGATAGTCAAGCTCAATGCGTGGAATTCAGGAACCCAATTCCTCCGTCTGCAGAGCTTGTCGCTGCCCACTACTCCTGGCTCAGCTGGCTGTTCGTGGCTTCTGTTCATAGTCTTCTTCCCTTCCCCCATACCCTCTCCCCCCCCCCCCCTTCCCCACTGTCCATCTCAGGCCTTCCTTCTTGGAAGGAGTTGGGAGAGGATCGTGAAATATTTCATATGTCAAGGTCACTCGTGATTCCTACGGCCTGCATACTGGTATAAACATCATACTCTCATGCACTTAAAACATATACAAGAACACACAGACATGCACGCACGCATGCACACGCGTGCACGTACACACACACACACACACACACACACACACACACACACACACACACACACACACGCCCCACACATTCTCTCTCACCCCCACTCCCCTCTCCCGTGCATCCCCACTCCTTCCCCTTCTTTGTCCCCTTCCAGTTCCAATGCACGACACACCCAACTCCCATACGTTCATGTTCCTTACTGAAAGCGTCAATTTTTTTTAATAAAAGTTAATGCAGGCATTAGTGACTTTGCCGCTGGAAATCAGAGAGCCGTCTGAATGAGAACTCGACACATACGTAGCCAAGAAACGGATAGGCCGCAGTAGAGAACAATGCCATTGGAAATAAGACCCTTCACCAGAAGACCCACGCCCTTAGATGGCAGAGCATGGTATCTTGGGATTTTTTTCTTTAATAATTTCCTCTCTATTCAAGACTGCATTGACTTTTACGATGTTCATATCAACCATTTCTTTCAGGGACACACCGAGGGTTGTGCTGAAACCGTCTAAGCACCGGCAGTCCAGAGAGAGCTGCTAGAATCAGATTGTTCTCAGACCGCATTCCAGAGGAGACACTGCACTGTTGCCGAGTCAGTTCAGGTGGTGTTCGTTGGATGTCTGGTCTGATTTTACGATACGCAAAACATCGCCTACTACGTTCCCCTAATGATGATAGTTCGTGCTTCTTCGAGGAACCAGCGCGGGTCGTTATCCCCGTTTGGAGAACGCCACCACATCCATCCAGCGACAGTGTCCATGATCTTGCCGGCGATGAAGATTTTGACACAAACTCACTCTAGACATGGGTGTGGCAAAGAAATTGACACTGAGGCCACTGCGAGAAGGAAAAGAGTATTTGTGACTTTAAAAAACAAAAGGTGAGGATGAAGATGATAATTCGATAGAGTTGAATTTGTCAGAGACTCTCCGTGCACCCTTTCACATCTCGGCGTCAACCAGGAACCAAAGCCACAGACGCTGCATTTTGGGTCGTGATATACGAGCAACTCTTGTCAGAAACGCACAGCAGACGAGGCTTGACTATGTGGTTCCAGTCTTTTCAGCGGTACACTGGGTAGGACAAGGCAGGCGCTGAAACATCCAACAAATCTGACTCGGATGGAATTTGAACTGACTTCCTCCCAGCACGCTACCCGACACTAACCACTGCATCACAGAGGCTGCCGTCTTACGATATCTTTGCACATAATTCTATCAATCTTCGCTGCATTGCAACTGGAGGCAGTGGCTGGCGACCAACAGCCTCTTGGAGCAGAGCTAAGGTTACCGGTCACTGCCGTCAAAACATGGGAAGGCGATTGCTGGTCTCTGTTGTACGAGATCGTTAAATGGCGCGAAACCGAATCGGAATGATTGCTGCAACAGACAGTTTCGCGCTTGCTGGTTTAACGGGGCTAGGAGAGAACCTTTTCGGGTCGCAGCTTACGGGGAAAGATGATAAACGCATAAGACTTTTTCCTTCTGTATGGAATATACAGGCAGGCCGCTTACCACCGGAAGAGAAAGTGCAGAACGTAGAGACTGGGCAATTTGAATGGTAACTTTTTTTTTCTTACTAGGCATCTTATTTTCCACAAGCTGCTTAAAAGCCCATATCAGCCGACCTCGCATTACAGTTATTCTTCCAACCAATCTTTGTTCTGCATCTGTTGATTTAACTTTCGGAAGTTAAGTTTCTTATACTTTTTGTCTACTTTTCTGCTATGTCTTAAAGGAATAAATTAAAGTGAGGAACATGCAGATAGACACAGACACACACATACGTACACACACGCGTGTGCGCGCACGCGCGCACACACACACACACACACACACGCATACAAACGTGCCACACAGACTTCGGAAAGCGCATGCGCGCGCACACATGCACGCAGGCACACGCATACAGACCAGCACACAGACACACCACTTTATCCTAATGATTTCAATCAGATCTCTAGGTTAATTACATTTTTTTTTACATGTCATATTCATTCATTCATATCATATATCATATCCACACACACACACACACACACACACACACACACACGACACACACACACACACACACACACACACACACGAACGCACGCGCCCACACACACACACACACGCACACAA
>CM065725.1:42124305-42131805 GCA_033310375.1 Conus canariensis
CAGACGCAAGACGTTGCTGTAGCTTTTGGAGCGTTCATCACGATGTTTGAGAGGGCAATGGGTAATGATTGACGGAGTATCCTAGTGCATGCTCTCTCTCTCTCTCTCTCTCTCTCTCTCTCTCTCTCTCTCTCTCTCTCTCGTGTGTGTGTGTGTGTGTGTGTGTGTGTGTGTGTGTGTGTGTGTGTGTGTGTGTGCGCGCGCGCGAATGTGTGCGTCCATAATTCACTGAACGCTAACCCGAGTTCATCCAGGTTTCCGCTGACCATTGCTTCTGAGCACTCACTTGACCACTGGCATGGTGGAATCCTGCATGGTCATTTCAAATCTGAAGATGTACATTCATCATGCTTTTTTTTTTTTTTTTTTTTTGCCTCTGGCGATTCGCTGGACTGGCGCGTTCTATTTTTAGCTGGCCTTGCGTGAGACACGCGGCAGGTGGGGGCTATGAGAGTTTGGCCGAGTCCAGAAATAAACGGCTTGTCTGTCGATTTCATGCCGACTATGAAAACCTCGTAAATGAGTTGCAAGCTCATGCAGCAAATGTGCACCGCAGAATCGGAAAGATCGATTAAATTTACTGCTTAATTTCGCCTCGAAAGGGTCGCCCACGCCTGAAAACTAATTTCAAAGAGTATGTTGTGCGTCATGACGGGCAAAATACGCGGCAACAGGAACCTCTGGTCAATGAATATTTAACGTGTGTACCTCTTCCTGAGTGTGTGTGTATACATGATGGGGTTCACCCACCTGTCAGCCTGCACACATGTTGATCTGGGAGATGGGAAAAATCCTGCTCCACACTTCATCTACTATGCAGCCGCCACTGAGACTTGAACAACAACCCTCATAACGGCAGTCAATTTTTCTAAGTACTTGACGGATGCACCCACCAAGGGCGCAGCAAGAGTGCAACTGTTGTTTTTTTTTTTCCCTACCGGAAATGTATTGACATTATCATCGTAACAAATTCATTGGCGTAGGAAGTAAGGAAATAAGTTACGACACAACATTTTAACAAAATTTGCAGATAAATCATGAAATCATGAAAGGGAGTGAAAACCAATGACAACGAGCTGAAAGTGTACTTATAGGAGAAAAACCAGTAAAATTTACAACACAAACGCAAAAATAAGTCAAGCAATCCCATACATGTGAACGTCACATTCACATCCACATCCACATCCTCCCCTCTCTCTCTCTCTCTCTCTCTCTCTCTCTCTCTCTCTCTCTCTCTCTCTCTCTCCTTTCATGAGCTAAACAATATGTACACAGGAGGAGGAAAAAAGGTAGGAAAAACTCTAGCAGTTTGAACATATTTCCTTCCACGTGTACCTGACGACTTCAATGCCATGGCTGTCTGCACTAAACACGTCTGGGTAAACTGACATTACTACAGTCTGGTGAACATGACAACCGGGTAGCCGAACGTCGAATATCCATTCCGGGGGTTATCGAGATCGGAGGTTTGAATTCTAAAAGCAGCATCATGGTAGCTTGTGGCCCGAATTTCATATTGCTTCCTGGTGTCCCAACTGAATACTGAGCCGATATGCTAGTATTTCAAGTCTTTTTCTGCGCGCAGAAGACCATATGTCAGGTTATACTACTCCTTGTCACTATTCGATACCTGATACAGACTGCAACTTTCTACAAACAAGCCAAAATATATACACAATAGGACACAAGGTGACTATTGATCTGAGCAGTATTTTCACCTCGTGTTCATATGTATATGTATTTTGGCTTGTCAAGATTCAGGACGGTGATACCAGGAACAGGGGGCGGGAGGAGAGACCTTACAATGACGTTTACCAAAAACAGGAAATAGCTGCTTCAAACTAGAGGTGAAAATGGTTATACCATTTAACACCCCTTCACAGAAGTAAATAAATGTGTTACTCATCGACCAGAAACGAAGATGGTATTGAATAAAAAGAAAATCCAGGGGAAAAAAAAGATGTAGAAGAAAGAGAAGAAGGCAGAGGAGGATGGGACGATGGTTGAAGAGAACGCCAAGGAGGAGCAGGGGATGCAGTAGAGAAAAACAGTAGTGGAGAAGAAAAAAAAGGAAAACTTGTAGGGAAAAAATGAGGGGAAAAGAGGTCAGTATTAGAAGAAAGAACGTGTAAACGGAGGGAAAAAAACTTTGACAGAAGTAAAGAAAAAAAGGAGGAAGAAAGAAAGATGAAAGGGAGAGAAGCAAAGCAAGGAGAAGAAAAAGTAAGGGGGACAAAAAAGCTGTAGATCTATGATAAGAAAACAGAGAGGAGAAGAAGCAATAAAAAGATGGAAAAAAAAGAGCCAAGAAGAAAAGAAAAAAGAATGTGGCAAAAAAGTAGAAAGAAGAGGAAGAAGCAGAAGTAGTTTCAATCTGCGCACAATTGTATAAGCTGAAAAAAAAAACGGAAATCTTTCTAACACTGCTTAAAAATACTCCTAGAGTGCAGACGTTATCCTGAATTACCTAAAGTGCTTTAGTACTATACTCGCGCTCTCTCTCTCTCTCTCTCTCTCTCTCTCTCTCTCTCAGAGCGTATGCGTGTGCGCGCATGTGCTTGTGCATTTCCTCTTAAATTCTATATCGCGTGAGCATAAGCGTATGCGTTTGTGACATTTTTTGCATGTATGTCTAAGTGTGTGTGCGTGCGTGCACTGCATCTGTGCGTTAATGTAGAGAGGGGAGAGTGTGTTCCCATGATATTTGTGTTATAAAAATTTAGATTTTTCATATTTGAAGTTTCCGTTCCGTTGTATGCGCGTGTGTCATATGTGCAGTCACCCAAAATAGTTACTGTATTTCTAAGTTTTCAAACAGCTCACTTGAATTTTTTTTTACCCTCATAAAACTATTCACATTCTCTCTCTCTCTCTCTCTCTCTCTCTCTCTCTCTCTCTCTCTCTCTCTCAAACATCTAGTCGCTTTGTCATCACGTGGGTCACGATGAACGACAATTATTGATAATGCTCATTAATCATTTACACCCCACGTCAAAGAACAGCAACGGGTACCCGGCGATCTCAGGGGAGCCATTCTGCCCAGTTTTAGTGTCGTGATGCCGCATTATTCATGGGGGGATTCTACCGTGACATTCACACCAGTGTGTCGTAGTTCCCTTTGTCATGAAACTGATAAACTGTGTTGGTCGATTTCTGAGCTGCTGGTTATCCCTCAGATGTGCGTGGCTTTTGGTGACATGGAGTTCAGACTCTTGTGGTTGGGGAGGGGGAGGAGATTGTGTGTGTGGGGGGGGGGGGGGGGCGCGCGAGAATTTGAATCTCCACCCCCCCCCCCCCTTTCCCTGCGTAAGACTGCGTGTGCGCGCCTGCACGTGTGGGTACGTACGTGTCTTTGAATCTTCCAGACTATGTGTATAGGGGGGTTAGAGAGAGAGAGAGAGAGAGAGACAGACAGACAGACAGACAGACAGACAGACAGACAGACCGACCGACAGAGACATAGAGAGACAGACAGGGGGCAGTGACAGACCAAACATAAAGGCATTGGCTTTACACAGAAAAATAAAGTACTGACTGCTGTACTCGTCTCAAATAAATAAAGGGAAAAGGTGGCAAAAAGAGTACCTGGAGAGGGGATGGCCGATGTTTCGTGTCGTAGACACTTCAACAGGGAATGGCAGCAGAGGGCAGATGTTGATGGTGGTTGACTTGAGTCACTGAGCGCAGTTCATGGTTTGAAGGGGTGGAAAGGGCAGAGGTGGGAGTGTTGGGCAATATTGAATGTAGGGGTGATCATGATTCACAATAGATATGGGCAGCAAAGGAGAGACAAAGGAAGGGGGGGAAGGGAGGGGGAAGGGGGGGGGAGGGGGGAGAGAGGAGGGGGAGAAAGAAAGGAAGGGGGGGGGAAGAGGAGGGCTGATGGTTTGGGGTGAGGTATCATTCCCTGACGTTGAGCCCATGTGGGCTCAAGGTGCCAAGGCGCTGTATTAACTGGCTTTCCATGTATTTTCTGTAGTTCCCTTCTTGACGACCATTTCTCCAAAGGGCTGCCACTCTGATGTGGGAAAGATGGTGATGGCCCGAATTGAAGTGGTTTGCCACAGGAGTGTCTTTTCCTGTGAGGATGCTGTCTCTATGTTCTTTAAAACGTTCGTTTAGATATCTGTATGTTTCACCCACATACATCTTGGGACACAGGGTACAACTAAGAACATAGACTATATTCTGAGTCTGGCAGGTGAAGTGGGACCTCATGTGGAAGCTGCGTCCGGATGGGCCTTTCACAGTAATTGTCGGATTAAGAAAGTCACAGGTTTTGCATTTGGGTTTCCTGCACTGGAAATTGCTTGGTTGGGTTGGGGGGGATGAAGGGTGGAAGGTAGAGTGCATCAGGTGGTCACCAAGGTTTTTGTCCCTTTTGAATGCCACCATAGGTAGTAGACTGAAAATGTTTTGGAGAGCTGGATCCTCCTTCAGAATAGTGAAGTTGCGGAGCAGAACGTTTTTCACATAGATTGTGTGGGTGGTAGGTCAGAGTGGCAATGCATCAGTCACTGTCTGTAGTCATCTTTTCCTTGTCTTGTAGGAGCTGGTGTCTGGGGATGGACTGTGCTCGTTCAAGGGCCATCTGAACTGTAGCTTGTGGGTAGCCTCTAGTAGTGAAGAAGGTAGTCATGGCCGCTGCTTCTTTGGTGTAATTATCATCGGTGCTACATAGTCTGCGAAGTCGAAGAAATTGAGAATATGGGATGCTTTCTTTCATGGCAGGAGGATGGCTTGATGAGAACAGGAGGTAAGAGTGGGCATCAGTTGGTTTGTAGTGCACTGTTGTGTGGAGAGACTGTAAAGTGCTTTGGATACTGATTTTGATGTCCAAAAATGAGAGGGAAGAGTCCAAGATTTCGTATGTGAATTTGACTGAAGGGTGAAAGGCATTAGCGTAGTCAATGAAGCATTGGAGTTCCTGTCTGGGTAGAGTGCTGATTCCGAAACAGTCGTCTATGAATCTTTTGAAGACTTCAGGTAGACGTCCAGGGTATTGAGCAAAAATTTGTGTCTCAATGTGCCCCATAAAGAGGCAGGCATATGATGGGCCCATGCGCGTGCCCATAGCAACTCCTTTGATTTGTTGGTAGGCCTCGTTTCCAAATTCGAAAGAATTCAGAGTTAAAACAAGTTCAGTCAGGCGCAGGATGGTGGTTGGGTCAAAGTCAAAGTCGCTTTGTTTCAGGTAGTGTTTAACAGCGAGAAGTCCATCTTTGTGCGGGATATTAGTATATAATTATGTCACATCCATTGTGAAGAGGAACTGATGTTCACTGTCAGGCGGGAAGGTGTAATCATAGAAAATCTGCAGGGCATGGTTGGTGTCTTTCACATAGGTTGGCAGGTTGTGGACGAGGGGTTGGAACAGCCGATCAAGAAACTGTGACAGTTGAGCAGTTGGGCAGGAGCAGGCTGAGACGATAGGTCTACCAGGGTTGCCGCTCTTGTGGATCTTCGGTAGTAGGTAGAATTTTGCAGTGCAAGGTTCTTTGACTATAGTCCTTGTTGCTTCTTGAGGGAGATGACCTTTGGAAACTGCTTCTTTGATGGTCTTCCGGACCAGTGCGTTGTCTTGTTTGGTTGTTGGGGTTTTGATGGGAGCATAAGTTGAGGAGCCAGAGAGCTGGCGTTTGGCTTCTTCTTCATATAAGTCTTTTCGCCAAACCACTACTGCCCCTCCCTTGTCTGCTCTTTTGATGATGATGTCGGGTCTCTGTTTCAGTTCTTTCAGGGCCTGAAACTCTGCTTGGGTGAGGTTGGATTTTCTCACAGGGGGCAAGTTTAATTTATCAATGTCGTGTTTACACTTGTCAATATAGTAGTCAAGAGCAGGATACCGTCCATCCTTGGGGGTCCAATCACTCCTTTCATAGGGGAACAGTTGTGCTAGATCGTTAGTGGCACTAGGTGCTGTGGGTAGTGAGCAGCTCTAAAAAAAACCGCCAGTCGAAGTCGGCGGAAGAATCGTTCACAGTCATATAGCATGTCTGTCTGGTGGGCCTTTGGTTGAAGGGGAACAAACTTTAGTCCCTTTGCAAGAAGTTGACGTTGGGGGTCAGTCAAGTACAGATCATCTGGAATAGTTGTCACCAAATTTTCCACTGGTGACTGGTTGGCACTTGAATGTGTGGGCTGTTCCTTAGTGAGGTTCTGCAGTTTAGAAGCTTTGGTTGCTTGTAAAGTAGCATGCAGTTGGCGGTTGGTGTGTTTATTGCATAGGGTGTAAAGCTGATATCTAAGGTGGGATTTTAGGCGGTCAAGTCGCTGGAGTGCCATGCAGTAGTTCTGTACTGTAGAGTTCATCAGTTTGAAGCTGGTGGAGCGAAGGATGCAAGACATTTGATGTTGAAATGCCTTGGGCTGGGGTGACACATGGAAATTAAGTAGAAAGCCATTGGGAATCAGCCTTTGTTGCAAGCAAGTTCTCAGGAACACAACGTGGCTTGTATATTGGCTTTACAAACTCAGTAGGAAAATTTGGTTGTTTTTCGTGGACACATAGAGAGTGAGAGATGAGGAGGGAGGGAGGGTGTGGGAGAAAGAGAGAGAAAAAGAGGGAGAAAAAAAATAGACGGAGAGACAGACAGACACAGACAGAGAATGAGAAAGAGCTGGACAGACAGGAGGAGACGACGGACAAAGATGGGGAGGGGTATGGAGGGAAAGACAGAATGTCGATTTTCACTGAGTGGCAGGCGTGATAATCAAGTGCGTCTTAAGAAGCTAGCGTGCGGCCGAAGGAAACAAAACTATTTTCACACAACAGGCTTGACTCTGAAGAATGAGTTAGCCTGGTGCCGACATGCACACAGACAAGTACGCTCGCATGCACGTGCGCGCACGCGCGCGCGCACGCACGCGCACACACACACACACACACACACACACACACACGTACGTGATTTCTGATCTGTTGTTCTTATGGCCACTCGTAATTTCTCTTTGGAGATGATAAAGTGTTCTTGACTTGACTCTATACACACACACACACACACACACACACACACACACCACACACACACACACACACACCATGACGAAGCTTCAAACTGCGCTCGTTGTCCAGAGCATTACTGACCAGAACCAAATGTGTTAGCTGGTCAAGGTCGTTGGTAAAAGCTATTATTTAGATTGCTTCCTATCCAGTTAGTACCAGGGCCAAGATAGTGCTGCAACATGCCTCTGTGTGTGTATGTGGGTATGTGTGTGTGCGTGTGTGTGTGTGTGTGTGTGTGTGCGTGTACGTGTGCGTGTGTGTGTGCGTGTGTGTGTGTGCGTGTATGTATGTGTGTGTGTGTGTGTGTGTGTGTGTGTGTGTGTGTGTGCGTGTGTGTGTGTGTGTGTGTGTGTGTGTGTGTGTGTGTGTGTGTGTGTGTGTGTGTGTGTGTGTGTGTGCGTGTGTGTGTAAGCGTTTGTATGTGCACGCGTGCGTGCCTATCTATATCAGAGTATACTAGAGTGTGTGAATGTATTAGTGTCAGTGAATTAGAA
>CM065725.1:42136805-42146805 GCA_033310375.1 Conus canariensis
GATAACCCATGGACTTTGAAAGAAAAAGATGGGGATAGCCCATGGATCTTATATGAGAAAGGTGGGGATAGCTGATTGACATATAAGAGAAAGATAGGATAACCCATGGACTTTGAAAGAGAAAGATGGGGTAGCCCACTGACCTTATATGAGAAAGGTGGGGATAGCTGATTGACATATAAGAGAAAGATGGGGATAACCCATGGACTTTGAAAGAGAAAGATGGGGTAGCCCATTGACCTTATAAGAGAAAGATGGGGATAGTGGGTTGACATATAAGAAGAAAGATGGTGATAACCCATGGGCTTTGTAAGAGAAAGATGGGGATAACCTGTGGGCCTCATCAGAGAAAGATGGGGATAGCCTATGGACCTTATCAGAGGAAGATGGGAATAGCCCATGGACTTTATGAGAAGAAGATGCGAATAAACTATGGACTTTATCAGAAAAAGGTGGGGATAGCCTATGAACCTTATGAAAGGAAGATGTGGATAGCCCATGGACCTTATCAGAGAAAGATGGGGATACCTGATTGACATATAAGAGAAAGATGGGATAACCCATGGGCTTTGTAAGAGAAAGATGGGGATAGCCCATAAATCTTATCACAGAAAAATAGGGATAGCCTATGGACCTTATCAAAGTCAGGGATAGCCAATGAACCTTAGAGAAAAATGGGGATAGCAGATTGACATATAAGAGAAAGACAGGGATAACTCATGGACTTTGTAAGAGAACTATAGGGATAGCCTACTGACCTTATCAGAGAAAGATGGGGATAGCCTATGGACCTTATCAGAGAAAGATGGGGATAGCCTATGGACTTTATCAGAGAAAGATGGGGACAGCCCATGGACCTTATCATAGAAAGATGGGGATAGCTTATGAACCTCATCAGAGAAAGGTGGGGATAGCCTATGGACCTTATCAGAGAAACATGTGTATAGTCTGTGGACTTTATCAGAGAAAGATGGGGATAGCCCATGGACCTTGTCAGAAAATGATGGGGGATAGCCCATAGACCTTATCAGAGAACGACGGGGATTGCCTATAGACCTTATCAGAGGAAGATGGGGATTGCCAATGGAGCTTACAAGAGGAAAATGGGGATAGCCCATGGATCTGGTCAGAAAATGAAGACAGCCCACGGACCTGGTTAGAAGATGGAGATACCCTCTGGGACTGGTCATTCCATGTTTACACCCAGTCAACCATGGACCATATCAGGGCTATCATCAAGTCAATGTCGATTCCCTATTCAGAAATTTTTTTTAAAATGCAACTCATTAATACAGATTTTTTTAACACACAAAAGCTTGCTTTGTAAGTCTTTCTTCCTTAAACCTTATCATACGAAAGACATTTATCTCTTTCGTGACCTCGGAAATCACATCAGGTGGAACGACTCTTCACAAGGTGGAGATAACCCAGGGTCTGGGTCATACCTGAGAGGTCGGACTGCAGCGGTGATTACGTTCTATGTACCCAACGACGCGAGACCAAAGGCTCTCAGCGAGCTGTTAACAACTTTACCGTGTTCCGTTCACGTCTGTCAGGGGACGGAAGCACGTGATTCGCACCGTGCGTTTTCTGACCACTTGACGGCCCCCTGTGACAACACTCGGGTCATGTTTTCAGACCGGACCAGTCAAGCGCGAAGGCCGCTATCGGCCCCTTCACAACAAACCGCCCTTTTCTCTCCCCTCCGCCAACCCCAAACTCTCCACGCATGTTTCAGTGTTTCAGTGTAATTACAATCCAGCCCATCACAGAGGTTGCCTTCAGGGCTGGGCTCCTCACTATTTTCAGTTTCATTACAAACTAGATGGACACATGGGGGGGGGGGTGTAGACTTTGACCAAACTGAACAGTCCCCTGGAAAAAGAAATGTTCCATAGTATTTCCTGTGCTGTCGGTGATGAGAATCACTGTCACTAAAGGGTACAAACGTTGAATTGCACGAATTTGACGTTGACTAGTTTTGAATCAAGAATTGATTGGTATGTCTTTCTTCCCATTTGAATCGAAGTGACAGACAAGAACGAAACAAATAACAGTTTAATAATAGATTTCTATTCGTGTCATTCTGTTCCGAGACGTTTTTATAGATTTTCAAAGGGAAAAACACTTGCCACTCAATTCAAAGCAATGTGTGGATAAACGTGATGCTAGAGCTCTGCAGTTAAAAGGTTTTGTACAAATCAGTTTGCCAACAGTCCACTTGCTCATTGCAATATGCGCGCTTAAGTTTCCTTCCCATTTGTGAGAGAACCTGTAAGGCTTAGCGACACCACACACACGTCATCAGGAGTTTATACAAAGCTTCAACGTCAGCTTGTGACGTCAGCTTGCATTATGTCTTCCCAAGTGTCTACTGTCATTTATACTTTGCTTCACAATGACGTCACTTCAGATTGTAATTTTCATACTCCTTTTGGTATTACACCAAAAAAATCCTAGATATGCCCTTGAATACAGGTCCACACTACGGCCGGATCTGATCCAACACAAAATTTTAATGGGTTCGTTCCATCTTTTGACGAAGTTTGGTAAAAGCAGATTTAACTGTGTTTATGTTATCCTGCTGACAGAAAAAAAGACAGGTTATGGGGGGGTGGGGGGAAGGGGCGAGTCGAGGGGCCGAAACTTTCTCAGCAAAAATGACCCACAGACTACACAGCACCCTTTCAAGGAAGGCCTCCACACTAAGACATAGGGAAACAGCGTGCACGGCAAAGATGAAAGTGAAGGCCACAGTGAGGGCTGGGGTTGATGGATGCAGGATGGGAGGAAAGCGGTGGCCGATATCTGTCCAGCAGACTGAACACACTAAAAAAAACCACCTCCTTGCATATCCATTTTCCATTGTCGCGTATATCAAAAATCGTCTGGAACACAGACCATCGCTCATTCAAATCTCAGACACACTATGTTCTGTTTCTGCCGGATGAAGTCTTGGTGAACGTCAATGATGTAATGACTCCGACCCCTGAGGCTACTAAGGTGGGAAAAGGTCACTGTCTGATCTCAGCTGATCTGTCCCATGCCGTCAGAGATGTTTTTTGCTGTGATAATTGGAGCCCTCTTCGCCTACAGTCTGTCGTGGGGGACTGGAGGAGACCATTTTCTAATAATCTGTGTCAGGGTGAAGGATTAGTTTGCCCGGAGATGAGGACATCCGTTTCCTTCCTTCTTTGGCTGACGCTGGTTTGCTTCAGGCCACCACCCCCACCACCTCTCTCTCTCTCTCTCTTCTCACACACACACACACACACACACACACACACACCACACGCACGCACGCACGCACGCACACACTCCACGCCTGCGCACCCACACAGAGGCACCTCTAACCAAGACATTATCCTTTCATACGTGCGTGTGTGTGCATGCATGCATGCATGCATGCATGCATGCAGCTGCATGCATGCATGCGTATGGTGTGTGGTGTGTGTGGTGTGTGTGTGTGTGTGTGTGTGGGGTGTGTCCGTGTGTGTGCGACAAGAAAAGAAAGACAGAGATCTGACAAATATACCTGACCGAAGGGATGTCTGAGCTTTAGATGGCGAGATAGAACGTGTCATTAAATATGTCTACGTTTCAACAGCCAGCCGTCAGTTTTCTCTCTCTCTCTCTCTCTCTCTCTCTCTCTCTCTCTCTCTCTCTCTTCCTCTCTCTCTCATCTGCAACCCAAGATGTTATTATTACCCATCCCTGCGCGGGTTTCTGTTTTTCGTTTGTAGGAAAGATCGGGAGGTACGATAATGCGTGCATAAATGTGTCTGCATCTACTCGGTAACCACGGTTATGTGTCTGACCGATCCAGGCTGCGATTTGTTTTTGTGGTCCTGAACTGCACGCTGACCTGTCCTGATTTGCTCGCCTCTCTCTTCTTCTCTCTCTCTCTCTTCTCTCTCTCTCTCCCCATCGTCTGCCCTCCTAACCTCCCCTACCCCTTTTCCCCCTTTTCCCCCAATGAGCATGGTTGTCTTGTTTCTGTGGGAAGAGTGTTCACTCAGTCTCAGATTCTTCCTCCTCCCCTTTACACACACACACGCACGCGCGCGCGCGCGCGCGCGCGCTGCCATTTCCCTGATTTTGCCAGCCTCAATTGACCTTTCCGTGGTCATCGGATTAGTCAGCTGTCTGGAGACATTAATTGCACGCATTCATCAATGCTGATGGAATCTGCTTTACTGGACTGGGCAAAATTTATGTTGGTGTGCGGCTGCGGTTAGGGCAAAATGTGTTTGCGTCGTTCGTGCGTGCATGCGTGTGTGCATGCATGTGTCTACGTGTGGATGCGCATGCGCATTTTTTGTACGTGTGTTTGCAATCAGGAATGCTGGGAGGAGGGGAAGAAGGAGTAAGCATGTGCATTTGTAACTGTGTGCATGTATCCACGGGTATATGTGTGCGCGCGCGTCGCGTGTGTGTGTGTGTGTGTGTGTGTGTGTGTGTGTGTGTGTGTGTGTGTGTGGAGAGAGAGAGAGAGAGAGAGAGAGAGAGAGAGAGAGAGAGAGAGAGAGAGACTTTCAAATTTAACGTCTATCCACTCTCGGTGATATTAGACGGAAAAAACCCTCATCATCACAAAAATAAACAAACAAACCAAACCAAACCCTCCTGTTAAATTTGAAAACTACAAATGGTTTTCATATGGGAGAGAACAGTGAGGGGTAGGGGACGGATGAAGATGGTCCTTTCGTATATTTTCTGTAGATTTGTAGTAGGTAAATGATTAACTCACTTAAAAGTAACCTCATAAGTATGAGATAATAAATGTAAGAAACTTTAAATACTTACTTATTGGACTCTTTGATAAAGAAAGAAAGAATTCATAGGTTAATACTGGTGATTCAAAAATATTTCTAATTGTATATGTAGACAGCATGGATATAATTGTTTGATAGCGCACACGGTGTGTGTGTGTGTGTGTGTGTGTGTGTGTGTGTGTGTGTGTGTTGTGTGTGTGTGTGGTGTGTGTGTGCGGCGCACATTTTTTTGTACGTGTGTTTGGAGTGGGGAATGCAGGGAGGAGGTACAGAAGGAGTATGCATTTGTAACTGTGTGTATGTATTCACGGGTATATATATATATGTGCGTGCGTGCGTGCGTGCGTGCGTGGTGCGTGGTGCGTGGGGTGTGTGTGTGTGTGTGTGTTGAGCGCGCGCGCGCGTGTACACGCGAGCGAGCGCACGTGTACATGTCTATGTGTACACGCATGTCAAAACATAAAAGAGAAAGAGACAGCCTAATATACACAGACGGACCGGAAAAATGGTTTAAATATTCAATAAATACACAATAATCCAAATTCGTAACAAAATCCATTCGATGCAAACACAGACACATTCAAACACACACACACATACACAGACGCGCGCGCACACATTTGCAGACACACGCGCACGCGCACACACGAGAGCGCACTTAATCACATACGTTGTTGTACCTTCTCAACGGTAACTTTTATCCTCTGGCCAAATTTTTTTTTTTAAGATTAATCAATAATTAATCTATCAATCAATTAAATCTATAAATAAATAAGAAGGTATAGGCAGATCAGGCATTGTAATCCTTTGCATTCACAAGAACACGTGTGTCCAACTAAAAAGCTGACGTATCACGGTCCTCCTAAACCTCCAGCAACTGGAGGGGGAGGAAGAATGCCGGGGGGGGGGGGGCGGGGGGGGGGGGGGGGTGGGGGGGGGCAGCGGAGGAAGGAGAAGGAGTGGTAGGGGCGGACGGTATGAACATGTATAAATCCGGGCCGTGGCTCACGTCCACAGGGGATGATCGATAGCCACACCTTTCAGATGAAGGACATTTCTGACCGGGCGGGCCGGGCGGAATGGACATGGAAAATACGTCACTGCCGTGTTCTTCGTCATCACGTGGATGGGGGGTGCCCGGGTGCTCTCACACATCCATTCGATGCAAACACACGTAATCTCAAGGAGAAAGAGAGAATATATATATATATATATATATATATATATATTTGTTAAGATCAAGTCTTAAAAGGAATATTAAAAACCTACAAATTTGTTTCTAGCGCTTGGCTATCGTCAGGATGGAGTTTGGGGTCGAGCGCTTTTAAAAAGCGCTTTTAAAAGGGGTCGAGCGCTTTTAAAATCATTTTAGGCTTTTCAATTATATTCATCATTATATATAATATAATATATATATATATATATATATATATATATAGTGTGTGTGTGTGTGTGTGTGGTGTGTGTGTTTGTGTGTGTGTGTGTGTGTGGTTGTGTGTGTGTGTGTGTGTGTGTGTGTGGTGCGTGTTGTGTGTGTGTGTGCGTTCGTACGTATGTGTGTATATACATCCGTACGCGCGTGCGTGCGCGAGCATAGGTGTGGGTGTGCGTGTGCACGCGTGCAAGCACACGCTTATGCTTGATGGTGAGGGGACGCGTGCATATGCACGTAATCTCAAGTATGAAATTAGTTTTTGTGTTGTATGTACATGCATTTGTGTATGTGCGTGCGCCCACGCTCCTGCATATATATGTAAATCATCATTGCTTTTCCTCAGTTTCTACGTTTTACACATTCTGTTCCTGTGATAAGCGGCATGCGGATGTTCCATACCGAAAAAAAAAGTTCAATGCGCTTTTTTCCTGGTAATCTGCGACTCGATAAGATTTTCTCCTAGCCCCATTTGACCATCAAGTGCCAGATTATCTGTTTTCGCGATCATTCTGATTTGGTTTCGTTGCCTTTTGACGATCCCGTTGAACAGAGAGCTTTCCCATGTTCCGATCGCAGTTAGAGGTAACCCTATCCCTGCTCTGAAAGCCTTTCGCTCGATAGTCGTTTCAGCCCGTTGTCTTCAGAAGCAGCGCAGCTAAGACTGATAGAATGATGTGCAGATATCCTGAGATAGCAGCCACCGTGGTGTAGTGGTTAGTGTGGCGGGGTAGCGGGTTGGGAGGTTGTCGGTTCAAATCCCCGCTGGAGTCGTCTATTTGCGGGAAGTTTCACTCCCAACTGGGCCATGCCTAGGGTCATCGAGTGTGCTGCTGGCTGAAGACGGGAAGACTGGAACCACGTCGTCGAGCGCTGTCTGTTATGCGTTTCTGACAGTGTTGCTCATAGTGTTGCTCGTAGATCATGACCCAAAATGCAGTGTTTGCGTCTTTAAGGCCTGGTTGACGCGAGACTGAAAAGGACGTGTTGAGTATAGCCCCGTTATGGAATCTCAGACCAAATTAAAACTCTAAGATTATCACATTCATCCTCCCTAATCATTTTTTTTTTTTTGGTTCGTCTCAAATTCTGTGGACCTTCGGGCAGGGACCTCACTGTGTATTTTCTTCCCACCGTCATGTTTAAAGCGAGTTCGTGTCAATAGTTTCATTGCTGGAACATGCATAAATTCATGGAGGCTGTCGTTGGATGGAGGTGGTGTTCTCCAAACAGGAACGCCAAATCACGCTGGCTCCACGACTAAGCACCTACTGTCAGGATCAGGGAAACAGAGTAAGCGATGTTCCGCGTAGTTTGAACGAGACCAGACGTCACTGAACACCCACCGCCGGACTCACGCGGCAGTGTGTCCTTCGGCGTGTGCTCTAAGATCGATCCAATACAATACTGACTCTCACTGCGCACGCCAGGTACCAAGACTGCGTGAAGACGATCCTGGGTGTGTCCCTGTAAGAAGGACTGATGCAAACAACGTGGAAATAATACAGATACAGCATACAGGGAATGATACTTCCCCCCCCCCCCCTCAAAAAAAAAAAAAAAAAAAAAAAAAAAAAAACTCATGCTGCGTTCCACCATCAAAATGCGTAGATGTACCTACTGATGACGGGTCTTATTTCCAATGGCATTGTTCTCTACTGCCGCCGTCCGTTCCTGGCTACAGGCGTGTCGAGTTCTCATTCAGCCGGCTCTCTGATTTCCAGCGGCAACGGCACTAATGCCTGCATTAACCTTTTAATAAACGGCTGACGGGTTAAACAATGAACACAGATGTATGGGAGTTTGGGCGTGTGGTGCGTGGGAAGTGGGAGGGGACGAAGAAGGGGAGGGAGTGGCGGCGCAGAGGAGGGCGGACGAGAGAGGAGTGACGTGTGTGCGTGCGTGCGTGTGTGTGTGTGTGTGTGTGTGTGTGTGTGTGTGTGTGTGTGTGTGTGTGTGTGTGTGTGTTTGCGTTTGTGTGCGTGTGCGTGTGTATGTGTGTGTGTGCGCGCGCGTGTGTTGTTTGTGTGTGTGTGTGTGTGTGCGCGCGCGCACGTGCGTGCGTGCTTGCGTGTGTGTGCGCGCGCGCACATTCATAAATATGCCTACGACTAGCTTAGTATGCATGCATATGGCAACATTGATAAGCAAACACTTACACAAGTATGTATGTATTTGCGTGCTTGCGCGCATACGTGCGCGCGCGCGCGTGCATGTGTGTGTGTGTGTGCGCGCGCGCGCGCGTGCATGTGTGTGTGTGTGTGTGTGTGTGTGGTGTGTGTGTGTGTGTGGAGTGTGGTGTGTGTGTGGGTGTGTGTGTTGTGTGTGTGTGTGTGTGTGTGTGTGTGTGTGTGTGTGTGTGTGTGCGCGTGCGTGCAGACATGCGTGCGCACGTGCGCGTGTGTCTCTTTGTGTCCATGTATGCATTTAAGTGCTTGAGAGCATGCTTGCAAAAATGAGGATGTATAAGTGTAGGAATCACGTGTGACCTTTGAAGACGGAGGCCAGAGAGAGACACAGAGAGAGAGAGAGAGAGAGAGAGAGAGAGAGAGAGAGAGAGAGAGAGAGAGAGAGAGAGAGAGAAAAATAGGATAAGGAAGAACTACCTGGCTGAGAAGATTTAAAACAACAAAACACAAGTGGAAAAATATTGCCTGTGTAATGTATCCTTTTTTCGAAGAAACAGAAAAATATGGTCCTCGTTATCCTTTGAATAAATACAATAATGTATTCTGGAACCATGCATTCATGGCATATAGCGATTTTTGTAGACACCTGAAAGCAAAAACACAATCGGATGTACTGTCCGAGCCAGTCTTTCATAATGATAAATTTAAAATTGGTAATAATGTAATCAGATATAATTGGACTTGGAAAGGGGTTTACTGTGTCACTTTTTTTCTTTTTTTTTTTTAGAAACGACGGAAGTTTTCTAAGTTTAAACGAATTTAATAGAAAATATTATATGGGTGTATGCTTCTTGGCTTACTACGGCTGGGTAAGTTCTGTTAGGAAATATATACAGCAAACTGGTCTTAATATATCAATCAAAATATAAAAGAAAAACCAAGAGCTCTAAAAAATAATATACTCTATATCCAAGGGATCAAGACTGTACTATGACCTTTTCACATTTGACAGCAAAATTCCTAATTCGTGCCAGAAATGGACTGAAAAACTGGGAACAGAAATTTCTTGGGAAAAGGTTTTCAACCAAAGTCGTAAAATACAAGAAATAAAACTTAAATGGCTGCAGCTTCGTATCGTACACAGGATTCTTGGAACTAACGTAGTTTTAAAGGAAATGGGATAGTGGGGAATAACAATTGTGATTTCTGTAGAGAAACTAAGGACAACATAGAGCATATTTTCTGGGAGTGTGATTACTCAAAACAGCTTCGGGAAAATTTGGAGAGACTGCTAAAATCAAAATGCTTTCCAGGTACGAACTTTACATTTCGTGAGAAAGTTATACTTTTTGGATATGATCAAATCATATCTACAGACTCGGTTTTAGACTTAATAATTCTTTCAGGAAAACAGTATATCTATAAATGCAAATTTGACCATTGTCTTCCTGATATAGTCTCCTTCCAAAGGTACCTACTTTCACGTTATAAAATCGAAAAATACAATGCAGATATAAATTGGAATGGACATGTTTTTAAAACAAGATGGTTACCATATTTACCACTTATAGAAACGGCATGAGAAGAAAAAAGGGGGAAAAGAAAGAAGGAAAAAGATGAAAGAAATATGAAAATTATAATTATGTAAAGTGATATTTTCTCCT
>CM065725.1:42151805-42164305 GCA_033310375.1 Conus canariensis
TCTTGGTAACGAGACTGCCAAGGTTGGTGCAGATATCCAAAAAGGCTCAAAGAATTTGTGCAGCCAGTCCCTTCTATAAGAAGATCACCAATGATTGGGAACGGACGCTTGCTATAATTCGTCACTGATAATGACCTGGACCTTGTCAACATTCCAGGTAAACATAGAGTGTTCCGACAATGGATGCGGCACTCACTAAACGGTCACAACCATAGCCAGGTCGACTGAATCGTTTGAAGAACCGAAACAGACCTGGTACAATATAACATTCAGAAACAGCCGTCTGAAACTGGACTTTATGGTTTGTGCAAAAAGCAGTGAACTGAAGGATGTTACTGGTTATGGTCCATTGAAAAATATATAGCAGTACATCATTAGAGAAAGGTTTATATGCGGTGTGTATTTTGGTTTTATTGAAAATGGAGTCGACTATAAATTGAAAGAAGGTGAATGAGAGACTGGTGTGTTTAGCTTTTATCATTGTTTTAATCTCTGTCTTTTCTATGTATGTATCCATCTGCATATAGCTGTGGTGTAGTAGTAGTGTGTGCGTGCGTGCGTGCGTGTATGCGTGTGTGCGTTTATGCATGCGCGTGTGTGTGCGAGTGTGTGTATGTGTGTGAGAGCGTGTTTGCGCGCGTGCGTGTGTGTGTGTGTGGGCGCGCGTGCGCGTGTATGTGTGTGTCAATGTGTGTGTGTGTGACAGCTGGACCACGTTGCGACAAATCTTTCTCCCGACTGGTAACTTATCAAGAGCTCAGTCCACCCGTTTCGTGCCCCGGTGAGTTGGTTCGGATCGGCTGGTTCATAAAGCATTTGGATCAATGGCCTGTAGTTATGGAATCGTTCATTCGGGGGGGGGGGGGGGAAGGTTTCGACTCTTCCTTCCTTTGTAGACTATGGAATTTTTTTCTTTGCTGTGCTCTACATATTTACACTAATGTGACGGTCCATGCCTTGCATTCATACCATGAGGACGGAATATACCAGCGCACTCAGGAGCCTGGTCTGCTGTTTCCTGGAGATGTCATCGTCTTTCCACACAGGTTTCAGCCTGACAGTGCTGGCATGATCTTTGCTGCCTTTGAAAGAATCATTTCCGATTTGGGTCTCTCATCGTTAATGATGAATCCCTGGTAAGTAAACTATTGAACGGGTTTGTAATCTCTGTCCAAGGTAATCACGTCTTTGACCAAGCCTTGTGCAAAAAAAAAAGTGGGAAAAAAGTGAAAAGCCTGACTATGATGTCTAAGTTAATCTTCGTTCTGTTTATAAATCAACTTGATCTTCGATGCAAACAAGATCACGTCACGAAACTTTTTTAAACTGTCGTTTACTCCTCTTATATTTTTTTCATGACACCATGAATAAAGAAATGTCCTCGGCTTACAAGACACTCCTCACAGAAGTTTTCATTCTCTTTCACACAACGTTCCCATCGAAACCACTGCTTTAAATGCAGAGGAACCCAAACAAAAAACTGGTAGGGGGGGGGGGGGGATCCATCCTTGTGTCAGCTTTCAACACTTGAAGTCTAACGCAGCGCACTCGAAGCGTTCCTATTTCAACAGCCACATTTCGACAGGAGCGTTCGGAGAAACAAAACCTCTCGTTTTACACATTTTTTCTTGCTCTCGTTCCTTTCATTTTTTCGTCCCATACTCCTCTCTTCACCATTCTCGTCTTCCACTGCGGGCATCTCGTTGACCAAAACAGCCACAGGTCAGCACAAAAGGAGATTATCCTGAACTATCCCTCTCTCCCCTCCTCCCTCTTCCCACAAGGCTATCTCCTTTTTTTTAATCTGTCCCAACTCATTCCGACCCCCACTGACCCCCACCCCCATCCACAGCCCCAGCCCGGCCCGACCCGCCACAGACCCGGCACCGGCAATCCAGAGCGAGCAGTCAGCACGCCACCTTTTTCCTACCTGAACTTTCCGGTACCAACCCCTCTTCTACTCACAGACATGTAACTGTGGTGTACAGTCTGAGGCAGAAAAAGACGACTGAGAATGCGGGACTGGTATATTCAGGACCTGCCTTAGTACACATCCCAACCCCTATCTCCTCGCTCACTCCCTCCTCCACCCATCCCCTCCTCCCCCACCCCACCCCTCCCCCACCCACCCACCCATTTCCTCCTATCAACAAAAAACCCCTGAAATTCAATGTCACACAGGTGTAGTAACCAACATCCCCAAGTGGCATTACTCGATTGTTTCAGACCCCCCCCCCCTTTCTCCACGCATAGCCACACCTCAGGATGTCCGGTCGTGTGCCGAACATGAGAAGATAAGCGGTTTCTCGTTCTTCGTTTTCACTGTCCTAAATGTTTCTTGTTTTTCCTGAAGAAGACCCAAGAGGTCGAAATGCATTGTGTCTTGTCCTGTACTTTGTTTTGTCCCTCTTTTTCGTTCTCACTTCACTGCCGTTGCAGTCAGTCCAGCATAGGCAGGCCCTGGCAGTGCCGTCTGTAGATTTGTTTGTGTTGCCACCTTAGCTTCTACGCTATTTCAGTGGCGATTAGTCCAACGCCACAGTTTCCGACTCCACGTTCGAAACCACTCTCCGGGCTGTCCCATCGCAACCCACGCGCCGGCATTCCACAGGAAGCAGGCAATATCAAGTTACCATCAAGCCACCCACCATAGGAGACGCCGGACTGCCTCCATAACACTTCGCTGCTGTTCAGTGGCGCCTGCTTTGAGCCAACACACCCAGCGCACAACCTGTTGAGCCCCCTGAGGACAATCATTTCAAAGTCGCTACGCCAGAGTGAGTACGTGTCCCCCCTCCCTCCCTCCAAATCCGCCCAAAGACCGTCCCAATGTCATCTGTAGTCGCTCGGATGAGCTCCAGGAAACATCGACCATTTGTGATCTGCTGACAATTTTTGACTGATTTTACTTGTGGAATTTTTAGCTAGACGATACGAGGGGGGGGGGGAGGGGGGAGGGGAGAGGTTGTAGACGGGATGTGGACGAGGAAAATGATTTGATGTTATGGGCACAGGCATGGTAAGTGGGGTGGTGTGGGTGTGCAGGATGCATTATCTCCCATGACGCTATCCACGTGGTGCTCTATCCCTCTCCGGCCCACCATCCCTCAGTTCCTTCCTCGCGTTTTGATCAGTGACCGACGGTCACCGATGATGACCTTCAAACAGGCTTAGGACCGCGTCATACTTCTGTTAATAACTAAAGCAACTTTTAGTACGAACACAAGAACCATAAGAGTTCTAGATTTTCCAAAGAGCCAGAAGTTGAGACTAGAGGCATGCTTATCAAAATCCACTGCACTGTAATGTCCTGGCTTCGAGCCCCCCGCCCCATTTCGTGTGTCGATCTCACTGAATCACGCACTCACAAAAAGAAGCCAGTGTGTCTGTTGAGTGTCAATTAATGACGTTGACGCAAAGTGAGGAGGTGGTGAGAGAGGCGATCGATCGATAGACAGACACAGACAGAGGCACTTTAATACTTTGACAGACAGAGACAGACAGACGGACGGACAGACAGACGCGTGCGTGTGTGTGTGTGTGTGAGAGAGAGAGAGAGAGAGAGAGAGTGTGTGTGTGTGTGTGTGTGTGTGTGTGTGTGTGTGTGTGTGTGTGTGTGTGTGTGTGTGTGTGCGTAAGAGAGAGAGGGAGGGGGGGAGAGAGGCAGACCAACATGCAAGGCTTCACAACTTTTTGTTATTGTTTTTTAACTTTTCTTTGTTCATTTGTTTTTCAATGGTCAACTGTGTCAGCTATTTCATTTCTGAGAAGAAAAAAAATCTTTAAAAGCTTCTAATGAGCAGCATAGCGCCATCGCCCGCAGTTAAGTTGTGTTTTGCTTATTTCGTTTTGAGATTGCATCGCTCCTGAAATGGATTACACTGGAGAGAGAAGATACTGAACCAACAAACTCGTTACGTAAAAAAAAAAAACACTGAAGGATAGAGGCGTTCTGGAAACTTACAGAGAGAGGAGAGAGAGAGAGGAGAGAGAGAGGAGAGAGAGAGAGAGCAACATGCACTTCTTTCCAGCACTTTCAAGCAATTTTTGGTAAAAATATTTAAAGACTGGGGGGATAAGGACGGATATGGGGAGGGGGAGGAGAGTAGATACCATCACATCGTCTTTCAAAGCAAATTTTATGGACTGTTAATTAACTACAAGACAGCTAAGAAAGACAGACAGACAGAGAAAGGGTGAGAGAGAGAGGAGGAGAGAGAGACACAGAGACTCAGAGAGAGAGAGAGACAGAGAGAGAGAAAGAGAGATTGAAAGAGTTTCTCTGAGGGAGAGAGAGAGAGAGAGAGAGAGAGAGAGAGAGAGAGAAGAGAGACGAGACAGACAGACAGACAGACAGACAGACAGCCAGAGAAAGAGAGTGAATGACCAAAAAGCTGAGTCACAGAGAGGGGGAGACAGACAGACAGACAGACAGAGAGAGAATGACAGGGGGCAGACAGACAGACAAGAGACAGACTGACAGACAGAGACAGAGTGAGACAGAGAGATAGACAGTCGGACAAGCAGACAGGCAGACAGAGAGACCAGCACAGAAGATCCTGCTCTACAGCGTCCTTTCAATTGTCTTCCTCTCTGGGGGCCGAATTGACATGATCAGGAGAAACGGGAACCACAAGATGGACACACAAAGGAGAAGGGCAGGGGGGGGGGGGAGGAGAAAATACTCCCGATAAAAAATAATAATCCCACCTCTTTACCGTTGCCCCTGACGAAGTGACGTGACCGGAGTGACGTGACCTGACCCAGCGCTTTGCAAACGTCGCCCTGGGCGAAAACCACGTGCTGGGATCAGGTGTCTGTTGGCGCGTTCGACCTGCGGAGAGAACGCCAGTCAATATCACACCTCAATCACGAGAACATTGTTCGCCTTTGATCCCTTTCTGGGGTGTAGAGGATACTTTTGGGACTGAGATGGGGCGGGGTGGAGAGATCTTTTTCCGTCTGTGTGGCAACAATCGTCCTTTTCTGTTGTTTTGAACATTTGAGGGATTTTTGTTTCCATCCAGTGTGGCAACAGTCATCCTGGTCTGTTGTTTCACAGAATATGAGAATTTGAGGAATTTCTTTTTTTTCGTCCAGTTTGGCAACAGTCATTCTCTTCTGTTATTTTTTAGAATGTGAGCATTCACATATCAGACATGATAGCTGCCATTCCATTAACTGTACATGACTGACCAAATGTGAATTAATGATAATAAAGAATTCTTGATTGTATGCAGTAAGACATAATAACCCATCTGTGACTTTCACTGCAATGATGGAAACAAGTCAAAAATTATTTTCTTTTCAAGACCTTATTCAGACACTGTTTGGGTTATTGTGATTTCTTGTCAAGCAGTGACAAGCACCAAAACAGTTGCTCTCCAAACTGCGTGTATTCTACAATCAATTACTGAAATGTTCATTTCCATACTAGTGCATACTCCAATGGCCTAACAGTGTGAAACAGTAAACAAATTGTGCAGAAATTCCCCCTTCCTCCTCCTACCTTCAAATCGTGGCACCGTTTTATTTCTCCTGACAATCTATTCTTCTGAAGTCTTCAGAATAATAAAGTGAATTTTTGTTCGCCTGTTTTACATATTATCCATTACTAAGCCTTCAAACTGCAGTACAGGCCTATGTGATCTTTTTACGTTAATTACAGTCATATTTTGAAAACACTTTTTTTTTTCAATCATTTTTATTGAAGTATGTAGCAGCCCAGGAAATGAGCTTAATTACTGCCCATGTATGACAGACAGAGACAGAGATAATGAGGGGGGAGACAGAGAGACATACAGACAGATGAAGACAGACAGAGAGACAGACAGAGAAACAGAGACAGACAGACAGACAGACAGTCAGACAAGCAGACTGGCAGAGAGAGACCAGCACAAAAGTTGTCAACAGACGATCCTGCTCTACAGTGTCCTTTCAGTTGTCTTCCTCTACGAGGGCCATAACGAAATTAATCAGGAGGAACAGGAACCACATGGACAGACAAAAGAGAAGGGGGAAGAGAGGGGGGGGAGGATATTCCCGATAAAAATGATATCCCACCTCTTTATCGTTGCCCTTGAAGTGACGTGACCGGAATGACGTGACCTGACCCAACCCTTGCTAACCTCGCTCTGGGCGAAAAACACGTGGCGGGATCAGATGTCTGTTGGCGCGTTCGACCTGCCGAGAGAATGCCAGTGAATATCACACCTCAATCACGAGAACATTGTTCGCCTTGACCCCTTACTGGGGTGTAGAGGAGACACTTGGGATCGAGAGGTAGTGGGGGTGGGTAGAGGGCTCTCAAGGGGACACAACTCCGCAGAGATGATTAAACAGACTATGCACAAGACGTAAATATATCACGTGTATTAATGTAAAAAGTTCTTGATAAACAGGTCACATTTTCTTGGTTTAATACATTAGGTCTAAACACAACACAGTCGAAGCCGCTTATAATGAAGTCGGATGTAAGGAATGCCGGATATAAGGAAGCAGAATGGTTGATACTGGCAAAAGTCCTCCAGTCTTTGACTAACAATACATAAGATGTAACGAAGTCGGATATAACAAAATACAGCCTATAACAAAATGGTTTTCAGGTCCCCAGCAGGCAGTCACGCTGGTTATAAGGAAGCCGCCGCCTCTAGCGAGTCATATGTTGGGCCCCATGAAGAGTTCAAGCCGGACATAAAGTGGTTACTTCCGAGTTCGGGAACCATTTCTCGGAAATGGCTGGTTAGTTCGTTGGGATGCATTTTGCTTCATACGGTCGCTTGCTATTCTAGAAAGATAGAGGAGTGTCCACAAAGCACATGAAATGTAGGGCTCTCTATGCATTGCTCTAAACAGAAATTACACATTTATACAGGTGTTTGACTGATTGCATAACCGAAGCTTGTTTCCTTTTCTTACACGGCTTCACACAAGTAGAATGAAAGTACACAGTATTTTTTTTACTGTATGTTTGTTGAATGGTAAATGTCATCTCTGTAATTCGACAGCAATAAAATCGTAATGTCCTGTAATGCGAGTGCCTGTGACTGTCGAAGCGGAGCAGTCGACTCGAGTGCGGTCAAGTTTAGCAACTGTAGATGGAGAAGAGATGCTGGAGGAACGAGGGTGGGATGAAGGGGAAGGAGGGTGTCGGGGTGTCAGGCTTCGATTTACCAGGTCATTTCATCATGGCGTTTGCAGGTCACAAACGTTTGTCGCTGAAGCGAAAAATTTAAATTATTCAAGAAGTTGAAAGAAATCCAGCAAAATGGAAGACAATAGAAGAAGAATATGAAATTGTGCCGTCGACACAGGCAATCATTCTGGTGATGACACTGCAGCACGCCAGAACTCGTTTTTTGGAGAGCATTAAATGAAAAGTTTGACAGAACTGCTGCACGTACAGGTTGCCTTTGTGTAATCATGCGGACTGCTGTGTAACGAGGATGAAAAACAAAATTGTCCTTTTGAGATCTTTCTCTTCACGTTTTATGGTTGAGGTGGGTTTTTTTTCGTCCAACTGTGGCAACAATCAAACTTACCTGTTCTGTCAAACAGTGTAACATTTGAGGGATCTTTTCTTCCGTCCACTGTGGCAACAATCGTCCTTTTCTGTTGTTCCACAGAATGTGAAAATTTGAGGATTTTTTTCCGTCAGTGAATCATCCTAATCTGTTGTTTCACAGATGTGAGTATTTGAGTAATTTCTTTTTTTTCGTCCAGTTTGGCAACAATCAGTCTCTTCTGTTATTTCATAGAATGTGAACATTCACATATCAGACATTATAGCTGCCATTCCATTAACTGTACCTAACTGACCCAATATGAACTGATGATAATAAAGAATTCTTGATTGTATACACTAGGGCATAATAACACATCAGTGACTTTCGCTGCAATGATGGAGTACAAGTAAAAAAAAAAATATCGTTTTCTTTTCCAGACCTCATTCAGACACTAATTACGTTTGGCCGTTTTGATTTCTTGTCAAGCACTGACGAGCACCTGAACAAATTGCTCTCCAATACTGAAATGTTCATTTCCATACCACTGCATACTCCAATGGCCTAACAGTGTGAAACAGTAAACGAACAGTGCAGAAATCCCCCTTCCCCCCTCCTATCTTCCAATAGTGGCACGGTGTAATTTCTTCCGACAATCTGTTCGTCTGAAGTCTGCAGAATAGTACAGCGAATTGTGTTCGCCTGTTTTACACACTATCAGTTTCTTAGCCTTCAAACTGCAATACAGGCCTGTGTGCTCTTCTTACGTTGATAAGTCATGTTTTGATAACACTTCTTTTTTTAATCATTTTCATTAAAGTATGTAACAGTCTAGAAACGAGTTTAATTATTGCCCATGTATGCTGACGCGCACGTGTGGGGGGGGGGGGGGGGAGTGGAGAGAGAGAGAGAGAGAGAGAGAGAGAGAGAGAGAGAGAGATCACGCCGGATATCACAAAACCACCGGCGCGTCGGTTGTAACGAAAGCCGGGTATAACAAAGCAGCAAATTCAAATGTCCCCAGCGATTCTTTATTAGAGGCTTTGACTGTATTTTGTCGTCTTCTTGGACTGTCGAATCCTACGGAAAGAAAATTGAAACAAAGATCTGTTTGTCGTTTGTTTTCTGCGAACTTTCTATTCGTATCGTAAAATATTTGGGACATTATGATACAACTGAAATTTTACGCCTGTGACATCCATTAGGCAGTCTGTAATATTCGGGACGCTCCTTCATAAACACTAAGAATTCACCCCCAATGTCATCCATTTCACAATCTGAAATGTGTCAGGCATTCCTTGACATAAAAAAAACTCACAAAAAGTCACCCCCATGACATCCATTTCACGTTCAGCACACGTTCTGTGTGTCCTCTGGAGGAATGCCTTTCTTTCCTTTCCATCCTGTGTCCATGGGCAGATTTTGGCTTCCTCACGCATAAGACCTCCCTAGAGCACAGCATGTTCTGTAATCGCTTCACGATGCAAACCAAAAACCATCCCCCAGAGAAAGATCTGTATGCTCTCTTCGATCTCGTCACCTGACAGAGATCAAGCAGATTAATGAGCTCCAGATATAAAACGAACTAAACTTGAGCGTGATCATGTAAACATTCCGTGGGAAATGTGTGTGTGTTTGTGTGTGTGTGTGTGTGTGTGTGTGTGTGTGTGTGTGTGTGTGTGTGTGTGTGTGTGTGTGCGTGTGAGCGTGCATGCGTGCGAGAGGGTGATTGTGCACGCTTTTATGTGCATGCTCATGTGCGAGTATGTCAAGCCAGATGTGTGTGTGTCTGTCTGTCTGTCTCTGCGTATTCATATGTGTGCATGCATGAGCTGATATGTGTGTACAAATGTGTGCATGCTTTTTACGTGTATGTATGTGCGAGTGTGTGTGTGTGTGTGTGTGTGTGTGTGTGTGTGTGTGTGTGTGTGTATGTGTGTGTGTGTGTGTGTGTGTGTGTGTATGCATGTGTGTATGGGAAGGGGGCGTATGCGAGTGTGTGTATTTGGTTGTGTGAAAGAGTATATGTGCAAGTAAGTGTGTGTGTGTGTGTGTGTGTGTGTGTGTGTGTGTGTGTGTGTGTGCGTGTGCGTGTGTGCGTGCGTGCGTGCGCGTGCGTGCACGTGCGCGTGCTAGTGGCGTGTGAGTGTGTGTGGTTTGGGGTTTATATTTTATTTGTTTGTGTTTCTCTTTTTGCTCAACCCATAGTCTGGTACCCTCCAGCCCATCTCTCAGCATTCTGACTCTGGCTCACGCTCCTGTGGAGCGGATCAACAGCGCAGAGGACCCACAATGCGGTTTACTGTAACACCTTGATGCCAGACAGGTAAAAACCGATCACCACACACAGCAATTTCCATTGGACGGTCATTGCAGACTTTCCAGTGCGGAGGAGGCCGCAATTGGCACAACCACGACCGACGAAGCAGAAAACAAAATGCAGCTTCTGAAACACCTCCCAAATCCCCCCAAGCCCTTTCCACCACCACCGCCCCTCTCTTCCCTATCCTGCTGTCTACGGCCTCTAAAAACTGCCACACTCAGAGATTTGCGTGTAGTGTTCAGTCTGTCTGTCTGTCTGTCTGTCTGTCTGTGTTCATAGGACTGCTCATACGAGGTGCGTTCAGCAACTTTTGTGTTTCTCAATTCCTTACTTCGTAAAGTTTAACTTATCTTTCCTAATTTCTGAAAACATGACGTATCTCTCTCTCTCTCTCTCTCTCTCTCTCTCTATCTCTCTCTCTCTCTCTCTCTCTGCACTCACTTCAATTAGATTCTTCTATGTCTATCCATTAGTTTAAAAATCCTCTTCTGCAGAAAAAGAGGCTTTCCTGGACGTCTGCATGTCGAGGTAATTGGCAAATAATATCCAAGTTGTAGGGTGAAGAGCAATCCCAATTTGGTTTCTACACTTGCCTGTCAGCGAATGTCTCGGATTAAGTGATCAACCTAACGATAAAGAGAAAAAAAAGTGGCAAAACTGAAATATACAAAAATGAAAGAAAGAATGAAAGCCGTCAGACAGACAAGACAGAGACAAAAACAGACAAGCTGGCAGGCAGGCAGACAGAGACCCGCACAGGAGTTGTCAACAGAAGACCCTGTTAAAGAGTATCGTTCCAATCATCCATCTCTCCTAGGAGGGCTGTAAATGAAATCAATCAGGAGGAGGAACCGCAAAGTGGACAGACAAAAGAGAAGGTGAGGGAAGGGAGGGGATACTCCCGGTGACAGAATCATCTCACCTCGTTATCGTCGTCCCTGAGGAAGTGACGTGACCGGAGTCACGTGACCTGACCCAACCATTGGAAGGCTCGCCCTGCCCGAAAAACGTGCGCCTGGTTACGTGTCTGTTGGCGAGTCCGACCTGCAGGGAGAACGCCAGTGATTATCATCACACCTCAAACACAAGAACAACATTTCTTCGCCTTAGACCCTTCCAGGGGCCTAAAGGATACAGCTGCGGTTGGGTGAACCAGGGGCTCTCAAAGGGATACAATTCTGTGGAAATGTTTCAACAGACTAAGCATGCGTACAAAGACTAAGCATGCGTACAAATGTAAAAACAACTTGGTGGCCTTATTTTCCTGACTTGATAAATTAGGTCGATGCAGCAATATCTTAACATGTTCTTGGACTATCAAAACACTACGGAAAAAAAAGTCGAAACTAAGTTTTGTTTGTTTGTTTTCTGCGACCTTTTAACTGGAACTGTGAACTATTTGGGATGTTCCATGATAAGACTGTAATAGTAGGCCCAGGACATCCACTTAGCAAACTGTCGTATTGGGGACACTCCTCCCTAAACACTACAAATACACCAACTATGACATCCCTTTCATTATCCTTGATTCAAACTGCAAGTTCACTCCCATGACATCCATTTCACGTTCTGCACAGGGTCTTCTTTCTTTCCATCCTGTTTCCACTGGCAGTCTCTGACTAACCAAAGCAGTGTTCTTTAACCAAAGTAGTGTTCTTTAATCGTTTACAATGCAGACCCAAACTCACCCCCAGAGAAAAACCTGAATACTGTCTTTGATCCTGTCACCTGGTAGAGATAAATCAGACAGCGGGTCTTCAGTGTAAAAAAAGATTAAACTTAAACATGATCATGTAAACACGCACGGGAAAAGCGCGCGCGCGCATGCGCGCGCGCGCGCGTGCGTGCGTGCGTGCGTGTGTGTGTGTGTGTGTGTGTGTGCGTGTGTGCGTGTGTGTGCGTGTGTCTGTGCGTGCGTGCGTGCGTGCGTACGTGCATGCGTGCGTGTGTGTGTGTGTGCGTGTGTTTTTTTGGGGGGGGAATGTCCATGTGTGTGTGTGGGGGGGGGGGGGGGAGAGAGAGAGACATTGATTCCTGCTGTGTATGTCCGAGATGCAGGCTACTTGCAGACAGGAATTTCTATGATAAAAACCATCTTCGTTTTCCCATTTTGGTCTTTTGAAAAAGGAGGCAAGGTTTTCTCTTGCAAGATGATAGCTGTTCAATGTTGTGGAGGCAGCTACTGGCTGGCTGTCTTATCTCTGCACTGACCGGTTGTTCCTTGACATGTAATTTCTGCTCCTGCCTCCAAATGCTCTACACCGAAGACTGACAGTAGTATGTGCAACGATACCCCAAGACAGCAGCCACCGTGGTGTAGTGGTTAGCGTCACAGGTTATGGGCTGTGAAGTCACTGGGGTTCAAGTCTGATCAGACAAATGTTTGTAGAATGTTTCAGCTCAAGTCGGCTCCTACCTACAATTGTTGACTCTACCGCTGGTGTAACTAGGAAGACATGAGCCACGTAGACAACCTTAATCTGTTCCGCGTTTCTGACAGCGTTGCTCATGTATTATGACCAAAACTGTTGGTGTCTTCATTCAGGGGCTTGCTTGACACCAAGACACAAAGGACGCGTACAGTACCGCCTTGTTACAGAATTCCAGACCAAAATGGACTTCTGTAGGATCATCATCTTCTTCCTCGCTGATCTCCCCTTATACAAAAAAAAGTC